>CM076577.1:112945992-113545992 GCA_034641835.2 Pinus albicaulis | reverse complement strand
TTAAACCTAAAGAAGTGCATTTTTTTTGTACCATATGTTATTTTGTTGGGACATATTGTGTGCAAATAGGGATTGATGGTAGACCCTACAAAGATTGTTGTGATTACAAATTTGGAACCCCCAAAAGGTGTAAAATAGTTGTGCATGATTCTCGGACATACATGTTATTACAAGAAGTTCATTAAGGCGTACGCACAGATTACTACGCCCATGGAGAAACTATTAAAGAAAGATGTTAATTTATTCTGGGATGACTATTTTCAGAAGAGTCTCGATATACTAAAATAAAAAATGGTGACTGTGCCTATTCTCATATTCCCATATTGGAAGAATGCATTTCATGTACACGTCGATGCATCTTTCATAGATTTTGGAGTTGTGTTAGCACAACCTCGAGAAGGAAATATTGATCACCCTGTAACTTTTACAAGCATGAATTTTTCCAAATCGAAGAGGAACTACTCCATCAAAAAGTGCAAAGGGTTGGCAATGGTATATGGGCTACAAAAAATTAGACACTATCTATTGGGTGTGCACTTCAAAATGTTCATGGGTCCTTTTGCTTTGAAGTGCCTGGTCAACAAGCCTATGTTGGGGGGAGATATTTTCTCATGGTTGTTGTTATTCCAAGAATACGATTTTGAATTAATTGTCAACCGAGGACGTTTAAATGTCGTACCAGATTATTTATCCAGAATCGAGAAGTGGAGGAACCGAAAAATACCGAGGAAGAATTACCTGATGTGCAGTTGTTCACTATCAAGGTTGCAGATTAAAATTTCCTAGATATCATTTAGTTTCTCTCAACGGGAATCGCACCCGTAGAATACACTGCGCAACAGAGGAAAGAGCTAATCGTAAGGGCGACATATTTTACTTTGATTGTAGGAAACCTGCATAAAATGGGGGTTGATAAGATCCTGTGAAGATATGTTCCTGTGCATGAAAGACACATCATACTAATTGAAGCACATGGTGAAGTAGCTGGAGGTCACTATGCAGGAAAAGCTACTCCGAACTAAATATTTTATGCGTTGGATTATGGTGGCCTACAACACATAAAGATTCAAAGGAGTATTATAGAACATGGGATGTTTGTCAGAGGACTGGAAGACAATCGCGAATATATGAAATGGTGTTGCACCCCCAAGTTACGTTGCAAGATTTCGATAAATGGGTTATTGACTTTGTGGGATCAATCAATCACCCCAGAAATAAAATAGGTGCACGGTACATTATTAATGCAACCGATTACCTCACTTGGTGGGCTGAGGCGCAACTAGTGAATAATTGTACTGCAGAAATGGCGGAAAATTTCATTTTTGAGAATATTGTATCATGGTTTGGTTGTCTAAAATTTTTGAAGAGTGACTGGGGTATGCATTTCCTAAATATATCTATCAAATCCTTGACCAAAGAGCTCCAAGTGGGTCACCAAAAGAGTACGTCATATCACCTGTAGGCGAATGACATGGTCGAAGCTTTCAACAAAATACTGGAGAACGCGCTAACAAAAGAATCTAACATTAAATGGTTGGGATATGTGCATTCTTGTTGTTTTATGGGCCTATAGAACTACACATAAGAAGAAAACAGGTCAAACCCCGTTATGAATAGTGTATGGCCAGGAAGTAATGATGCTGATGGAGTATATTGTACCTAGTCTTCAGATCATAGAAATGATGAATATGGATGAAATTGACATTATCGAGCATATATTGGCACAATTGCTTGATTTGGAAGAAGATAGGTTCATCACTGGATTTAATCAATAGGTTCAGAAGAAAAGATAGCAGGCATGGCATGATCAACATATTAAGAAAAAGACATTCAAAGATGGGGACCTAGTTTTGTTGTATGACATCAAGTTTTCAAAGTTTCTAGGAAAGCTGCAAATGCAATGGTTGGGTCCATATATAGTCTGGAATGTGTTAGAGGGAGGTGCAGTTTAGCTCATGAAATTGAATGGAGAATTGTTCCCTGGTCGTACTAATGGAAGCCAACTGAAGTTGTACAAAGATGATTCCATCCTTGGAACTTCGCAATGACTATATGGTCGACATAGAGTCTTAATGCACCTCATAGTTACTGAAGGGAATACGACTATAAATGAGTTTTTGATACAGGTGAGAGTGAGGCAAGCGAGAATGCTTCAGGGTAGCATGGCTGAAGTGAGCCAAGTTCTAGAATGTGGAAGAAAAACAGTGCACTAAAGCAATTCCACCATTGAAGGATGCATTTTCTAGGTCCGTATATTACTAATGTAGTCCCTTATTATTGTTAGTATAGGCCCCTTATTGTTATTTTTGTGCCCTTTTAGTCCCCATATTGTTATTATTGTGCCCCATAAAATCCAACTATTGTTATTGTTGTGTCATTACATTATTATTGTTAGGTTGGCTAGGATTATATTGTGATCCCATGGACTTCTATATATAGAAAGGAGGTTTCTTCATTTGTATCATCCAAGAATTTTTCATTTATGTAATGTAAAGGAGGCTACCCCTTCGTATAGGCTTGTTTATAAGGCATTGATCTATCTTTTCTTCTATTTTGTGAGTTAGTTTCATAACATTTGGTATCAGAACTTTGTATTTTAGGGTTTCTCTGCTTCAAATAGGCCATTGTGGAATTTTCACTATAAATTTTGTTTCTACGAAGGTTCAGAAGCTAAAAAAGACCCATTCGTGCATAAATCATTCAAAACTTCGTGTAAAAATTTTATATCTTGGTTCACAATATTTTTTGGAGATATGATATGTGGAAGTTAGGGGTTTTTCAGGCTCCTGAATTGCATCACAAAGAGGTGACCTTGGGAAAATCGTCATAACTTTCTCTCTCTGAGAATCAGATTGGAATTATGTAAAACATATATGAAATTACACAGAATCTGGATTCCTGTGTATCTATTTCATAATTGAAGGAGGAAACGGTGACATGTGGCATGTCATACAAGTTTTCTCTACTGAACTAGTCCATAATTAGGTCATTGTGGAAGATTGGGCCTAACTTTGCCTTGAAGAATAAAGATCAGGTCGGACATGTGACATTAGAAAGAAGATTTAGAGTGCTACCAAAATACTGAAGATAATATCTTGGGGATCCTAAATTATAGAGATACGTCAGTTTCAATATCGAGCTCCTCAAAAGCAAGAAAAAGGTGTGTACTTTTTAAAAATATTTGCATAGGTCTTGTTTGAAAAATCAATTTGAAGTGATTCCAAGGGAATATTGAAGCATAGATATCAGTATTGGGTTCTAAAATGGCCCCTAAAAATAATTCAACACCCATTAAGCCCTCATAAGGCTCTACTATAACTCATGAAGAGGAATAAGTGGAACATGATATATCAAAATTACAAGACCAAGTGCAACAAATTTCGCTCTTGCACAGAGTAAAAAAAAATGAAATGGAAGCTAATATGGATGGTTTGAAGAAAGGCGTGGAAGTTAAGATGGATGGTTTTAAGAAAGGCATGGAAGCTAAGATGGATGGTTTGAAGAATGGCATGGAAGCTCAAATGGATGTCATGGAAGCTAATATCGATGAAAAAATAAAAAGGCAACATGGAATACATGAAGAATGATCTAAAAGAAGACATGGAAGGTTTGAAGTAAGGTTTGACAAATTTTATACAAGAAATGATTCCTAATGGTGAAAAGGTACTAGAGGAAACTCATGATGAGAACAAAATAAATGTTAATCGTTATCTCATCAACTCTAAATTTGGATTGAAGACCCACCATATTCCAAAGATTGATCTGAGGAATTTTGATGGCAAGGATCTCGTAAGATGGATACTACAAATGGAGAAATATTTTGATCTCCATAATGTGAAAAACACACAAAAGGTACACATTGAAACTTTATCTTTAGAACAAAATACATTTGTATGGTATCTATCGCTTCCCTCTTGTAAAAAAATTGTCACTTGGTAAATTTTTACGGAGGAAATGATAGCACATTATGAGGATACAAAGAGAAACACCTTATTTAGACAATTGATAAATATCAAACAAATGGGTTCAATGGTGGAGCACATTGAGGACTTCCAAAAATTGAATATAAGGGTAACTAATATTTTAGAGGAACAAGGGATTGATTTCTTCATGGGGACTTTAAAGGATAACATCCAACATGAGGTTCACCTTTGGGAACTTGATTCACTGGAGAAGGCATTCAGTTTGGCAATAAAAATTGAAAGTAAAATTATGGAAAAAATCAATCCTACCACTCATATATATAAAGATGGAAGTGTTGCTACTCCTAGACTTCCACAACCTACAAGGGTGACACCACAACAATCAGAAGAAAAAAGAGAAAAAGTGATTTGCTACAGTTGTGATAGAAAATACACTAAAGGTCATAAGTGTACTGAGAAGAAATTATCTTACATAAATTGTGAAGAGGAGGAAGAAAATGAACAAGAAACTTCAAAAGAAGAAGATATACACCAGGAACCAACCCTAGAGAAAGAAGAAATGAGTCCAAACTTATCCTGTAATGCATTAGCAGTAATTACCACTCCTCAAACTCTCAAGATAGAAGGATATATCAAGAATAAAAATGTAACAGTGTTGATTGATTTGGGTAGTACCCATAATTTTATTCATTGTAAGGTAGCCAAAGAATTTAATTGCTTCTTATACCTAACACCAGAGTGTCAACTGATGGTTGAAAATGGAGGAACTATAAATTTCTTTGGAAAGTGCCATAATATCAAGCTAACCATGGGGGAATATGTATTGAATATTCCAATGCTTTCCATTCCAATGGTAGGTTCTGATATTGTAGTAGGAGTACAATGGTTACAATCTTTGGGGACGGTAGGTTTTAATTTTCAATAAATTTTCTTGAAATTGTTTTCAAAAGGAAAGGAATTTGAATTACGGGGTATCACAGGGAAGCTAGGAAAGATAATAAGCTCTAATGTCGTAACAAAGATTTGGAATAAAGAACAACGAGGCGTAATTTCACAATTATCCTCACTACAAGTTCCAACATCAAAATCATCTATTTCTTGAGACCTCCAAAAAGTATTGTAAAATCATTCCAAGGTTTTTGAAACTCCCAAAGAAATCCTGCCTATTCATGATCATGATCATGTTATTCATTTGATTCCAGGAAGTGTTCCTCCAAACATCAGGCATTATATATATCCTTATGTACAAAAGAGAGAAATTGAACATATGATTGCAAAAATGTTCGACGCTGGTATAATTCAACCTAGTCAAAGTTCTTTGTCTGTTCCAGTTGTATTGGTGCACAAGAAGGATGGATCATGGCACATGTATGTCACTCAAGGCTACTATGAAACCTAGTTGTTGTGTCTCATACAGATGGATTCCTTTGAGATATGAAGACAATGCAACGTATAGGCTTCTCCTAGCTGGGCCTGCTAAGCTTCTAGATCTTTACAGGGATCCTCAAGATCCCCCTCGTAGCATGGTACAGTGTCCTGGGTTGGGTTGTCCCTATTGCGTGCTATCAATTTTTAGATATAATCCCCACCCCCCTCCTTAGGTATAGGTTCTGCATAACATCTTCCTTCTGCTGGGTCTAGTGGTACAATGACTCGTGTGCCCTTGTTTTCAAATATCATGGTGCGATTTTTGAGGTTGATGATGCCCCCCATGTCTATATCCCAGTCTAGGCTGAGGAGCGCAGGGTAGGGATCCGCATCTCCCACAATTTATATTACTTCAAAGTCAGCTAGGATCCTTACCCCTATGATATCAACCACAACATTGGGGAGTCTACCTAGAGGAATGATTTTTTGTTGATTTACCATTCGAAGCTGGATGGTGGGGCACTCTAGCTTGGGTTCCCCCATGCGTTGCCAAGTGCGCTTAGTTAGTATATTGGCATCTGATCCGAGGTCTAATATAACCCGATCCATCTCATAGTCAACTATCTGGACTGTCAGCCACATTTCCCTGCCAGTGCGTCTTTGATATTTGTATAATTTATGCACATCCTTGATGTCGGGTGACCTGGCAGCTCGTGTTGCGCAGCTTTCTATTAAAACCTATAGATTTTGTATTGCCTAAGGGTTGTGTAGCAGCCTCACACATGCTTGTAAGAAAGGTTTAACTTCTGCAGTTACTTCCTCAGCTCCCGAGTGTGCAGATGGCAGAATTTTAGTCTCAAGGAGGTCCTTTTGAGCCTCCATAAACGTTTCCCTTGTTTTTCCCTGGTCCAATCCTTCTTGGTTGCTAACTTCCTTTCTGATCATTTAGTCGCCTTCATCTTTCTCCTTCACCCCCCACTACGAATCCATCTGGCGTTACCAAATTTATCTTCGGTATCCTTTTCCCTTAGAAATCTCTGGCCTCCTTCGACCCTTCGCACCTTATATCATAAAATGGGAATGTTTTTCCAGCCTGCAAGATTTAAGGCGAGAATTTTCTACAGTATGGCCCCACCGCCTACGATACTCCAGACCTGTTTAAATGGCTCAGTGGGACCCTTCATTAAATGTCCCATGCCCCTACGCTATAGCAAGAGGACTGCCTGACCCCCGGCCTGCGCTTCGCTTTCCTCCGGCCTCACCTTTCCTGTGGGGGGGTCCCTACCGAGGGGGGTTCTTGGAGAGGTAGGCCTTTTCCCTATTATTTAAGGCTTCGACAGCCCGCTTCCCATGGCCTATCGATCGCAAGACCGGCACCAACGCGCTAGTCGAAACGTGCCATTACAAGGCCATTGGTGGATACTATGCAACCCTATTATGCAGCTCCCTACATGCCAGAGCGTAGGTTACCTTGAGCCCTGTTGTCCCAGACCATGTGCTCCTGGTCCCAGGTGGCCTACTACATGATCTAGTTCCGTTCCAGCCCCTCTTCCTTTCTCTTGCTGTAGATTCTGAATTTCCTGGTGCATAGCCTCAAGCTGCACTTGTATCTATTGTACTTCTACCGCAACATCCTTTAGAGGTGTAGCTTCTAATTTCATCGCAGCTCCGAAGGCCTTATTCTATGAGTCAAAATTCTGGCGACCCATAGGTACGCGTAAGTGAGGGAGTAGCATGGCGATGAACCATTCTGTAAGTTTTTTGTCATCGTACCGAAATCCTCCTTCTCTGATAGCTTTTTTTAGGCATTGATCTGCTTCGCATACAGACTTAGTTGGCCCCTGCTTGAAATCTTTTAATTCTACTACGACTTGAGAGTAGGATTTAGGGTTTCAGATAGATTGTTATAAATAGAGATGCATTTTTTATTGTAAAGGATAAGAAATGATGAGCTATTGATGCGATCTATTGTTTAAGATATATGTTTGGGTTTTGGGGAACGAACTCCTGCTGGCTGTGTGCGCGGAGATCCAAGTCCAGCTGTGTGCAGACCCTGTTGCTATGTGCATAGGTTGGGAAGGGAATTGGAATTGTAAGGAAGAATTGATGAATGAATGAATGTGAAAGGTTGTTAGAGAACTGAATCTGTGAGTACTTTTATGTGAATTACTGATAATTTCTGTATTATGCGTTTTCTGTCTTTAAAGTTGCGAAAGATCTGTATACTGCGTTCTTGGATCTAGATTTGTTATGTACTATTTATGTACTGCTGTGTTGATGTTATAACAAGCATATAACTACAGATATAGTGCATGTGGATGCGAATAGAGACTTAATTAACTATGCGTAGAGTAAGGTAATGGGGGATTATAGGACCTAGCACTGCTCTGCTTGCCTTACCCATCCTTTCCTAGGGTGCAGAAACATGGTTCCAACACCGACCCATACTACTTCGGGTGAGACTTTGACCCGCGAAAGTAGGTCACTGCCGAAAGGGCCAGTAGTATAGGGGTTTGTTGCAAAACCTTGCTTACCGAACCTGGGTCAAGACCCTTTGAGCCAATAAATGGTTTCGTTTCCGGGACCCAAGGAATGTGAGAAAGGGATTAGGTACTGACAAAAGAATACTGGAGAAGAGCACCTAAAAAGGGCCCTTAGTAAACCATGATGGTACACTTGAAGATACCTACCTTAAAGGGCACGAATGATGAAGACATGGAGTGGTTTTGGTTTGTGATGGAGTCAGAATGGGTTGTGCAGAGTGTGATGGGTGACACTATGAAAAAAGTGCAGCTATCCCTAGCCTTTGAAGGAAGGGCTATGGACTGGTATATGGGATACGTATCGCAAAATAAGGACGCAACTATCTGGAACATTAATAACACCTTGGAATAGCAGTTCTGAAACCCTAAATCCTACTCTCAAGTCGTAGTAGAATTAAAATATTTCAAGCAGGGGCCAACTAAGTCTGTATGCAAAGCAGATCAATGCCTAAAAAAAGCTATCAGAGAAGGAGGATTTCGGTACGATGACAAAAAACTTACAGAATGGTTCATCGCCATGCTACTCCCTCACTTACGCGTACCTATGGGTCGCCAGAATTTTGACTCATAGAATAAGGCCTTCGGAGCTGCGATGAAATTAGAAGCTACACCTCTAAAGGATGCTGCGGTAGAAGTACAATAGATCCAAGTGCAGCTTGAGGCTATGCACCAGGAAATTCAGAATCTACAGCAAGAGAAAGGAAGAGGGGTTGGAACGGAACTAGATCATGTAGTAGGCCACCTGGGACCAGGAGCACATGGTCTGGGACAACAGGGCTCAAGGTAACCTACGCTCTGGCATGTAGGGAGCTGCATAATAGGGTTGCATAGTATCCACCAATGGCCTTGTAATGGCACCCTTGTTTCCGAACCAAAGCGACGCTGGTGCCGGTCTTGCCGATCGATAGGCCATGAGGAGCAGGACTGTCGAAGCCTTAATGAAATAATAAACAGGGGAAAAGAGCCTACCTCTCCAAGAACCCCCTCGGGCAAGGATGACACCCCCCCTGGGGAAAGGGACGGGAGCCGGAGCAGAAGCGCAGGTCGGGGTTGAGGCCAGTCACTCTGCTATAACTGTGGGGGCATGGGACATTTGGCGAAGGATTGCCTGAACCATTTACGACAGTCCTGCAGGTATGGTAGGCAGTGGGGCCATACACTAGAAGAATTCATAGCCTTAAAATCAAAGATATGGGAAAAGCAGCTCCCATTTGCGTATAAGGTGCGAAGGGTCCAGACCGGGCTAAGGGGAAAGGATACCAAGGTAAATGTGGTAACGCACAGTGGATTCGTGACTGGGGGGGCTAAGGAGAAAAATGAAACTGACTAAATGATCAGAAAGGAAGTTAGCAACCAAGAAGGATTGGACCAGGGAAAAACAAGGGAAACGTTTATGGAGGCTCAAAAGGACCTCCTTGAGACTAAAATTCTGCCATCTGCACACTCGGGAGCTGAGGAAGTAACTGCAGAAGTTAAACCTTTCTTACAAGCATGTGTGAGGCTGCTACACAACCCTTAGGCAATACAAAATCTATAGGTTTTAATAGAAAGCTGCGCAACACGAGCTGCCAGGTCACCCGACATCAAGGATGTGCATAAATTATACAAATATCAAAGACGCACTGGCAGGGAAATGTGGCTGACAGTCCAGATAGTTGACTATGAGATGGATCGGGTTATATTAGACCTCGGATCAGATGCCAATATACTAACTAAGCGCACTTGGCAACGCATGGGGGAACCCAAGCTAGAGTGCCCCACCATCCAGCTTCGAATGGTAAATCAACAAAAAATCATTCCTCTAGGTAGACTCCCCAATGTTGTGGTTGATATCATAGGGGTAAGGATCCTAGCTGACTTTGAAGTAATATAAATTGTGGGAGATGTGGATCCCTACCCTGCGCTCCTCAGCCTAGACTGGGATATAGACATGGGGGGCATCATCAACCTCAAAAATCGCACCATGATATTTGAAAACAAGGGCACACGAGTCATTGTACCACTAGACCCAGCAGAAGGAAGATGTTATGCAGAACCTATACCTAAGGAGGGGGGTGGGAATTATATCTAAAAATTGATAGCACGCAATAGGGACAACCCAACCCAGGACACTGTACCATGCTACGAGGGGGATCTTGAGGATCCCTGTAAAGATCTAGAAGCTTAGCAGGCCCAGCTAGGAGAAGCCTATACGTTGCATTGTCTTCATATCTCAAAGGAATCCATCTGTATGAGACACAACAACTAGGTTTCATAGTAGCCTTGAGTGGCATAGGTTTCACATAGCCTGTATGTCACATATAGGTCACCATAGCATAACGAGTACGCCTAAATCACTGAGGACACAACAACTAGCCATTGGGACTGTACCCTCAGGTGAAAAGAAAAAGTTACTGTTGAGAGAAGCGGCCCCTGAGCCGTTGGAAGTTC
Source organism: Pinus albicaulis (assembly GCA_034641835.2). Lineage (NCBI taxonomy): Eukaryota > Viridiplantae > Streptophyta > Pinopsida > Pinales > Pinaceae > Pinus > Pinus albicaulis. The sequence continues at coordinate 113,535,728 of CM076577.1, read as the reverse complement.
AAGTTACGGGAAGTTTCTACCATTCCTTGGGAAACCCGCTCGCGTAAAATATATCTCTCTATCATCTGATGGAAAATGCTTAAAAGGGGGCAGGATAGTCCAGTTATCGGTATTATCTCATGTAAACAAGCGACCTACTTTAAGTGTCTCGCGGAAGCAATCAAGCAGTGAATTTTGTTACAATTGCAGCACCCCTCTCATGACTAGTCAACCCCCTCCGTCAGGTAGTAGTCACCCAGAGCCAAGGTTCATTTTTCACGCAAGGATACCGACTACTACCCCTGCCGAAACCTTAGCCCCAACTGAAACTGAGGTTGAAGAAGTTTTGGAAGATGAGCCTGAGTTAGAAGAAGTCCCCCCTCCATGGACCACAAGGAAAGGCAAGGAGAAAGCTCAGAGTTCGGGGGCTACACCACAGGTAGAAAAAAGGCCCCGAAGTTCCCCAAGGCATGCTAGACCTCTACTCTCAGAACAAAATGACTAGGAGGGGGCTTTGCCGGCTAACCTGATCAACTGGTTATCCCCCTTTGTTCGACCATGAAGACCATCTACGCAAATACCAAAAAACTTGGATGGCTTGATCACCTACCTACAAACTCGCTAACCCCAGGAGAGGTCCCCATCATCGGTGACCCCTGTGGATGCCTCCATGAGGTCAAGTTCGAGGATCATGATTTGGCGGACCAGGATGCTTTCCTGGAATTGGCCTCTACATTATACTTTGATACAATCTATGAGGATGATGGAATCATGGTAGTACCTCAATGATGGGTATGCGGCTTGGCAGGATTCAGACTCCTGAATCTTCTTCGTATGCCCCACTTTGGCCGTTACAACATCACAGATCGGTTGGCACGCCAGTTACTCACCCTCATTCATAATGGCTGCTTATGGATTCCCGATAGGGTCCCTATCGATGCTGAGTTTATCCACAAGGTTACAGGCCTCTCGATGCAGGGGCCGCACCGGCTCGCGAAAGTCGGAAATAAGTTCACCCACTTGCGTTCTTGGTCAAAGTGAATTTTTGGTCAATTTTTTGCGAGGATTTTCTCATTTTTGGATTGATGGATCCACACTAGAGACCTTTCATTGGGCACGTGGGTTTCCATTAAATCTATGGCTATTTAAAATGCTTCTTGGAGCTTGCTTTGATAGTGGAGGTTAAACTATTATTCCCTTCAATGGTGTTCTAGAGCAGAAAATTCATAGATATGCCTCCAGATGAAGCTACAAAGTATTGTGACGAAAATAATATTCAAAGTGCCCTTTTGAAAATCTTAAAGACTGATTTTTCTGCTATAAACCTCATCTAGTTTTTCACAGTGGGCCCGAATGAGGTAAAATGTTGGCAAGTTAGAAAACATATAAAAGCCCCTCAGGGTGTATGGTGCCATCCAAACTGAGTTTAAAAAGAGGCTTTATTTTTTCAAAGATGATGAAATCTTAGGATTTGAAGGAATTGGGTAGTGAAGAAGTTGTCAAAGATGTAAGCGAGTACAGGTAGAGGGATGGCCATAGTGCCAAGTTTTCTATTGCCTACTGATCTTTCTGTTGTACTATGCAATTCCCTATTGGATTCACATCATTTATAAAAAAAAAAAATTGCAGTTGATACATGTTGCTTTGTTGGTGATCAAGTATGACTCCAACCAACTATACCACCTACGGATGGTGCTCCTAAAAGAGACTCAATATTGTATCCACAATTTCAACAAGTTATCGTGAGATATGTTGATGCCAGATTAAATACTCTGGAAACTCATATTAATCCACATTTAGGGGTCCTAGGAACTTCAGATAATTCAAGCATGAACATTGGGCACTCTTTCGTCGGTAGTGCAATTGAAGTAGACAACGTTTCTCCTAGAAATTTCTCAAACAACACCATTAATCCGAAGGAAAGAAAATGTATTAGATAGAGTAAATAACGTAAAAAATGTGTTGGAAATACAATTTCTGGTAGCACATAATGTAGAAGTGACTTTGGTTGAGTTTCCTAAGTCAGTACAAGTTGTCATTGCTGGAACTGGTTTTCCAATAGATGATGATGAAGAGAGGTCTATTTATGCTGAATTTCTGAACAATAGTGGCTATGGAGGTGGGTGTTTCACTCTTGTTTCTATTTAAAGTGTTTTATGTGGCATTGTGAAGTATCTTGGAGTTCTATGGTCATTTTACCAGTTACTAGACATTCTACGCTCAACCTTGAAAGGGGATGGAGAATCAGTTAATTACTTAGTCTGTGATCCAACTTTGAGTTTTCGTGTCAAGGGTCATGTATATGAAATAATTTTTCCTGATTTAGGAGAAAAAATAAACTTCCAATTCAACTTCATATAAAAGGCATGAGTGTGGAGAAAATTCTTAATGAGGATATGAGGTGGAGAATTATAACCTATACACGCTAGTGCAACAACAACAACAACCAGAACCACAAAAGTAAACGAATAGCCAAGATGAACTAAAACTTTCAAGGAATTGTTCTCTGGGATTGTTTTAGGATCATTTCATGGATAACTCAAGATCAACGTGTTGATACAGCTCCCTCAGAAAGACCCCGTGTTGAATTATGCTCAGACTTATCTGACATTCATGTTTAGTTGACAGATCAAAACCAATTTTTTCAAGGGCAGGTGGCAACATTCGAGAATTCAGGGGTGTAAGTGGCAGATTTTCAGGCACAAATTTATCAACAGAAAATCAATTGCAGATTTTTAGGGAGATAGTACACAGTTGGCAACCAGATTCCAAATTTTTAGATAGAAATTTTTCGATTAGTGCCTGAATTAAAGCCAAAATTAAGTGGTGGTCTATGACAAATGGAAGCTTTAAGGATTCCATATCAAAAGAGATTGGACCAGAAAACCTTCACAACTCGAGACATTTTAAATCTGATTTCTTTTCAGATATTAATTATTTTTAATTCTTAGAAGTTAATTTTCTATTCTTAGAAGCCAGTAGCAGTTTAAGCATGAATTTGTATTTAAGAAATATTTTGTAAGTCATAAAGGGTTGTATTTTCACTAGAGAGAATTGTACTGTGTTTACTTTCCTGAATATTATTATGAAATTAATGCAGAATTTCCTTTCTTCTAAATTTTGAGATTCATCACGATGTTTATTTTCAGTATGTGTTCCTATATATCATTTCCATGATTATGTTTTTCTCCTAATATTTTCTGAGAGTAAGTGATAGGAATTCATCCATGTTAGATGCTCCTTTCACACTGATGATGCTTGTTATGTGTTAATGGTTATATTTACAGAATTCATTCATGTTTGATGCTCTATTTTGTAACATATCTTTGTGTTACTTCTTCTAAAGTTGCACTGGAGATTCATCCATTGATAAATGCTTGTAGTGTTGTGGGATGTCTTCTCCTTTCTGTTATCACCAAATTGATCTTGATTGGCTTCTCATCAATAAACTCAATGTAACTCTTCCAAAACACTTCTAACTGAAGATCAGCCTCTTCAGTTTGAGAGGGCTCTCTCAAAGGCGAGTTTATGATTTTGAATAAAGATAATACTACATGGCCAACTCTATGAAATGTAACTTGGTTTTGTATGATTACAGGTTGAAAAATACAGGCTTGCTACCATTGGGCTATGGAGTCAACATCAGTAGTTTTAGTGACAATTTTTCATCACATGGAAGAGGTAGATAGAGTTTTTTAACAAAGATAATTCATACACATACAATAAGAAAACATAGTAATTTCACCCCTAAAGGAAGTCAGAGCATAGTATTATGAATTCTGAGTAATTAGAGACAAAATTTACTGCAAGTGATTAAACATAAAGATACAGATCAATAAGACATCAAAATCCTCATGAGAATCCTAGGTCTAGAAGTAGAATGTCACTTTGTAGTACTGATAATTGATAGAACATACAAGTAGCAATTTGGTGCAATATTCTCCAACCCTTTTCTCTTTGATGTTTTGCCTATAAATATAAATTCTTTACAATCTAGATGATCTGCCCAACTGGATAGATCTTTGAATTATACTCTGGCACCTATCTTAACTAAAACCACTAACTTGAAATAGAAAAATTACAGCTATCCTTTAAATAAAACAAACTCCTAATAGGACTCTATCTCCTATTTATTACATTCCCTTATCCTATTAGTGAAACAGTTACATAATGGTTAGATAATGAATGTCACATGCTCGAAGGACAAATCACCATAATTCACCACCAATTTACATCTTCAAAACACCCCTAGATCTGTGGAACATAATATTTCTTTTTAGGGATGGATGAAATTCACTTTAAACGTTGTTTTGACTGATGAGCTAGCTGCGTGACTGTAATGTTCCCAAATTTGCACATAGCAATTTGGAACATTAGATTTTGCTACTTTCACTTAGAAGCGGAATAAATGGGTAAGGAGGCCCATGAATAATAAAATATGAATAATTTCCACCTTAATAAGGAAAGGGATCACTTCAAGAGCTGAAATTTACACTTACAAGTGTGAATAGGGGCAAAATAGATGAGGACATATTCAAGTTTGACTAAGTCAACATGCATTCTTGAGGAGGAAGAGATCACCTAAGTAAACCGGTTCAATATGAACAAGGATAAGCCTAAGGCACACATATGTAAACTATATTGAATATCCATAGTGTGAAAGAGGCATTAGAGATGGATTAGTTGACCAAGTCAACAGTGCAACCACAAAAGGAGGGAAGCAAGCTAGGGCAGCGCAGTTTTGAAAGAGGAAGCTTCATGAAGAAGTCACCTCAACATTGTGTGGGGTCCGGGGTGAGGAGGCTCACCAAAGATAAAAGGAAGGCATAGAATCAAAGGGAGATCATTCATGTATTCAAATATTTTGGTCTAGAGAAAAATTGCATACTTTAGCTTTTTAGCCAAAGTTGCTGCACTGCTTAGTGAAAGGAATTCCTGTGCAGGAATTCCATCCTCTCTTGAGATCAGCTTGCTTAAGGGAAAAAATGGGAGTGATTTGAGCTTCATTTCAGTATTTTTCTTGAGGCCATTCGTTCACATTCAGCCACAGTGCATTCTACTTCAGAAAACTGCATCGTTGATGCAGCGGCAGCAGCAGCAGTGTTGCACCCTTTGATTTTGTGTTCATCTTGTAAGAGGAGGTGCTTATTTCCCTCTGTGAGTTTGTTAGGGAGGCCTTGGGCCATATTTCTGTATTATTCAGCTCTGATATGTTATATTCAGTCATTTTTAATGCATATTTTCTATATACTACGTTATTTTCTGCAGTCCTACCTTTGTACATGCATTTTGCCGGAAATCTTGCCGGGAGCCTTGTTTCTACTGTATAAGTGATTAAACCTCCATTTATTTTCTGTGTGATTAATATAAGTTGTATATCAGACCTATTTCTTCATTTTATTCAGAAAACCTCATAGTAATTACGCTCTCATTGTATTCAGAAATTTCTGTTTAGTAAAGTCATGGGAAAACAGTGTTTTCTAGCCTAGTCGAGAAAGGAGGAGCTGTTTAGCATAGCTAGAATCATTATTTTGAGCTGAAATTCGGATTTTCAGTCCATAATGACATAGGATATCATATAAAACCGTTTCCTCTTCTTAGATTTATGCTCATTTCTGAAAATAACCTTTTTAGGGCATAAAATACACTTTTTCCCCACTCTCCGGATCATGAAATGAAGTACAAGTTTCTGATGTAGATAAAAATGATTTATATGTGTTTATTATGTATATTTTAAGCTTAATAATCATAACATGACCATTATACAACTTATTCTTTGCAGAGTTCCAGTTTTATGCCCTCTATTGCTGCATTTCCCCACCCGGGAAGGAGAATATAGGCATAACTCTTTCTAAGGTTATTTCATCTACTGGGTTGATGTTATTTTACATATAATGAGATTCAATTAATTTCCATGCTCATGGTTGCTGAAGCTCCACATTGGTAATAACTCAGGTTATTCCCAATAGTGTAGCTGTTCCTTAGTTGGGAACATTACAATGACACTCCTTTTGAACCATGAATCTTTGCTAGTATGGTACACTGGCATGCTGGAGGTCTCCAGCTGGAAAATGTGTTTTTTAGATGCTCAAAATTCTTAAAAATATCATCACTATGAAAACAGGGTAGTTTAGGCAGTTTCGTAGCGAGTTTTAGTAGTGTGTGAAAACTTGTTTTTCCATCTATCTCTTTGACTCCTTTGTTGTTCCAACACCTTTATTATGCCAAGACACCTTGAAAATAGTCAATATCCCTTAATAAAACTTGATAAAACTGATTTTTAAGGAAAAAATGCACCTACAGGAATTTTTGTAGCATATTTATGGCCTCAAGCATGAGGTACGCTACGAAACTATCCAAAAAAGCCAAAAATTGTTGCTTTTATAATTGTTTTGAAAAATTGTTCTCCAGCTGCAAAATTTGGGTTCTCTGCATGTTATGAACGTCATCAAACATATTCCATCTCAAATTTTACTCCTGTGGTGTTTCATCTTCATTTACAATCAATTGGCTGATGGGCTCTTCTACCACTTTCATCTTCAGTCCCTTCTTTTCCAACTCCACTTGAATTAAATCCAGCTCCTGAAGATCTTCCACTTGGTCTTTTAATGCACTATTTTTGGATTGTAAGTGCGAGTTTATCCTTTTGATGTGTTTGACCTCTCCTCTTAGTGGTTGAGTCCACTTTATCAACTTTTTTGTATTGTCCAAGGTATTTGAAACACTTGTGACTTTCTCTTCCCATATTTTCCTCATCTGCTAAAATTGAACCTTGATTCAACACTGATATCTATTTACCTGCTTCCTTCAACTGCTTTTTGAGTGTTTCTATTTCTGATTTTTCAATAATTTTCTCTTTTCCCTTTCCTTTCTTGATGAGCAGTTCCTCCTTTGCTGGTGAAGACAAATCTATGATGCTTGGTGGCTGAGCAACTTCATTGATTTTCTCAATCTCTTTTCTTTCCATGAACTTATTTGCATGTTTGGTCATTGGCTTCCTTGTTTTAAATATGAAAGCAGCATCATCACCTACAAAATATATTTTTTTAGGAGTCTTAACTTTCTTCAACCTTCTTCCTCCCTCTTCAATGTCTTCATCTTGCACAATGGGTGAATCTTCAATGCTAATTGCATGTAGGATATCCTCCAAATTTCCTTTAGCCAATGTCTGACTCTTAGTGACTCTCTTGTTGCCTTGTTTGCTGACTATCTGCTTCTATTTTGCAGGTGTTATTTGAGGTGTGTCAGTCTCCTGCAAAGGTTCTGCTTCGATGTTCACTGGTTCTGGAGGAGATGTTCTATTTTCTTCTTCAACTTCCTCTGCCACAGCTGGTGATGAAGTAGTTCTAGGTTTGGAGGCTTTCTTAGGAGTAACAACATCAATTTCATAACCACTCATGAACAGAAAGGAAGTCAAATATATGTCTAACCTCCTCAATTCCTCTAATACTAACAGCTTAATCAGACCATGATGAAAAATATAAGTTCCATTGCCCTCTCTCTTGTTTTGAACCTTATCTGAAATTTTCCCTAAACTTCTATATAAATAAAAAGGCAAGTCAAGTGACCTCTTACCCACAAAATGTAGAACGAGTCTGAGATGATAGGAGTAGATAATGTGAAACCTTCCTTCACAGGTAAAGTACTTCTGAATGACCATCAAAAAGTTTGCATAATTCTCCTCCATGAAACTCCTAGGGATAGCAATTGTCAAATCAATTTCACTGTGTTCTTTCTTGATGAACTCTTTTCAATCCTGCATGGTGAATTTGATACCTTTAAACCACTTTTCACCTCCTCTAGGGATTCCTGTAGTTGATGAAATTCTCTCTGGTGTCACTGTAAGGTTCATAACTCCAACCTTTGAATATGTTCTTGTTACACTGAAAATTGTCGTCTTGACATTATGCTATGTGTATGAGCTCATTATCACTTATACTTCCTCCTTTGCAAGTCTAACATATTATTTCTTCATGTCAAGCCTTGAAAATGAGAGAAAAGTCCTTAAAAATCTCCTTAACTTTGGTATCGCACTTTTCCTCTATCTTGCCTTTGGTCCTGCACCTAATGTTCATGACTTCTGCGTACCTGAATGCACTTTTTCTATGTTATGGGTGTGGACCCCAGTAAAATATTAAAAAGGCGCAAGTAAATTCAAAAAAGCTCACTTTCAGTGAATTCTAGAAACTTCTAGAAAGAATCTTGCGGTGGCAGAACCGCTCTTTTGAGGTTCATGTATCCCTTACCTTATGGAGATAACCCCTTGATGTGAGGAGCTTATCCCTTTGAAGGAGGATTCTATCCCTTCATAGTTGGAACTGAAACCTCCTCTTTTCCACTATAAAAAGAGGCATTGGGTAGCCTCAAGGGGAGTTCAAGCTTTAGAATGATTTGAGGTTAAATACTGTTGGGATTCAAACTCATTTTACTGAGATTTTTGTGAGGAGAGATCACATACCTCTATCTGTCTCGGTCAAAAGAGTTAAAGGCTTGTGGAGTAGAGGAGACTCCTGCTTTGGACCCCAGGAAGGCCTGTTCAAAATCAAGGCTAAGGTTGTAAGGTTTTCCTTCTTTTAAAGTTAATACAAATGAATTCATTTTTCTCAATAAGCTGTTGATTAACTGTTTATTTCATGGATTCCTTGATCACCATGATAAGCATGATTTATGATTTTTAATATACAGGTGCCATTTAATGTTTGATTTTTTGTGACTGCAGGTTTATGAAGATAACTCCTTCAAGTGCATGAGGGACGACAACTTCGAACAAGCATTGGATTATACGGTAAGTATTTAACACCTTTATAGTATTCTTTTATAAATCACATATGTTTAGAGAAATATAGGTTTGTTTGGCTGTTTGTTGCTAGATTACTTCTTGGTACTAGGGAGATTGATCTTGTCTGCAAGATTGATTAATCCATACCACAAATTGGCGACTCCACTGGGGAAACAACTTGTTGTTTTTGGGTTCTCTTTTATTTTGACTTGAGGAAAAATTTTTCTTGCTTTTTGATTGATGGATGTCTGCCTGGGTAGTTTAAGTTTTCTCTGTTTTTGAAAATTTTGAAGTCTTTTGAGTTTTTATTAAACTTTTCTAGGGACCGCACTTTTCTCTTTTGCACAGTGCGGGCAATTTCACACTTTCCTTTAGTAAACAATGCGGTACCGCACCTATTACTACTAGGAGCCTGCAGATCCTATTAAAATTTTTGGAAAATTCTAGATTTCCTTTTTTAGTTTATCTTTAATTTGATTTAGATTTTTTAATATCTGCCCAGATTGATATTATTCCTGTCAAAAGCCTTTTGTGAATGAATTCCAACAATATTTATGTTTTTAATGATTTTCTAGAAGTTTTGTAAGTTGGATTGCTTTTCATTTGGTCTATGTAGTGACTCAAAATATTGGAAGTTTGAAATTCCTCAGATTACATTGGTCTTTTGCATTCTTGTTGAGTCTGACCTGATTGTGAAATCCATCCTTTATTGAGAAATAGATCTATTTGTTTCTTTGCAAAATCTTCGAAAAAAATTTGTTATAGGTTTTGAAATTCATTTTTATAAAAGAAAACATCTCTGAATGTCTTTGATTTGTTTGTTATTCTGGACAAATAGATAGTTAGTTTACTGAACAACTAAGTAAAACATTCTTCAAAAATATTAAAGCTTTTATTCAATTAGATTTTTAAAGTTGGTAGATCTCAAAATTAGTTTTTGCAGTTTTGAGTGCTTATAAAATTTGTAGATTTCTTTTGAAGGAAAATTGTTTTTTGTAGTTTCAGTTTTGAAAGTAAAAGGATTTTCAGTGCGAGCTTTGATAATTTGTCTCATTTTGGGTTATTGTTGAAAATACAAAAATATTTTCTTTCAGTTATTATTACATTCAAAGAAATAATTGTCTCTTAAAAATAATTGCATTCTCGAACTCTTTCTTTAGCTATAATTTCATTAAAAGGAAACGAATTGATTATCATTTTTAGGTGCATTTTTCGTTTTTTTGGAAGACGAGTCTTCACACCATTCAGTTTCATTTCCATACCTTTTGAATTTAAAGAACAACTCCTAAAAGTAGCGCTTAATTAAAATTCATTTAGTAATCTTCTTATTTCTAGGGCTCTTACGACCAACATAGCTTAGGCTAGTATCTTGGAGTAGGGAGTAATTAACTCTCCAAGATAGTAAAAACAAACATGTAGATAAATCTTGCGGTAGGAAATAAATCCAATTGTAATTGGTACAATCTGGGAAGCTTCTCTTAAAGGAGTAAATCACGAGATCATATCCGAACCTTTGAGACAATCAATTCTGTTTCATTGGGAAAGATAGAATATTTTGCGCACATTACAAATGGTAAACCTCAGATTTATCATTGTCGAGGAGCCTGGGGTCACTTGTCGGTAAACCTCGGATTAACCATGTCGAGGAGCCTTCAAGGGGATTGAGCTTTGTTACTTTGCCCTTGCGCATGGGATCAGATCGTAGACTGTTCCCCCAGTTGTATTTGTTAATGTTGGTAACCTTAGTGTCCATAAGCTTAAGATTATTTCCTAAGGTGACGGTGAAGGAAAGATCTTACTGTACCTAGAGCAGACATTGAATAGACTCACTTGGACTCTCTAGGGGGTTCTCTTCACATGAGATGGTTTTGTGAAGAAACTTGTGCCATTCTGTTTCATTAAGCAGGTTGTCGGGGTAACTGTTCCAACCGCTCTTTCTGTATTAAATTTCTACTAAGTTGGATTTCATCACCAACTAGTGTTTTTAGTACGGGAAGTTACTGTTTGTGTGTGGTTTGAACTCTTAGATTTTTAAGCATTTGATTCAGCTGTTTGTTTCTTTAGAGAATTTAGGTGTTTTTATTGAGACTTTATTTTTTTGCGTGTGATTATTTATTATTTAATCGTGGTAGAATTAATGAGACAATCCCGGAGACTTCGGGGGAAGCCCCCTGAATATACACCAAGTCAGCTTGAAGGGCTGCGTGCTCTAGTATCATCTAGTAGTGGTAGAATTAGATCAACAGAGATTGGAACTTCATCTATAGCTGTTCATCCTGATCATCAAATACCCATAACAGAACACATTCAAGAACCGATTTCAGTTTCTGAAGTTACTGATAGTATTTCTCCTTCCAGTGAACTAGCTGACGAACCTAAAATTTCTGAGCCTGAAACTGAACCTTCTATTTTGGAAACATCCTTAGGATTTATTACACCAACTTCTAGCGATCTTGATTTACCTAGGGTAAGAAATATTATTACTGAAGATCTTCCATCTGGCCTCATTTCTATTGAAGAGCTTACTAGTCCAAACGAAGAGTTATGTCTTCCCAAATCCCCTCAGTCTTTAAATCTTAGGGAGTGTGAATCCATTTTCTACAACCCTATTTGAACTGACGCTTGGTATATTTCGTTGATTTTTTTTTTAGAAAACCTGGGTCTTGCTTTTTCTCTACCTCGAATTCCATTTCATCCTACGACCAGAGGTTACTATCCTTCATCTATTATGGTAGGAGAGTCATCTATGTTCTCCGAGACACTGGAATAATTCTTACACGGTGGTCCTTTTGTTCCTTCGGGATATTAGGTTCTGTCTGGTACTTTCTCTGGAGCAGCTCCTCAACCAATTGAACTAGTAGTATCATCTGGTCTTAATGGAATTAAAACTGAAACGTCGAACGCAGAGAAAATATTTATGATGTCTGGTAGTGTTCCGAATCCTCAACCTCAAGGCAGTCAGTTACCACCTGGAGGATATTTTTAGGGAATTCAGTTACCGCCTAGGGGGCAACGTCAAGGTAGTCAATTACCGCCTAGGGGGCAACCTTCAAGTAGTCAGTTACCGCCTGGGGGGAACCTCAAGGTAACTTTTTCCCAGGAAAAACTGTGGAATCATATTATTTTGGAGGACAACCTCAAGGACAGTACATACCTCAAGGTTATCAACCTTCAAGACAATACATACCCCAAGGTCAACCCCAAACTCAATATGCTCCTTAGGGTCCTTATCAACCCCAGCTTCAGTACGCGTCTCAGGGTTATCAACCTCAAGGTCAGTACCCAATTGAAGGTTTCCAACCACCTTCTATGCAATCATCTGTACAAGGAGCCAAAAATTTACCACTTACTTATCAACCCTACGTTCAACTAGGCTATGGTCCTTACGTTCAACCTTCTACGGGACAATACCCCGGAATGAATATGGTGTGAGATCCGTCCCAATATCGACAGCCTATGCAGCCTAATGTGCAATTGTCTTCTCAACGTGGGCAACCTTTGGTTTCTGGTCCAACCCAGCAACCTGTCTAGCCTACTATTCAAACTCCCGCACCTAGTTCTGTTTAGCAGTCTGGGCCTAGTACACCTCAGACTTCGCCTCAAATTGCTGCAACTACTGCAACGTTTGTTCAACCCGTAACATCTATTTCTGGAGTATCTGTAGCTCTGAGTTCTTCTATCCCTACATCTGTGCAAATCCCTCAAGTCTCTGTACCCCAGTCAGGACCTTCAGTTCAGACTTCGGTTCAGATGCCTGCAAGACAAGCTAGTACAAGTACAGTTGTTACAAGTCAACCGCAATTCACATATCAACCGTACCAGGGACAACCTAAATTCAGTATCGTTTCACAAAACCCAGCTTATCAGTATCAACCGTACCCTGGCTATACTTATCAACAGCCTCAACAACCCCAGTTTGGTCTGGTTAATCCTGGTTACCCGGGAGGTTACACAATTCCTAATGCAAATCCGATTCCCAGTTATCCTGGGCATCCTCCTCCCAGAATTGCTTTGGCTACTCAAGGCTTTCACGACCCTAACTTTCAGTTAACATTTATTGAAACTTTGGATTTACCTGATTTTACGCGCCTTACGAATGATCCAATTTTCTATTATCCGTACTGGCCGCCAATGCCACATAAGTTGCCCAGTGATATACCAAAATTCGAGGGTAAGTCAGGAGAGGATCCATCAAATCACATTATGACTTATCACCTATGGTGTGCGTCTAATTCAATAATTGATGATTCAATTTGCTTACATCTTTTCCAAAGAACTCTTATTGGTCTTGCTGCCAAATGGTACATTGAGTTACCACGAGGCTCTTTTAATAATTTCAGTCAGCTAGCAACTGCCTTCTTGACTCATTTTCAGTCGCCTATCAGATACAAAAATGGCACAGAATTATTAACTTAACTAAAGCAATCCACATCCACATATATTTCTCATCATATTCATGAATGGCGACGTAGAAGGCGTTTGGTGAAAGTTTACACTCCAGATCAAATTTTGGCGGAATGGTTTGTTAAATCATTCTTATCCAAAATCACTGAAGACATAGCTAAGGTCAGAGTTGTTACTGAGGAGCAAGTGATTGCTCAAGCTCAGTACCTTGACCTCGTTTATATGCAGTTAGGTACTTTACATGAAAAAATCCCCGATATTCTGAAACAAGGTCAAATAATTGCAGCTCCTTCAGGGTCTCATGCCGCTGATGGTATGATTGGTACATTCAATACTAAAAGCAAGAATAAATCTTCAAAGAATTCTTCTCCTATTATAAATTTACTTGATTCCACGAAAGGAGAATCTTCCCTCGAAATTTCTGTCGACATTCATGTCGTAGAGACATCTATGACCAAATCTAAATCTGGTGGTAAAAAGAAAGGGAAGAATAAAAAAAAAAAGAATTCAAAAGAGAAAAATGATAAAAACGAATCCAATGACGAAAAACGCAAGCCTCTTTATCCTTGTTACATTTGTGACGAGGATCATTTTACTAAAGAATGCCCACATCGAGCAGAGGTTGCAAAATTCGTTAAAGGTTCACAAATACCTACTGTCTTGAAGGATATTTTTCCCACTCAAGATAGTAAGATGATTGGTTCTACCTCGAATGCCTCAGAAGAACCTATTCTGATGATGTCTCATGTCAGGATTGTGAGGCGATCGCAATATTATGGTAGTAAGAATCCTGTTGATGGTAAAGAAGTAGAATATTCTAATACAAATACATGAACTACACCTCCTCCTGTTTATGGTCTGATACAGATCGAGAAACCCAATCCAGACTTAATAATCAAACCGCCTGCTAAAGGTGTTCTTCATAAATCAGCTTTCAATCCACATGTGAGAGCTGCTCAGAATTACAACATTGTTGAGGACTTAGCTATTACCCCTTCAGCAATGTTGGCTTTGGAAGTGCTGCAATCATGCCCAACACAACGTAAATTACTTTTGTCTGCCATAGGAGCTGTCAATATTCAGGATTCGAACCTAATAATATTTGATTTAGAGAATAGTAAACCTCACCTACCTCATCAAATGGCTTTCCAAATTCTAGTATTAGTAAAAAATAGACCAATTTTTCAGACTGTGATTGATGAGGGAGCTTTAACGTGTATTATGTCGATCCAGTGTTGGAAATCACTTGGTTCTCCTACACGCAATCAGTCTTCGACGATTCTAAAGGCTTTTGATGGCCGAGGTTTCGACCCTTTTGGTATTTTGCAGGATTTACCCATAGGGGTCGAAGGTAAAACCGTAAATCTAGATGTGGAAGTGGTTGATGCCCCTCTAGATTACAACCTTCTCCTGGGTCATAGTTGGTCTTATGCTATGACTGTTATTATTTCTTCGGTCTTTCAACTCATAAAATTTCCACATCAACGAAGGATCATTACAATAGATCTGTTAACTTATTTTTCTTCCGATCCGGCCTCTACAGAAGCAATCCAGCACGTCGGTAAAGTGGCTATCCCTTACAGGGATGTTGGAGTAGGTTTGATTAAAGATTCTGGTTTACTAGGAACTTTTTCCTTTCCTCCTCCAAACGTATCGCCTTCTATTGCAACTATTCATATGATTTCGTCAGATACTCTTATGTTTGATGATCCGTGGGTCGTACCTTCTGACTCCCAGTTAGATTCATTTGATGGCATGATGCCTTTGAGTTCATTTGAAATTGTGTATCAGGCTGTACAGTCACTTTCTGACCCTTCTTCAATCGAAACTGATCCAATGGATGGGATCCATGAGGAATCACTTTCTATATCTAGTTCAACCACAATGACATTTCCTGATTTTGTTCATACTGATGAGCAGATTCGCGAACTTTTGTCTGTTGCTGATTTACCATGGGAAGATCTACATCACTGATCTTCATTTTTACCTGAGATGGATCATTTTGAAGATGATTTCACTTCTATTTTTACTGCTGAATATGTCAAAGAACCGTAGAATCCATTGTGAAATCCTGATTCTTAGTTAAATTTGGAAAATATCTCTCGAACGATTCCAATTGACATTTCAGTAAAGCCAGGAATAATTGAAAACATTCATATAGGTGCTTGCTGTACGGAAGATGAAATTCAAACTTATAAAGCCCTATTTCAAGAATTCTGTGATGTGTTTGCCTGGTCCTATGAAGAAATTCTAGGAATCGATTCGTCAATTTTCGTACATGAAATCAAGGCTTACCCAAATGCCAAACCTGTCTGTCAACGTTTACGTCAAATACATCCTAGAAAAGCTGCCGCTATCAAAGCCGAAGTTGAGAAATTACTTCGTGCAAGTTTCATTTATCCAATTCCTTTAATTGATTGGGTATCGAATATTGTTCCTGTTACTAAAAAACAAGGAACGATACGAGTATGTATCGACTATAGGGATATTAATAGAGCTTGTCCTAAAGAAAATTATCCAACCCCCTATATTGATCAAATAATTGATGATTTTTCCGGTAGTGAAATGTTCTCCTTTATGGATGGGTTTTCTGGTTACAATCAAGTAAACATACTCCATGCTGATCAGCCAAAAACAACTTTCATTTGTCCGTGGGGGACATTTTCTTATTGCAAACTACCCTTTGGATTGAAGAACGCTGGGGAAACTTTTTAAAGGGCTATGTCTTACACATTTCATGACATTAAGCACATTGTACAGCCTTATCTCGATGATTTACCTGCTCATTCATCGTGTAGGGCTGACCATCTCACTCATTTACGAGCAATATTTATGATATGTAGGCATTATCGAATTCGACTGAATCCACACAAATGTTTTTTCTGTGTAGAATCGGGTCGCTTACTAAGATTTTTTGTTTCAAAATCAGGCATTCGCGTTGATCCATCGAAGGTCAAAGCTATTATTAATCTATCTCCTCCTTCGACTCTGTGCCAACTCCAAAGTTTGCAAGGGAAAGCAAACTTTTTACGCCGTTTCATTCCTAACTACGCTGAGCTAACAAAGGGTTTTACCTGGTTGTTAAAACAAGATGTTCCATTCTTTTGGGATGAGATTGCTGAACGATATTTTAATGCAATTAAACACACGTTGACCCATGCATCGTTATTGCATCCTCCCAACTACAACCGGGATTATTTTTTGTACCTTGCCGCCTCTCATTCCACTATTGGGATGGTTTTAGTTCAGGAAGATGAATTAAACAATGAACATGTGATTTAATATCTTAGTCGCAATCTGCATCCGACTGAGATCAAATACAAACATGTGGAGAAATTGGCCTTGGCATCTGTCCAAGCTGTCCAAATATTTAGATACTACATCTTATTACGCAAAACCACAATAATTTCTGACTGTAACCCTATGATGTACATTTTAACCAAACAATTGCTAGGGGGCAAGTATTCCAAATGGATAGTTATCCTACAGGAATTTGACTTGGAGTTTGAAAAATCCAAGGCAAAGAAATCTTTGGTTTTTGCTGAACTGATGTGTGATTTCCCCTCTACTGATACTGAAACTGTGGCGGAACAGCCAATTGTGGACGAATCCTTGTTTCTTATCAGTACACTTGATCCTTGGTATGGACATATTATTGTTTATCTCCAAACCCAATCTTTTCAGCTTGAAATCTCACGATCTCAGTGACGAAAAATACGCTTCCAATCCCAACAATATAATATTATTGGTGATACACTTTATCGTCGCGGAGCGGATTCTGTTTTTCGACGCTGTCTTACTCATGAAGAAGCTAAGAAGGTTCTAAATGACTGCCATTCTTGAGCATGTGGCGGTCATATGTCTGGGCATGCCACAACCCAAAAGATATTGCATGCTGGTTATTTCTGGCTGTCGTTATTCAAAGATTGCATCTATGCAGTCCAGAAATGCCACAATTGCCAACTCTTTGATCGTAAAATGCGTGCGCCACCCGCTCCTCTTCACCCTCTAATTGCTGTCGGTCCTTTTGCAAAATAGGGTATCGATTTTATTACATGTAACCCTCACTCGGTTGGGGGCATGCGTATATTATCTTAGCGGTAGACTATTTTACTAAGTGGGCTGAGGCGATGCCTACATTTTCAGCAGATGGCAACACTGCTGCAAATTTTGTATTGAATCACATAATTGCTAGATTCGGTGTTCCTCAAGCCATTATTATAGATCATGGAAGTCATTTTCAAAATATCATGATGACTGAACTGATAGATCAACTTGGCCTACGCCATGATAGTTCCACTCCATATTATCCGTAGGCCAATGGTCTGGTTGAAGATATCAATAAATTTTTAGTCACTATGATCAAACGAATTATTGGTATTCATAACTCAAATTGGCATTCCATGTTATTTTCAGCGCTTTGGGCATATCGAACCTTGGTAAAAACATCAACTGGTTTACAGTTTGGAAGTTGTGTTGCCGATTGAATGCAAAATTCCGTCATTGAAATTAGCCATAGAGCTACTCCCAGCTACATCTAAAGAGGAGAAACGTTTTTTGTACTTGGCTCAACTAGATGAGAATCGATGAAATGCTGTAATAGCAAACGAGGCTCATGTTAAATGAATTAAATCTCAGTATGATAGAAGTGTTACCCCTCGTAATTTTTCAGAAGGAGACCTAGTCTTAGTGTACGATCAAGCCAATGATAAACTAGGAGCTGGAAAATTTGTGCCCATGTGGCATGGTCCTTTCATTGTTAAGCGAAAGTTGGCAAAAGGGGCCTATGAGTTGATAGATTTAGACAATGTCCCTTTAGATAAACCCAGATTTATCTGAATATATATTATGCTTAAACTTGGTGTGGAGATTTTTTATTATATTAGATTTCTTTACTGGTGGCGTGTCTTAGATTAGAAAAGCGTGCCTAGTTTAGAAGTGTGTTTTTATCACTATTCCTGCTTATCTGAGTTTTACTCTTGATATTGCAGATGTCGATGTCTCTTCAAACCTACATTGGTTTTGCTAATGGTGCTTGTCGTAGTACATGGAACATTTCTTCAGCAGCTTGGGTTATCTATTCACCCTCTGACGAGTTAGTATCCATGCATGGGGTAAGCCTTGGTCAAACAACGAATAAAATTGTAGATTATAGTGCAGTGATTGAGTTATTATCTGAATCCATATCATTTGGAATTCGGAGTTTGATTGTTAGGTTGGATTCTGAACTTGTTGTATTACAGCTTAACAGGGTTTATGCCATTAGAAATCCAGTGTTATTACGGTTGTTTTTAATACTTCGTCTCTTGGAACGTGAGTTTTATTACATTGAATATCAGCATATTCCAAGACATTTAAATACATTAGCAGATGCAGTTGCTTCTAGTATGATAAATCAAAATTTGAAATAATAAAAATAGTAAGTTAAACAACATTCATAACATGTACACGATAGCCGGTAAATAGTGATATATCATAGTATAGAAGTGTTTCAAAAATATGCATTGTCTTCGATCATAGGTTGAAAACACCTTATGAATGGAAAAATGATAATACAAAAGGTCAAAAAATATGAGTCTACAAAATTATCATCCTATCCTTGATGATGATCACGATAAGACACCACTGCCTGAGCCACCCTACACAAGAACCTTCTAAAAGGTCCTGGGACACCAATCACATATCTCTGTAGTTTGAGCAGAATATCATCTATGTCAGTCTCTGGAATGTCTAGAGTCAAGCGCTCTAGGTGATGCTCTAAGTTAGATAGGACCTCTGCTGATTGGCCTTCTGGGGCTGGTGCGGCTGCAACTGGATGCCTTCTCTCATAAGGCTGGAGATGGGCTGGTTGCCATGGGCCCACATCTGCATTTAAAATTTTTTATTATCAGTTTTGGGACGATTTAAAATACAAAAAAAAATTAGAAACTATAAATTGTTGAAAAACGATTTTTACCTGATTCATCCCACTGTTCCCCTGCTGGGAGAGTCATCTCTCGATCGCCATGGAAATCTATCCTGGCGTATGGAAAATCCTCTATAACAAAAATTTGGCGTTGCAGCCAACATAAATATGAAGAAAGAAATCAAACAACCTCAACGCTCTCAGCAACATGACGGGCCATCAATGCAACCCAACGAACCATCCTACGTTCTTGAGGTCATCCAACATCAACAGGAATGTTCTACGAAGCTAACATGGGGATCCTCTCTAGAGAAAAGGTGACTACAATGGATCCATATCCAAAATTATTTAGTTTTCTGTTCTTTGCTCTGGTTAGTTGGCCTTTTACATTGGCCAACACAGCTTTGCACCAGTTGAAAATGGTGCCTTGAAAACAGTCTAGAGCAATGTGCATTTGGGAACTAGTAGCCACATGCAACGCTGCACTCCCACATAGTCTGGTGACAGTAAATGCAATAAATTTGAGCTCGGGATAGATGATAGCTTTTATGTCAATCCATTTGTCCCTGGGGTCTTCCTGATCATTACAGAACTCTTGTCGAAGACTAGCGACAGTCTGGCCACCTGGCCTATTCCCAAACAGAGAAATTTGTTCGCCCCTCTTGAATAAACCAGTCAAAAAATAGATATCCTCTAGCTCAATTTCGAGCCGGTGGCCTCCAATAAAAAAAAATTGGTCGTGTACATTCCACCTGTTCACCAACCATGTTAGGAGGTCTACCTATGCCCTCATGCCCTGAATGGCCCAGAATTTATACAAACCGCATGCTTTTAATGCCTACATTGTAGGAAAATGGAGCATTGCGGCGTCATCTATGTCTTCATGCTCACATTCTCTCCAAATTAGCATCTTGTATATCCTACAATGCATAAAAAGATATATTAGAACAATTTAATTTGAAAAATTTTGGGCGGCAATTGAGAAAATTTAATTTGAAATCTAATTGCGCGGGGTCCGCACTTTGTACTCATACACAGTGCGTAGGAACGCACGGGCGCCGTGAGACAAGTGCGGACCCATGAATTTTTTCTGTGTAGGAAAAATTCGGGGTCTGCAGGGCTCGTGTGTTGCGCCTGCGGACCCATGCGGGCGATTTTTTAAACATATTTTTCTCTTGAAAATGAAATTTAAGGCCTAAAAATGAAATGTAAATGGATGAAATGCGAGATTAGGAGGTCATGGATTACCTGGAGCAGACGATTCTCGATTTCGTCGGACGAATTTTCCAGAATCTTCACAGGAAATTTTTTACCCAAAAGCTTTTACTTTTCACTTTGAACTCAAATGGTAAAAATGAAGTTAGAAAAGCCTTTTTTATAAGTTTTTTCGAATAAATGAATTTTTAATTTGTTTATTTTTCACTTTTAAAAGGTTATTTTTGAAAGCATTTTTATTTATCTTAAACATATATGTGTAATGTTTCAAGTTTTTGTGCAAAAATTGGATTTTTCAGGAGAATTGATCATTTTTCAACAAAGAGCATATTTTTATCACTTTTTCGGACTCTTTCAAAAATTTACGAAAAAGCGAAAACTTGGAGTCATCTTTTAAGCCCTTTTCAGACTCTCTAAACATGAAAAGATTGCCGATCACTTGATTATTTGAACTCGTTAAAATAAATGAATGATCGTCCTTTCAGTGTAAGTTTACCCTTTTTATGGACTGAAATGGACTATTTACGAAAAAGGCATACATTGACTAATTACGGTCAATAGAGTTCTCTCCTGCATTATTTTATCCTTTTTCGAGCTCGAGAGACTAAATTTACGAAAAATTACACCCATGGAGTTTTCTTAAGTTTTTCTTCTGACTCCCTAAAATTGAAAAACACCGAGTTTCTCCTATACTAGACTCGTTAAAATTTATCCATAAAGGACTTGTTCAATTTTTAAGAAGGAATGAACCACTCCTTCTTAGGGTTCGAATCTTAAACTAAGTTGGACTCATCCGAAGGATGAGCTTATAAACAAGAAAATGTTATCCTCCTCAAGCTTGTCAAAAATAAAGAGGTACTTTCCAGAAATGGTGGGGGAAAAGAGAGAAAAATGGACTTCTTTGTTGTCTTTTGATTTTTCGAAAATCTGGTTAACCACTCTTGAACATGACACTTTTTTTTCACCTGGGTTGGGAAATCCTTTGCCTAAACAATTAATCAAACCACATTAAAATCTTTCAGTCGGTTTCTGGGTATTAGCTTTGGGTCAATTGTCACCAAGCCATCTGCAGTGTCGTTATGTGTTCAAGAGGACAATTCAAATAAACCATTCATCTGCAAAATATCTGTCATCCGTTTTGACCATCCCTGAGTCAGTCCTTGCCAATATATTTCTTCAAAACTTGATCTATGATTTCCTATTGTGGGCTTGCCTACGACGTATCACTTTCTATGGATGACAACTCATTATCTAGGAAGTTGATCTAGAAATCATCAGTACCTTGAAATCGGCATGCCTCAATGGCAGGTTTCTTGCTTTCGACGACAGGTTGCATCATTGACCTTCGATCGAACGATTCTGTGACATGTTCGACTTCAGGTCATTCATTCACATTTCATGGATTTTACTAGGTACTTTGAGAGCCATTGACATTACTGGTGGTTACTCTCACACTTGTTAACAATTTACATCATTGATTGGTAATCAATTGGTTTCTACCATGTTCGACTTCGACACATTCATTCACATGGATAGAATCGTACTAGTTCGAGATGCAGAAATCAAGACCCTGGATCTAGTTTCTACCATCCAGGCTGTGAGGAATTTTGTTATCATTTATACATTAGACTATTCATAAAAATATGGCTGCGTCCATACTATGTCTACACATGTCTATACTGTTGATGTATTCAAAATCATTCCTGTATCAGAACTGTTTAAATCAGTTTTCTAGTTAGTTTTGATCTGAGTATGGGAATGCCTACCTCAGCAATGATATGTTTACATATATATATTTTTCATTGAATGTTTTTACAGGTCCTGACTGGGGAGTCCACAGGATGATCCTTGAAATGATAAAGTAATGCACTCTTATATATGATAGACTTCAGCTTCATCTATTCCAGACTTTGCACTCTAGGGGGCAATCTGTTACATTGAAAATTGTTGTCCTGACATTCTACTATGTGTATGAGCTCATTATCACTCATACTTCCTCCTTTGCAAGTCTAACATATTAGTTCTTCATGTCAAGCCTTGAAAATGAGAGAAAAGTCCTTAAAAATCTCCTTAACTTTGGTATTGCACTTTTCCTCTATCTTGCTTGCGGTCCCGCACCTAATGTTCATGACTTCTGCGTACCTGAACACACTTTCTATGTGTTATGGGTGCTGAAACTTGTAAAATATTAAAAAGGAGCAAGTAAATTCAAAAAATCTCACTTTCAGTGAATTTCGAGAAACTTCTAGAAAGAATCTTGCGGTGGCAGAACCGCTCTTTTGAGGTTCATGTATCTCTTACCTTATGGAGCTAACCCCTTGATGTGAGGAGCTTATCCCTTTGAAGGAGGATTCTATCCCTTCATAGTTGGAACTGAAACCTCCTCTTTTCCACTATAAAAAGAGGCATTGGGTAGCCTCAAGGGGAGTTCAAGCTTTAGAATGATTTGAGGTTAAATACTGTTGGGATTTAGACTCATTTTAATGAGATTTTTGTGAGGAGAGATCACATACCTCTATCTGTCTCGGTCGAAAGAGTGCAAGGATTTTTGGAGTAGAGGAGACTCTTTCTTCGGACCCCGGGAAGGCCTTTTCAACATCAAGGCTAAGGTTGTAAGGTTTTCCTTCTTTTAAAGTTAATACAAATGAATTCATTTTTCTCAATAAGCTGTTGATTAACTGTTTATTTCGTGGATTCCTTGATCACCATGATAAGCATGATTTATGATTTTTACTATACAGGTGCTATTTAATGTTTGCTTGTTCATGACTGTAGGTTTATGAATATAACTCCTACAAGTGTACGAGGGACGACAACTTCGAACAAGCATTGGATTATACGGTAAGTATTTAACACCTTTATAGTATTCTTTTATAAATCACATATGTTTAGAGAAAGATAGGTTTGTTTGGCTGTTTGTTTCTAGATTACTTCTTGGTACTGGGGAGATTGATCTTGTCCACAAGATTGATTAATCCATACAACAGTTCCTGTGAAGCTGGTGGAAAAATCCTTTGAAACCTTTAAATGAAATCCCTGCAACCTCTGACAAAATTGCAAGCAACCAGTTCTTCCGAAAACCTCCATGGTATTAGGGTCTTCATTGAGTAAATTCATGTCCATGGGATCATACCAGTGATAATGGCCACCCTGATTTGTTTTTATTCTTGTATCCATGGATGTCTTATATTCTTCACAGTCTCGCTTTCTTGATGACACCTGCAGAATTCGAACTTTACCAACAACCTACTTGGCTCGATGAAGCATCTCTCCAGGGATTGACTCACATGCAAAGATAAAGCGCAATATGGAAAAAGGCTAATTGAGGTAAGGTTTAATTGTTTAATTTACAGCTCAAGCTTCAATCATGACACATACAAGCCAAAAAGGGTAGTGATGAAATCAAAACATGGGTATGTACATTTGAATTTATCATAACAACCTTCAATGACCTCTACCCTTACTGCACTAATTAGGAAATGATAGCTCATACAATTTTGAAAAGTCAGGTTAAGAAACATATTTTTGTATCGAAATTTGTTAAGCCTCTGACAGATTCTCTACGAAACTATTAGGAAGTTTCGTAGTGAAAACTGTTGTTTTCCTATGTAGAACACTACGAAAATTTGAAAAACTGACAGATGCGGCCTTTTGATTTTGAATGCACTGGAAATGAGAACTGACACCATATGAGGATTGATTTGACATGAAATTGCATAAATGAAGGTGATCCTAAAACTTAGGATAGGATAAAATGTAAAACTTTTCCTATACGACATTGAAATGGCTTAGGAGACCTTACACATTTGGTGAGTGACCTTATGACCCTATCAAGAAATGTTTCACAACTTTATGAGTGATAACAGTGGCTCCACTTGGGATTGTATGCCCATGTGGTACACCAAAGAAGCTGTAGTTCTAGTGCCATCCATATTTTTGGAAATAAAACTCTGAAATTTTCCAAGCCTTCTTCAAACTCTTATGGCCCTCACTTCGGGCTCAATTTTGATTATAAATCTGTCTTTTTTAGCAGAAATGCATAATAAAAGGAAATATATGTTAGGAATTACTGTAGAAATAAAATATTTACCGAGAGAATAATACACATACAAAACCCAACAACAAATCACATAAACATAAACACAATGTTTAACCAGGAAAACCCCAAATCTGGGGAAAAACCCAACCAATGAAATTTCATTAACCATTGGCCAAAAAACCCTGGCCAATCCGGCCAAGTGAGCCATCACCACTCACCTCCAGGCCTACCTTACAATGAAGTATTCCCAGCCTCTTATAGGCTCCATTACATGTAATACCATGGGCAAAAACCATGGGTGCACAAAACCATGTGCCCCAAAACAACTACTATCTACCCTAGTCAACATTGACTCTACCCCGAGTCATGTTTACCTAACAATTCCCCCCTTAAAATTGACTTGGGGATTATTGACTAAATCCAGCCAAACCTACTAAATGAGACAACACCTCTCACTCTAGCTCTTCCCCCCTCAAATTTTTACCCAGGGTAATTGTAAACTTGACATCCCCCCTATCACCTAGGTCTAACCCAGACTTTACCAGAGATTACCCAGGGGTACACATGAAATACCAGGTCTTACAGTAGTATGCCCATTTACATGTAAAAAATTAACTCCATTTTAATAATATTTTTTTTGTTTCATTGTTGCTCTTTGTACATATGAAATCAATGTCCATATAAAAATAACCCATCTACTGGATTACATGGGTCACCAGCCTCTGTAACTTCCAGTCCTCTAGGATTTCTCTTCAGATACATGGTTCATCAATTAATTAATCCACGTGCAAACATCCTCTCATCTTTGAATTTCTCGAACCAACTTCTTATCACTGCTAGTCGCCAGATCTGAGCTGTGGCAGCACCATTGTTCTCTTTATCCATTGAGAAACCCTCCATGGAATTCCCCATGGAATCAATCAATTGGATATTTCCTATTTCCTAGAAACACCATGCTTCGTATGGCCAGATCTGCAAAAGGTTGCATTGATTTCTCCATTCACAGGCCAATAAAACCCTTGGCTGCAAAAGCGTCCCTTTGAAGCCAAATATGGCTCTGATACCATTTGTTAGGAATTACTGCAGAAATAAAATATTTACCGAGAGAATAATACACATACAAAACCCAACAACAAATCACATAAACATAAACACAATGTTTAACCAGGAAAACCCCAAATCTGGGGAAAACCCCAACCAATGAAATTTCATTAACCATTGGCCAAAAAACCCTGGCCAATCCGGCCAAATGAGCCTTTACCACTCACCTCCAGGCCTACCTTACAATGAAGTATTCCCAGCCTCTTATAGGCTCCATTACATGAATTACCATGGGCCAAAACCATGGGTGCCCCAAAACCACTACTATCTACCCTAGTCAACATTGACTCTACCCCGAGTCATGTTTACCTAACAATATATACAATGGAGTGAAAATTAAGTAAAACTTAAGAGGAATAGTGCTTTAGAAACCTGGCATTGATAGGCACTCCAACACAAGGTTGTCCATCCATCTCCTGAAGTAGATAAGTGTTGTTGTCATGGAATGCAACTACTATGAATGGTCCTTTCCATATGTTCTCCAACTTACCATGTTTCACCTTCTCTTCAATTTGGCTTCCCACTTCAACACCACATCTTGAATCTGGAAATTTTATTCTTTGACCTTTCTGTCAAATGTCTTCTTTATTATTTTTTGTGATTGTTGATGATTGTTGTATACCTCCTCCTTTTTTTTCTGTAGAGCCATAAGCTAGTTTATTCTCATTTGAATAGCATTAGAATCCTCTTCTAGTCCTTGCAGCAATTTCATAACAGGCACTCCTAAGGAAGTGGAAAAAATAGCTTCAGCTCCATACACTAACTCATAAGGTGAAGTACCAATTGACCTTTCTATACATACTCTATCAACCCACAGAGCATAATTCAACTTCAAATGCCATGATATTTTATTTTCCTGCAGTACCTTCTTGATAATTCTCACAATTATTTTAAGAGAAGATTCAATAAGACCATTACCCTGTGGGTAATAAGTACTAGAGTGTCCAAGTGTTATGTGATACTGATGACAAAATATAATCAAACTTTTGGATTTAAAAGCCTGTGCATTGTCAGTAATAATCTTCATAGGATAACCACACATGGACAAAATGTTATTCTCTAAGAATTGGATGATGACTGAATCATTTTCTTGCCTTGTTGGGATTGCTTCAATCCACTTGGTGAAATAATTTATTGCTATCAAGATCCAGCGATGTTGCCCTAAAGATGAAGGGTGAATTTCACCAATAAAATCTAGCCTCCACTATTGCAAAGGTGCCTCAACATAAATTGGCATAAAGGGTAAAGGAACTAGCTTTTTCTTACCATAAACAATTTGACATTCATGGTAGGTAGCTATCTTTTTGCAGACATCCTTGAACATGGTGGGTTAGTAGTATCCTGCTCTGAGAATTTTGTTTGTTGTGGCCTTCCAGTAGTGATGTCCTCCACAATATCCTTTATGGAACTCTTTAATCACCCTTTCAGCTTCCTCTTCCAACAAACATTTAAAAATAATGCCACCAATATATTTCCAATATAGGTTCTTATCTATAATGCAGTATCTCAGAGATTTCAGCTTCAGAAACCTTTCTTTAGATTTAGTCAATTCTGTAGGAGCTTTATGATGATGCAAGACAAAGACAATTTTTCTATACCAGTTAGATAAAATGTACTTCTCTTTAATAAGAATCAACTCTTCATCTTCATCTGATAACTCTGAAATTTCTGCAATAAAATTCATGTCAAGACAGTCAAAATTGGACTATGCCATCAACTTTGCTAGCCCCTATCCTTTCACCAATTTTGTAGGTTTGATTTCTATGTCATACTCCAACATATTAGCTATTTACTACCCTCTATTGCCATCAGGATTATCTTGTGTCAAGATGTCCTTAAACACAATGTTAGGCACAAATGCTATGACACAAGAATGCAGAATATAGATTCTGAAATATTTAATAGCATTGATCAAAGCATATGCTTTTTTTCTAGAATATTGTATTTGAGATCTGAGTTAGAAATGGTTCTGCTAAAGAATGAAATGGGTTTCTCTGTGCCTTGATGTCCTTTCTGTAGTAAAACTCCAACAATGGTGTTTTCAGATGAAAATGTAAAAACCACAAATTCTTTTGAAAAATCTGGGCTAATCAATACTGGGGCCTGAGTGAGTGCTTTCTTAATTTCTTAAAATGACTACTTTGCTTCAACTATCCATTTAATATAAAATCCTTTCTTCAACATCTTAGTAATGTTTTTGACAATCTTAGCAAAGTTCGGGATGAACCTTCTAACAAAATTCACTCTCCCAAGGAAAGACTGAATTTCCTTCTTGTTCCTTGGCAGATCTACATTCTAAACGACATTGAATCTATTTGGATCAATATTTATCCCATATTTTGATATAATATGCCCAAGAAACTTTCCAGTGGTTAAAGAAAAAATACTTTTAATTGGAGTAAGAGAAATAACAAATATTCTACACTTCAACAAAAGTTTCTCCAGATGCTTCAAATGGTCTTCCTCTCTTCTTGAAAATACATTTATGTCATCCAGATATACCACCACTAGCTTATCTTTCTTCTCAGCAAAATAAATTTCCATTGCTCTTTGAAAATTCGCTCCTACATTCATCAAACCAAAGGGCATCTTGGCATACATAAATGTCCTTCATGGTGTGGTAAAAGCAGTTTTCTCCTGATCTTCTGGGTGTACCAATATCTGATTGTATCCTGAAAAACCATCCAGCATAGACATCCTTTGAGAGCCAACAATATTCTGCAGGATTTTATCCATCTTAGGTAGAGGGTAATTGTATTTCAGAGAAGCCTTGTTCAAGTTTCCGAAATCAATTCAGATTCTGATCTCTCCACTCTTTTTCTTGGCTGGTACCAAGTTAGCAAGCCATTTTGAGAATCCGATAGGAACAATAATTTTTGCATCAAAAAGCTTCTTAATTTCATTCTCAATCAGAGGCATGAGCAATGGATTAATCCTTCTCAATTTCTATTTGAAAGGTTTATCATTCTCTTTGATAGGGATAGTATGCTGAATAATATTAGGATCATATTTCTTCAAATCAGCATAAATCCATGCAAAAACATCAATGAAATTCTTCATCATCTCAATATATTTCTATTTCATTTCCATAGAAAGAAACTTGGAAAACTTTATCATTTTAGGCACTGCTATTGTACTAAGATTATAAGTCTCTACCTCTTCATCATCAGCCTGCATTCTAGGAGATTTGAACACATCATTTTGGTCAAAAATATTTTCAAGTGGAATAAGACCCTTGGGTATACAATTATTCTTCAGCTGCAAAACTTCAGAATTACCCTTAGTTTCAGCAAGCATGTTTTGCTGATCTACTTGTGTTCTTTCAAATTCCTCCTTCAACTCTATGAAATTTTTGACTTGTTGGTCATTTTCAAACACTTTCCAATCGATGATGTTATCTGGGCTGGCAGGCCTATGATGAACTTCAATCTCATACTTCTCAGTGGAATGAGCAGGGATGACAAACAGACTTGCAGAAATAGCTAGGGAATCAAATACTGAGTTTTGATCCCTAGTTTTTACAATAAATGAATATTCTTGAAAATTTTACGACATTTCCATGATTATATTTTTGTAAGCTCTCATTCTCACATCCTTGGTTTGATATGTTCCTTCAACTTTTTTAATTACCAATTCATAATATCACCCAATCTTTTCAAAATTTCCAAACCCAAAAACAGAGATTCATATTCAGCCATATTATTTGTACAGTCAAAGTTCAATTTGAAGGAATAGAACTTACTTTCATCATTAGGAGTAGTGATCCATATGCCTGCTCCAACCCCCTCTCTTTGAGAAGATTACTTTCATCATCAGGAGTAGTGATCCATATGCCTGCTCCAGCCCCCTCTCTTCGAGCAGATCCATAAAAGTGAAAAAGCCACCAACCCTTTGCTTTTTCTTCAATGATTTCTTGATTTTCAACTTGCTGATTTTCAATTTCTTGAATTTCTACTTTCCCTTCAATTTCCGCTTCATCAATTAGCTCATTGAAAATAATTTCTGATCCTAATTCAATTTCAACAACATAAATTGGAAAATGTTGAGGTTTTTCCTTGCTGCTTACCATATAAGCCATCCTAGTCTCCCTGTATAGTCTTCTTTGCTTACAAAAAATAGGAATGGTGGCATATGTCAAGTCCATCTGCATGGTGAATTTGATTTTTTCTACCCAAGATCTGGATAAGAGCATGCCAAACTTGGGTGGAATATTTTCCATCCCAATGTCCATTACCACTGTCCTAGCAGGCACTTATGTTAGGCCAAAAACAACATCTTTTATCAATCCTATGCATTGCACTCTTTTAGAATCAAAAGAAAACAAATCATTGTATGGCCTAGTGATCTCCAAGCCCATCCTCTCCATAATCACCTTAGGCGTGAGGTTATGAGAAGCGCCTGGATCCAACATGCCATTGTGTAAGGTCATGTCATGGATACTAAGGTTGACATAGAAATGAGGTACTTCTTCATTATTCTCATCTTCCAATATTGGTCCTAGGTAGATGGTAGGATGATATTCTTGTACATTAAGGATATTTGAAGCTCCTGGTTGAGAATTCAACATTTTACAATTTTTCTTCTCTACTCATTCGCCTTGATAATTTTTCCAAAAGGGATAAGGATCTTGATTTTTGAGATCTCATTCTCCAAACTAAAAACATAAGTAATATTTTCACTCTCTTTGATAGGGGGAGGAAGTGGTGGGTCCTTTTTAGACTCAGTTTCTTTAGGAGCATCCTTCTTTGGTTGTGTTCTATTTGCAGTGATGGGAACATTTCTGTATCTGAGATTGTATTGCTTCTGCATCTCAAAAATTGCATGTTGATAACCCTTAAGATAGTCAGATGGTTCCTCACCCTTATTAAATCATGATCAGACTCATCATTCTCTTCTTTAGACAAAAAAATTCCATACATGTTTTCATCTAGGAAGTGGATGGAGTCTTCTTGAATTTCAGGCTAAGTTTCTTCTTCATCAATAAAATTCTGCTGAAAAGGAGGCCTTACTTGAGGGTCAGGCTGATTTCTATTTTTTCTTTGACTTTGTCAATTATGGGGCCTTCTAAACTATGGATATATAAATTGTGGCTCATGTTGTGCAGGAGGTGCATAAGCATTTCCAAGGGAAAGCTTATCCATGAGTTTTTCCATTGTCTTCATCATAGAGTCAAACTTATCATCTTAGGTGGAAGGATTTTCTTCTTCTTTTATTTTTGTTTTACCCATCCTAGACTTCTTATCTGCTATCATATTTACTTTTACTTTCACACCATCATTTTACATTTCTGCTAGTGAAGGAGCTCCTGGTGGAGGTTTAAGATAAGAAGGTATAGAATCATAGAATTTATTAAATCTCTAGGAGAAATTTTGGACAGTTTCATCTATAGGTCTTTTTAAGCTATTGTATTTAATAAGGGCTTGCGCAGGGTTTGTTCTATTCCCCCATTTTCTCAAGAAACTATCCTCAAACTGATTCCAATTATGCAATCTCCCTGGATCTATGGCTTTACACCATTTTCTGACCTCACCAATGAAACTTTAGAAGATAGTCTCATTTTGAAATCTTCATGGTCTACCTCCTCTCTGTCTCTGAAATCATTAAATTGGTCTACATGTTCCTCAGTTGTAATTTCTTGACCACTCCCCCATGTTTTAATTATAGCTGAGTATTTACTTGGGAGGGCATTAAGAACAACAGGGAGAACAAGTGGAGCATATCTAGCAGGTGCAGCAGCATGTGGAGGTGGAACATTTCCAGTCATGATAATAGCGACTGTGGTATTTATAGGAACCACATTAGTAGAAGATGCACTCCATTAGTAGGAGGTGGTGTAGTTGGTATTTATAGTATAGTTAAAAATGAGCGCCATTCAAGTAAAGGAATACCAGATTTTCTTCTTGGAAAGAATTGAAATGGGTCTAATTCCTGCAAATTATCAAAAGACTCCCTCTCTAACAGTAATTCTGATGTAACTGCCTCCCAACATTCTTCTATTTCTTTTTTAGTCACTAGGGTTGAGGTATCAATAACTCATCTTTGTAGGTCTATAATAATCTCAGTTAATTCATTTCCACTTTTAGACCTAAAAGAAAAGTCCTGAATCTTATCATCAAACTTTTTATCTTCAGGACTTCTTACAATTTGAGAGGACAAAGCTCTTGAGTGTGATGGAATACCTAATTTTGAAGAGCTACCTTGAATGCCTCTGGAAATTGTGTTTGGATTATCCACAATTGTAGGTGGGTTATCATCTGGATTTCTCCTTGTATATATACTTCTCGAAACCACCTTTAAACATGAAAATTTGAAATGGAGTCACCAAGGTATTTGCAACCTCGAACAAATTCTGATCTCCTACTACCTCCAAGATTTTAGCCTCACTGTTTGCACAAAAAATTTGGGAAATATGTCTTCAGACTCCCGGTAGATGCACCAAAATGCTATCACCAAATTTATCTTGATTGGCCGCTCATCAATCAACTCAATGTAACTCTTTCAAACCACTTCTAACTGAAGATTAGTCTCTTCAGTTTGGGAGGGCTCTCTCAAAGGGGGGTTTATGATTTTGAATAAAGATAATAATAGGTGGCTAACTCTATGAAATATAACTTGGTTTTGTATGATTTCAGGTTGAAAAATGTAGGCTTGCTACCATTGGGCTATGGATTCAACATCATTAGTTTTAATGAAAATTGTTCTTCACATGGAATTTGAGGCAGATAGAGTTTTATAACAAAGATAATTCATACACATAACATAGGAAAACATAGTAATTTCACCCCTAAAGGAAGTCAGAGCATAGTATTATGAATTCCGAGTAATTAGAGATAAAATATACTGCAAGTGATTAAATATAAATATACATATCAATAAGACATCAAAAAACTCATGAGAATCTCAGGTCTGGAAGTAGAATGTCATTTTGTATTATTGATAATGGATAAAACATACAAGCATCAATTTTGTGCAATATTCTCCAACTCTTTGCTCTTCGATACTTTTTCTATAAGTAGACATTATTTACAAGGTAGATGATCTACCCAATTGGCTATATCTTTGAATTCTACTTTGACACCTATCTTAACTGAAACCACTAACTTGAAACAGAAAAATGATAGCTATCCTTTAAATAAAACAAGCTCCTAATAGGACTATATCTCTTATTTATTACATTCGTTTATCCTATCAGTGAAAAAGTTACCTAATGGTTACATAATGAATGTCACATGCTCGAAGGACAAATCGCCATAATTCACCACCACTTTACATCTTCAAAACACCCCTAGATCTGTGGAACATAATCCTTCTTTTTAGGGATGGATGACCTTCACTTTAAACGTTGTTTTGACTGATGAGTTGGCTGTGTGACACTCCTTTTGAGCCATGAATATTTTTTGGTATGGTCCACTGACATGCCGGAGGTCTCTAGCTAGAAAATGTGTTGTTGAGATGCTCAAAATTCTTTAAAATCTCCTCGCTACGAAAATAAGGCAGTTTAGGCAATTTTGTAGCGAGTTTTAGTAGCGTGTGAAAACTTTCTTTTTCATCTCTCTTTGACTGCTTTTCTATTCCAACACCTTTAGTATGCCAAGAAACCTTGCAAAAAATCAATCCCCCTTCATAAAACTTGATAAAACTGAGTTTTAAAGCAAAAATGCACCTAGAGGAATTCTCCTAGCATATTTCTGGCCTCAAGCCTGAGGTACGCTAACTGTCCAAAAAAACCAAAAATTGTTGTTTTTATAATTGTTTTGAAAAATTGTTCTGCAGCTACAAAATTTGGGTTCTCTATATGTTATGAACCTCATTAAACATATTCCATCTCAACTTTTACTCCTGTGGTGTTTCATCTTCATTTACAATTAATTGGTTGATGGGCTCTTCTACCACTTTCATCTTCAGTCCCTCCTTTTCAAACTCCACATGAATTAAATCCAGTTTCTCCTGAAGATATTCCACTTGGTCTTTTAATGCTTTGTTTTTGGATTGTAAGTGCAAGTTTATCCTTTTGATGTGTTTGACCTCTCCTCTTAGTGGCTAAGTCCACTTTATCAACTTTTCCATATTGTCCAAGGTTTTTGAAACACTTGTTACTTGCTCTTCCCATATTCTCCTCATCTGCTCAAATTGAACCTTCTCAACTCTGTGTTTCTTTGCCTCTTGTTTCAACACTGATATCTCTTACCTTGTTCCTTCAACTGCTCTTTGAGGGTTTCTACTTCTGATTTTTCAATCATTTTCTCTTTGCCCTTTCTTTGCTTGATGACCAGTTCCTCCTTTGCTGGTGAAGAAAAATCTATGATGCTTGGTGGCTGAGCAACTTCATTGATTTTCTCAATATATTTGCTTTCCATGACCTTATTTACATTTCTTGTCATTGGCTTCCTTGGTTGAAATATGAAACCAACATCATTACCTACAAAATCTAGTTTTTTAGCAGTCTTACCTTTCTTCAACTTTCTTCCTCCCTCTTCAATGTCTTCAGCTTTCATAATGGGTGACTCTTCAATGTCAATTGCATGCAGGATATCCTTTAAATTTCCTTTAAACGATGTCTAGATCCTAGTGATTCTCTTACTTCCTTGTTTTTTGACTGTCTTCTTCTGTTTTGCAGGTGCTGTTTGAGGTGTGTCAGTCTCCTGCACAGGTTCTACTTCCATGTTCATTGGTTCTGGAGGATATGTTCTATTTTCTTCCTCAACTTCCTCTGCCACATCTAGTGATGAAGTAGTTCTAGGTTTGGAGGCTTTCTTAGGAGTAACCACATCAATTTCATAACTACTCATGAACAAAAAGGAAGTCCAATCTCTATCTAACCTCATCAATTCCTCTAAGACTAACAACTTAATCAGACCATGGTGAAAATGAGAAGTTTCATTGTCCACTGTCTTGATTTGAACATTATCTGACATTTTCCCTAAAATTCTATATAAATAAAAAGGCAAGTCAAGTGACCTCTTACCCAAAAAATGCAGAAGAAGTCTGAGATGATAGGAGTAGAACATGTGAAACCTTCCTTCACGGGTAAAGTACTTCTGAATGACCATCAACAAATTTTCATAATTCTATGTCATGAAACTCCTAGGGATAGCATTTTTCAAATCAATTTCACTATGTTCTTGCTCGATTAACTCTTTGCAATCCTGCATTATGAATTTGATACCTTTAAACCACTGTTCACCTCCTCCAGGGATTCCTGTAGCTGATGAGATGCTCTTTGGTGTCACTGTAAGGTTCAAAAATCCAACCTTTGAAGTTGTTCTTGTGGAGATGGTGGAAAAATCCTCTAAAACATGTAAATGAAAGCCCTGCAACCTCTGACAGAATTGCAAGAAACCAGTTCTTCTGAAAACCTCAATGGCAGTAGGGTCTTCATTGAGTAAATTCATGTCCATGGGCTCATACCTGTGACAATGGCCACCCTTATTTTTTTTTCCTTCTTGTATCCATGGATGTCTTATAATCTTCACAACCTCGCTTGCTTGATGACACCTGCAAAATTCAAACTTTGCCAGGAACCTACTCGGCTCTATGAAGCAAATCTCCAGGGATCGACTCCCATGCAAAGATAAAGCGCAATATGAAAAAAGGATAATTGAGGTAAGGTTTAATGGTTTAATTGAAAACTCAAGCTTCAATCATGACACATACAAGCCAAAAAAGGTAATGATGACATCAAAACACGGGTATGTACATTTGAATTTATCATAACAACCTTGAATGAACTCTACCCTTACTGTAGTAATTAGGAAATGACACCTCATAAAATTATAACAAGTGAGGTTAAAAAACATATTTTTGTAGCGAAATTAGTTAAGCCTCTTAGAGATTCGCTATGAAACTATTAGGTAGTTTCGTAGTGAAAACTGTTGTTTTCCTATGTAGAATGTTACAAAAATTTGAAAAAAATGACAAATGCGCCCTTTTGATTTTGATTACATTGGAAATGACAACTGGCATCATATGAGGACTGATTTGACATGAAATGGCATAAACGGAGGTGATCCTAAAACTTATGATAGGCTAAAATGTAAAAATTTTCCTATACCACATTGAAATGGCTTAGGAGACCTTAGCCATTTGGTGAGTGACCTTACGACCCTATCAAGAAATGTTTCAAAACTTTATGAGTGATAAAAATTTCCATATCTCATTTCATATCATTTATCTGGCTGAACATAATGCCTACTTTGCCTCAAATATGTAGAAAGAAAATAGCCTTGACTCCATTGCCCAATGGTACTTTCTCTCTAGTTGTTTCGACCTGGAAACCCTAAATCAAAACCCTAAAGGATATCATACCTAGCCTAAGATACATTTCATACTCTAATCATATCCTTTGATTGATATTTTTCATTGAAGAGATGTAATATTCCCAATTAGCTTTTAGCTAGTTGGAATATTATATGTTGCTTCTATTCATAGTCTAGATGAATAAGTGGGGTAGGGAGACCCTTAAATCTCTTTAGTAGGAATAAATCACTTCCAATATGGATTTGAATCAATTTATATATTCAAAATAAATCCACCTTGGGTGTGAAAGTAGGCAATGCATGTAGACTGGGTCAAGTTTGACGAAATCAACAGTGCTACCAAGGAAGAGAGTGGAGCTAGTGGGGACAACGTAGTTTTGGAGGATGGGTATTTGCATGGAAGTAACCTCATAAATGAGTGGGGCCAAGGGTGAGGAAGCTCATCAAGGATATAAGGAAAGGGATGATAGCCATGAGAGTCATTCATAATATTTTTCATGTTTGAGTCTTCTGACTTGTTGCATGCTTCAACTATTTAGCTGGGGTTGCTCTACTGTTTAGTACAAGGGTATTTCCAGGCGGGAATCCCATCAAGGAGGGTTATTCTAAACTTCATTTCCACCATCCAGCATTGGGCCAAGCAGTCACCTTTAGCCACAAAATAGTCTCCTTGTGCGTTATTTTGCAGAGTTTTGTAGTGGAGGGTTGAGAACCCCTATTTATGAGCTAGTTTCCTAGTGAAAGGAGTAGCCTTTCACCCAGAAATCTAGGGAGGATAAGTTACAGCCACATATTTTTCATTTCAGCTATATTATAGTAGATATTTAGTGATACAACATGATTCATCCATAGATTTTTAGTATGCAATTTTTGTGTCTTGTGCCTTTCAAGAAACCCTTGCCAGGTTATCTTGGGATTGTGTTTGAGAGACTAGTTCTCCATTTTCAGCTTCTTTTGAGTAAATATCAGTAGATCCATTTGTTTCCATATTCCTGTAGTAGTAACCCTCACTAGGAAAAAATTTCCATGTATTCCGGCATTTTTATATTGCAACATCCTTTGGGATTCTAGTGTTTCTGGGATTTGGAGGCTTGTTTGCTTAGTTTGAGTGATTTGTTCCTCAACAAATTGTATATTTTTCTGTTGTAATACATAATCTAATGGATCTATGATTTTCTCATGTATTTTTCATTATAATTTTGTTGTACATTTCAGTTTGGTGTTCAATATTGTTTTCTTTCCTAATTTGGAATATTACAGTGGTATCAGAGCTTTAATCTTGGCTCAGCTTGTGGGAGTAATACAGCTATAACAATGGAGGAGAAAGAGATTCCAAAAATTCTTCTTCAGACCATACATAACATTGAAAAATATATCAAGGAGATGAGATTAGAAAGACAGAAGGAATCCCCTAGAGGGTTTCACTATGGAGAAAGCTTCAGCACTTCACATTTATGGTGGGAGCAATCAGCAGCATAGCCTTCTTCACAACACTCCACCATGCCCACATTCATTTTATTGGAAGGCGAGGAGGGAGGACCATTGAGGGAAGAAACCATTGGTGACTATTTTGTGGAATATGACTCTCAATCCCACAAATTCAAGGAGCATTTGAATTTTTAGGAGTTCCGTTAGATCAAGGATGGTAGGAGATCCTTCAATCAACATAAAAGTGGAGGGTACATGCAGAACCCACATCTACAACACAGTCTGGGCAGGTTTTTTTTTTTTCCCTCTTATTATGGATCACCCACGTGCACAACTAAGGCTTGGGTAGAGAAGTTGGATACTTACTTCCAACTCAACAGAGTTTCAGAAATGGAGGATATTAAAATATCAGCGCTGCACCTAGAAGGTGAAGCACATGAGTGGTGGTTTCATGGTCTATCTACACTTGGGCATGATAGTGTCACTTCTTATTCATACTTCACCTAGAGGTTGGTGGAGAGATTTGATCCCAAGAATCTTGAAGCACATTTTGTGGGGCTAACCAAGCTCAAGAAAGTAGGGGATCTTGATACTTATATATTTGAGTTTCTAAAGCTTTCAGTCATGATATATGACCTCAGTGTGACCCAGAGAGTATGCATGTTCATTGATGGGATTATTTAACCATTACATGGGTTGGTGAAATCCACTAGACCAACTACACTCCAAGAAGCTATGGAGAGGGCTAGAGACCTACAACATGCCTTGCCCAAGGCAAAAGCCCATTTTCAAAAAAATTTCTCCTCTCAAACAAAGGAGGATCAAGAGAATAAATCTCTTGATGATAATTCTTGGAGAGATCTAAGGAAAAAGAAACTTTGTTTTACTTGTTGAGAGCCATGGATACCAAACCACCAATGTGTTGCAGGGAAGGCACATTGTATTGAGATATTTTCTGATGAGGAGAAGGAGACCAACATTGTGGCAGTAGGAGGAGGTGCAACACCCACAGGAGATGTAGTGGGAACATTTTCTCTAATGGGAGGGACTCTTGCAGCTTTGCGGGGAGTTCCCAAGTATCTAACATTGAGTGTTAGAGGCACTATTCTCAGACAAAGAGTATTATTATTAGTAGACAATGGAGCTACCCATAACTTTATTGACACTCAGTTGGTGCAGAGGAGGGGAATTCACATAGAATATTTTGAGGGTTTCTCGGTTTTGGTTCCTGGAGCCAGAACTATGCAGCAGGGAAAAATTTAAGGATGGAAGTTCATCTTAAAGTTTAGAAACCTTAGCTAATCTTAGTAGTCCCTAATATCTAGAATTTATAATGTTTGATGACAATTTTGTAAATTTTTTTATATTTATAACTATTTAATAGTATAAAATATATAATATTCATGATTTTTAAGGTAAAATAATTTTATACTATAAAATTTGGGGGAATTCATTTTTATAAAAATGGGAATTGGCGACATTTATTTTTGGAAAAAGCATGGAATATTAGCCCACTTGTGAATATTAGCCCCTAAAATTTTCCCTTCCATGCAGTGTGTGAAATATGTTCCAGCATTAACCATCACTATGGGAACCTAGACATTGACAGACCACTTCTTTGTGGTTAATATTCCAGACACCAACGTGATATTGGGTGTCC
Source organism: Pinus albicaulis (assembly GCA_034641835.2). Classification (NCBI taxonomy): domain Eukaryota; kingdom Viridiplantae; phylum Streptophyta; class Pinopsida; order Pinales; family Pinaceae; genus Pinus; species Pinus albicaulis. Next base: position 113,496,962 of record CM076577.1, on the reverse strand, counting down.
AGTGGTTGATCACCTTAGGGAAGGTTACCACAGACTGGGAAACATTAGAGATGGAATGGATATAAAAGGGGAGTGGTAAACATCAGAAAATCAAAGGCATATACACTTATCCACCCCAGATTTTCTCATCACACAAGATGGAGGTTGATTTGCGTAGAGGGGACATAGAGTGGGCAGTAGAATTGCGTACGTCAGAAGTAGGGGGAAAGTATTCACCAATATATCTGGATGTACAATCTATTTTGGACAAATATTCCATAGTATTTGGAGATATCCCACCCGAGAGACCTCCAGACCGAGGATTTGAGCACACTATTGAGTTGGAGTAGGGGATCCAAGCAGTGATCACCACACCCTATAGGCATCCCAAAGCCTACAGGGATGAGATTGTAAAGGCCATTCAGGATATTTTGGCCTTAGGACACATTTGGCCTAGCACCAGTCCTTTTGCCTCTTCAGTGGTTTTGGTGAAGAAGAAGGATGCCACATTGAGGATGTGCATTGATTATAGAGCCTTGAACAAAATGACCATGAAGAACAGATACCCAATTCACAAGATCGATGAGTTTATGGATGAAATAAGAGGATCCAAGTATTTTTCCAAGATTGATTTGAGATCAGGGTATCATCAAATTAGAGTGAGGGATCAAGACATCCCCAAGACATCATTCTAATGTCACTATGGCGATTTTGAGTTCTTGGTAATGCCTTTTAGGCTCACCAATGCTCCGAAAATATTCTAGTCTTGCATGAACCACATTTTCCGTGGTCACTTGAGGAAATTTTTATTGGTATTCTTTGATGACATTCTTATTTACAACAGCACATGGGAGGAGCATTTGCAACATATTGAGGTAGTATTACACATTCTTGAAGAGAAAAAATTCTATGCCAAGCTCTCCAAGTGTGAGTTTTGGTTCACAGAGATGATCTTTCTAGGCCACATCATTGAAGTAGATGGGGTGAGAGTTCATGAAGAGAATATCCATGCTATCAGAGGTTGGCCCGAGCCATAGAATGTCACAGAACTTTAGGGATTTGTAGGCATCTGTACCTATTACCGAAAGTTTGTTAAAGGGTTCTCTCAACTAGTAGCACCACTTATAGATCTAAATAAGAAGGGATCTTTACCCAATTATAGCTCAAGGAGGTGATGATAGCTTCCTGGTATTAGTCCTACCAGATTTTACCCAACCCTTTGTGTTGGAATGTGATGCTTCGAGAGAAGGCATTGGAGCAGTATTGATGCAAGGGGGGCACCCCATAGATTTTAAGAGTCAAAATTTGCTCCCAAATGAGAAACTATATCCCATATATGATAAAGAGATGTTGGATATTATGCATGCCTTAGCCAAGTTCCAGAAATATTTGGTGGGTAACAGATTCCGAGTGAAGATTGATCACAATAGTCTTCAATTCTTTCTAGAGAAGAAGCAGCTTCAGGAGAGTCAGAAAAAATGGGTGAGTAACAACCAAGCATATGACTTTGAATATAATATGTCAAGGGGAAGAGAAATCTAGTGGCATATTCTCTATCTCGCAGGCTAGAAATGCAATCCTTGATGAGCATGGATACAGATTGGAAGGCTCAATTGCTAGTGGAATATTCCAAAGACCGCTTTGCATGTGAGATCAAAGATGGACATGTGACTGATGAGAGGTATAGAGTGATGGATGAGGTCATATATTACCGATATCAGGTCTTCTTGGCTAGATATTCTAAGCTCAAGAAGATAATTTTGTAGGCATCATAAGATTCACCACTTGCGGGGCATCAAGGATTCCCCAAGACATACCCGACTATTTGGGAGAGATTCTCATGGAAGGGTCTCAAGGAGGATGTGCTCCAACACATCAAGTATTGCGTAGTTTTCCAGCAGAATAAAGGGGAGCACAACCATCCTACAGGATTATTGCAGCCACTCCCTATTCCAAATGGAAAATGGGAAAGTATTTCCATGGACTTCATCACCGGTCTACCTATAATTTAGGGTAAGGATTGTATCTTTGTATTTATTGATCAACTAACAAAGTATTCACATTTATTTTCTATTTATGCATGATATACTGTTTCATAGATAGCCTAGCTCTTCTTTAGAGATTTGTTTAGACTCCATGGTCTCTCAAAGACCATAGTTAGTGATCAGGATAGCCGCTTCATGGGTGGATTTTGGCAAGAGATTTTTTGGTTAGTGGATACTGAGTTGACACCAAGTACTAGCTATCACCCACAAACCGATGGAAAGGAAAACATAGTGAACAAGTGGTTGGAAGGCTACTTTCGGAGCTATGTTTTAGGGAAACAGAGAGCATGGTTGCACTGGCTCGATTTGGGGGAGTATTGCTACAACACAACCTTCCATATTTCCATTGGCATGACCCCATTTCTAACTTTGTATGGGTATGCTGCACTATCATTTGATGATGTGATGTTTGGAGCAAGTAAAGCTCCTATAGAAAAGGAGTGGATTCAGGAGAGTCAGGATATACTCCGGGCCCTCAAGGACATCATTGCTACAACACAGAACCAACATAAGATATATGCAGACCATGGTTGGATAGAGAGGCAGTTTGAGGTGGATGATTTGGTTTATCTTCGTCTTCAGCCATGTAGACATTCTACACTTAAGGATAAATGGGTTGAGAATATTAAACCTCAGTTCTATAGGCCATACAGGGTGATTCGACGTGTTGGAGAAGTAGCATATGAGCTAGAGCTTCCTATTGGGAGAAAGCTCCATAAGATTTTTCATGTCTCATGCCTCAAGAAGGCCATTGTACAACATGTGGTTGCTACCATGAATCTCCCACCTATTGATGATGAGGGAAATCTAGTTTTGTAATCAAAGGCTCTCTTGGATACTTGGGAGAGGTACCTAAGGAGTAGGGTGATTGAAGAATATCTGATTTGATGGAGGAATCTTCCTAATGAGGATAACACTTGGGAAGGAGAGAAGACTTTGCAGCATTCTTCTTTATTGTTGCTTGAGGACACCCAAAATTTGGGAGGGGAGGACTGTAATATTCCCAATTAGCTTTTAGCTAGTTGGAATATTATATTTTGCTTCTATTCATAGTCTAGATGAATAAGTGGGGTAGGGAGACCCTTAAATCTCTTTAGTAGGAATAAATAACTTCCAATACGGATGTGGATCAATTTAGATAGTCAAAATAAAGCCACCTTGGGTGTGAAAGGGGGGAATTCATGTAGACTGGGTCAAGGTTGACCAAATCAACAACTTTTCTAAAGAAGAGAGTGGAGCTAGTGTGGACAGTGCAGTTTTGGAGGAGGAGTCTTTGCATGGAAGTAACCTCATAAATGAGTGGGGCCAAGAGTGAGGAAGCTCATCAAGGATATAAGGAAAGGGATGGTAGCCATGAGAGGCATTTAGAATATTTTTCATGTTTGATTCTTATGACTTCTTTCATGCTTTAGCTATTTAGTTGGGGTTGTTGTACTGTTTAGTACAGGGGTATTTCCAGGCGGGAATCGCACACTCTACCTTGGAGGATTTGAGAAGGCCATTAAGGAGGGATATTATGAGCTTCACTTCCACCATCCAACATTGGGCCAAGTAGTCACCTTCAGCTGTAGTACAGTCTCCTTGAGGAATTGTGCTATTTTTCAGGGTGTTGCAGTGGAGGGTTGAGAAACCCTGTTTATGAGCTAGTTTCCTAGTGAAAGGAGCATCCTTTCACCCAGAAAGCTAGGGAGGAGAAGTTACAACCACATATTTTTCATTTTAGCTATATTATAGTATAGCTTCAATGATACAACGTGATTCAGCCACAAATTTGCAGTCTGCACTTTTTGTATCTTGTGCCTTTCAAGAAACCCTTGCCGGGTTATCTTGGGATTGTGTTTGACAAACTAGTTCTCCATTTTCAGCTCCTTTTGAGTAATATATCAGTATATCCATTTGTTTCCATATTCCAGTAGAAGTAACCCTCACTGGGACTGTGTTGTCATGTATTCTGGAATTTCTATATTGCAACATCCTTTGGGATTCTAGTGTTTCTGGGCTTTGGAGGCTTGTTTTCCTAGTTTGAGTGATTTTTTCCTCAACACATTGTATATTTTTCTTCTTTAATACATAATCTAATGGATCTATGATTTTCTGATGTATTTTGCATTATTATTTTGCTATACATTTCAATTTGTTGTTAAATATTGTTTCTTTCCTAATTTGGAATATTACAAGAGAGCCCTCTTCGAGCTTGGTAGGGCGAGATACCAAGCCAAAATATTGGTCTGTGGTTACCTCATTCGATTTCCTCCTTAGCCTGAGAGATTTTTGGGGCTAACATTTTGGCGTTGTTTCCGAGGAGCGAGGTGACAGATCCTCCCTAGGAAAGAACGACAAGGATTAGATTTGGTTGCTAATGGTGAACAACATTTGGACACAAGTAGGCTATACCATTCACCTAGTGACTCCATTGTTCAAGATTCTAAGCTTCAAAGTTCAGAGTGACTTCACTGCTAAGGAATCTAGATTTCAGAGCATTGATGGTGATCCAAAATGACAGGGTATGTGGAAAACCCTCTATATGGTGAAATGTTACAAGCTATAAGGGACAAATTAGCATAATTTCATATTGTTAAACATTTCTCAACATTAGTATTTCTTTATTTGAAATCCAACCGACTCACACTTGAAAATAAAAATTGTTTTCTTGGTTTAGTTGCTGAAATATTAGAAAATGAAATTGAAATATTGGATGTTCAAATTGAATAACATCATTTCCAAGTTCCTAAACAGCTTTTGGAAAGTCTTCCTCCTCCAAAAAGAGAGGAAATTGTTATGCCATTTGAATTGCAGATAGAGGAATAATATGGTTATGAGCCTGATATTGTAGGGCTGGAATCAAGATTCAGCCTTGATAGAAAAATTGAGATAGGTCATGAATTTTATGATCCTATTTCTTTCCATATGAAGCAGTTCTTACCTGCAGAGTCCCAATTAATTTCTAGTAACTAGCATGATTTTCATGATCTCATGGCTTTTTGTTGTGAAGACCAGACTTACAAGTAGTTTCTAGTGCCCTTACAAGCTCTAGTTATGATTTTTGTTTAAATAAGAGAAGGGACCCAAGTACTGGATCAGATTTTTGATTGGATATGTTGGATATTTTATATTGATTGAAATCAAGCATCTGGTGTTAGAATAGGTTATATGTACATAAATAAGCTTGCTAGACATGCATCTCCTTCAGCATCTAGCTTACATTTTGTAGTATGTGTGTTTTCAGTTTGTATAAGTGGTTTGGTTTCGGAAATAAAGATCAGTTTGCAGTTGTTTGTGACTCCATGCCCAATAAGAAGGCACTGATCTATGAGTTCCCAGATATCTGCGGTTTTTTACACCTCCTAAAGGTGCTTCCTTCCCTAGTTGGAGCCGATGTTAGCACATGGATTTGCATACCGCCCACCTCACCTTACTTTGCTATGTTTTCACTTTAGCTCTGCCATTATCGCTAGCCTCACTTCGTTTTCAATGCTCTCGTCATAATTTCGTAAATTTCGCCACATTGACTCCATTACCTCATTATCGTCAGTTCACCATTTTCACCATTATTTTGTAAATTTTTTCATTTCGTACCATATTCTCATTGCTTTCTCTTCCTTTCCTATATCATTAAAATTACATATACACCTATTCTCTGTCTAAAATACTGGAAACAAGAGAGGATGTTGTTTCTGATGCAGTACTACAGGGATGCGAGGAGGTCAACTCGTTTTTTCGGAAGTTGTAATTGAAGGATCACTCCTGTCATCATCCCACGATCGAAAACATTTGGCAATCCACATTTTTCTTATGCTTCTTCCAAGGATACTTGCATCATTTGTTCAGATAGTTATGTCATACAATTTTTCCCATTGTTTACTAGATATTATGTCAGCTAAGGATAGTCATCAATATGCTCAGCACTATTTGCAGGAAATGGTAAATTGGTATGAAAATGATGATGAGTGTCCAACAACAGAAATGTAAAGTTTGATAATGTTTTTAGAACACAAAGTATAAAAGGAAGCTATAGGAAATGCAACGCCTAGGCGTTGTTCTCTTTCATCCATCCTCCAAATCATGTATTATTTGCATTTCTAGACACCTAGGGACCTGCATATCACAACCATATAATGTTGGGATCCAGAATAGGTTATATGACAGCTTAAAAATCAAGAAATGATGCTAAAAACACACTCTCTGCTACCTTTTCAGTAGCCGTTGCCTTTCATTAGGGGAAATTTGAGGTCTAAAATGGGCCTCCTAAGGAAATTATAAAATAATAGTGGAAATAATAAAATAAGATTTGATTACATAATCAAATTTTAGAGGGAAAAAAGAAAAAGCTACTTTTTCAAGTCATATTTTGAACTTATCTTCCAAAGTTTTTACTCAAATTTTGAGCGGGAGTACCCATTGGATGCAAAATTTAATTCCTCTTCAAAGGCATACCCATGTTGCATACTTTCAATGGGTCCTACTACACCAAAAATGAGAAATACATGAAAAACGTGATTGCCATCACATTTTTTTTATGTATTTCTCATTTTTCATGTAACAGGGTGCATCGAAAGTATGCAACATGGGTACTCCTTGGATGAGGAATTAAATTTTGCATCCAATGGGTACTCGCACTGGAAATTTGAGTAAAAAATTTGGGAGATAAGTTGAAAATATGAGTTGAAAAATTAATTTTATTATTTTATTAATTTTTAATCTTTTTAGCCTTTTACTTAAATAATGGTGAATAATCCCCCATAGTTGACATCATAATCTTGAATCCTATTGGTTCTTATAAATTTTATTTTTGTTGTACATTTTTCTTAGGAGGCCCATTTTAGACCTGAAAATTCCCCTAATGTATTAGAGACTGTGTTGCGTTCTTGGTCAAAGTGACTTTTTGGTCAATTTTTTGCGAGGATTTTCTCAATTTTGGATTGACGGGTCAACACTAGAGACCTGTAATTAGGAAAATGGGTTTCCACCAAATTGTTGGCTATATCAAATGCTTCCTGGAGCTTGATTTGATAGTGGAGGTTAAACTATTATTCACTTCAATGGTTTTCTAGAGAATAAAATTCGTAGATCTGCCTCCAGATGAAGCTGCAAAGTATTGTGATGAAAATAAGATTCAAAGTGCCCTTTCGAAAATCATAAAGACTGGTTTTTCTGCTTTAAACCTCATCTATTTTTTCATAGCGCACCCGGATGAGGTAAAATGCTGGAAAGTTAGAAAACATATAAAAGCCCCTCAGGCTGTATGGTGCCATCTACACTGAGTTTAAAAAGAGGCTTTATTTGAGCAAAGGTAATGAAATTTTAGGATTTCAAGGAATTGGGTAGTGAAGACCCTGTGAAGGCTGCAAGAGAGTACAGGTAGAGGGACGACCATAGTGCAAAGTTCTCTGGTGCATACTGATGTTTCTATTGTACTACGCAATTCCCTATTGGATTCGCATCATTTATCACAAAAAGTTTACAGTTGATACACAATGCTTTGCTAGCGATCAAGTATGGCTGCAATCAGCTATACCACCTAAGGATGGTGCTTTTGAAAGAGACTCAATACTCTATCCACAATTTCAGCAAGTTATCGTGAGATGTGTTGATGCCAGATTAAATGCTCGGAAACTCATCTTAATCCACATTTATAGATCCTAGGAACTTCAGATAATTCAAGCATGAATGTTGGGAAATCTTCTGTTGGAAGTGCAAATGAAGTAGACAACATTTCACCTGGAAAATTTTGAAATATCACCATTAACTCGAAGGGAAAACACTATATTAGATAGAGTAACTAACATAAAAAATGCGTTGGAAATACAATGTCTGGTGGCACATAATCCAGAAATGACTTTGGTTGAGTTTCCTAAGTGAGTACAAGCTATCATTGTAGGAAATGGTCTGCCAATAGGTGAGGATGAAGATAGGTCTATTTATGTGAATTTGTGAATAATAGTAGTTATGGATGTGGGTGTTTCCCTCTTGCTTCTATATAAAAAAAATTACGCGACATTGTGAAGTATCTTGGAGTTCTATGGTCATTTTACCAGTTACTAGACATTTTATGCTCAACCTTGAAAGGGGATGGATAATTAGTTAATTACTTAGTCTTTGATCCAGCTTTGAGTTTTCGTGTCAAGGGTCATGTGTATGAAATAATTTTTCCTGGTTTAGGAGAAAAAATAAACTTCCAATTCAAATTCGTATACAAAGCATGAGTGTGAAGAAACTTCTTGATGAGGATATGAGGTGGAGAATTATAACCTATACATGCTAGTGTAACAACAAAAACAAACACTACCACAAAAGTAAACGAATAGCCAAGATGAACTAAAACTTTCAAGAAATTGTTCTCTGGAAATTTTTTAGGTTCATTGCATGCATAGCTCAAGATCATCGTGCTGATACAACTCCCTCAGAAATACCCCATGTTGAATTATGCTCAGAATTATCTGGCATTCATGTTTAGTTGACGGATCAAAACCGAGTTTTCCAAGGGTAGGTGGTGTTAGATGATCAAAAATAAATTTTATCATAGGTTATAGTGTTTGAATAAAATAATTATTAATTTAAGATATTAAATTAATAATTATTATTCTAGACTATTTAATAAATCTTTGAGATATTTAGAAATAGAAATTTGTTATTAAAAATTAGGACTCTAGAAAAGAGTCGTTTCCTAGGCTCTAAGTTAGGAGTAAAGTTAGTAGTTTGGTTAGAAGCTCATTTATTGTAAATGGACACTTGTTTATTTTCCAAGTGATCCATAACTAGATTAAGTTAGAGCATAGTTCTTATAAATAGGTTAGTTTCCTATTTTCATTGTAATGTGTAATGAGAGAATGTGAGAGTGTGATTTTACGTGTGTAAACTCCTGTAATTTGCTATGTAATCTTTTTTCTTGATCAATAAAGTTGTGTGTCTGAGGAAACTTCTGCACTTTCATGTGGTATCAGAGACACGATAACGCTATGAGGAGGAGATTCCAGCTCTACCAGGTCGTGGAAAACTCAACTCCGTTGAAGTGATCAGCAAAATATTGGTATGAAATTTTTCAAATTTTTTTATTGATTTTAGATCTGCAAATTCTAAAGTCATTTTTTTAAAGGAGAAAATGCAAATTTGTGTGAATTTTATGTTTCAAAGTGTTGTTGTAATAAAAAAAGGGGACAAGCACAGTTAATTTTCATATTTTTGTGAATTTGTGTGATTTTTTTTGTCATAAAAAAACAAGCGCCGTCAATCCTCCATTACCTAAAGAAAAGCGAGAGCACTGTAAATCCTCCATCACCTATCTCATGTCCACCCCTCCAAAAGCCGTTTGCACTTTCAATCGATTCTGAAACAATGGATTCATGAAACATCGATTCATAACAGAGTTTATGTGGCATTGATTCTACATCCGGCGTTAATCCAACGTTTAATTGGCATCGATTCTGCAAATCGATTTTACATTAAGAACAACGTTTAAGTGGCATTGATTCTGCAGTTGGTTGTGGCATCGATTCAACATTTTTTTCCATCGATTCTGCATATTGGATCCATCTGTGAAAGAACCAACGTTAATTCCAGCGTTAATTTGTGACATAGAACCAACATTCAGTTAATAATTGGAAGCTGCCTTTGAACCAACGTTGAACCCGCCTTTAGTAACCAGCATTTACAACGTTTTAAATGATTTGGTTCATTTGGTTCTAACCAGCGTTTTACAACATTTTTTCATGTGGTTGAAACCAACATTTGAAAATAGCGTTGAAATAGTGTGCATTTGAAAACATAATATTGAAAACAACGTTTTTTCATGTGGAATTTGTCGTGCTTTGCTCGTTCTGTCAATTATCTCTCAACGCAGAGAGAAAAAGAAACAGATAGGTGAAAATTGGATGTGGCTCATTAGCTTGAACATGAGACGACTTGTTGCAGTGTTTTAGAGATGAAATGTTTGGAAACGGTGTTGTGTGTTTTCTTCCCCTTATTCAGCAGGATGGTGCTGTTGATAGTGCATTTTATTCTTAGGGGACTCAAAAAATTTAATGACTGTAGGTCCAGTTATTAGATAAACGCATTCGATTGCTCGTTGCTTCTGGCGATGGAATTGTTGTGAATTTCTTTGCAGTCGGAAGGCTTTCTATTCTGTAAATTTGCATTGGATGTTGTAGTTTGGCTCCGACAATGATCTCAACGAACTTGAAGAATTGACCACAAGAAAGTAATGTTGCCTCCTTACAGACCACAATAGAATAATGTCAAGTCGCATTTTAATCGGGGTTCTTGTGAGTGATAAGGCATATTTTTTTTTTGGTTGTAATGTATTTTTGTAATTGGAGTAATAAGGGTGCTGTAATTTTCTTGGAGTAATAAGGAGATTTGTTTATGGAGTGATAGTGTGACTCAAAGTAATTTTACCTTGAAGGGGGGTAACGTTTTTTTACTAGATTGTGCAAGAGCACTATTGTAAAAGTCAAATTTTGAAAGTTTCCTTGTAAATATTTGAGAACTTGACTAGAGCCAAGTACAAAGCTCAGTAAATTTTCTCCTGTTTTGACGACTATTCGAGGGTCAAGGCCAAGCCCCGATAGTTCGTTTTTTTTTGCGTCGTGTGTTGCTATTGTGTTGCGCATCTTGATATTTTTTTTGGAGCTTGATTCGTGGTGTGAAGTTTTAAACACTACAATGTCTAAGTTGATTAATGTATTTTCTGATTCCGACAAACTTGAAGGCTCAAAATATTACAAAACATGGCAACGCCTCATCAAAAGCACTCTTGTTTATAATGAACTATGGCATGATATTTGTGATGGAGATGTAAAGCCAAATAAACCTACAGATGCAGCTGCGCTAGCAAAGTGGGAAGTTAAAAACGCCAAAGCATTAGCTCTCATTAAATCCTCTATCAATGATGAAATTTATGTCCATATCGAAAATGCTAAATATGCTTGGTCTTCTTTGAGAACTTTTAAAGAGTTGTTTGATACTCAACCTCAATAAAAAAGAGTTGACCTACAATTAAAATTATTACATCAAAAATTGACTGAAGAAGGAGATATTCTTGAATACATCTCTAGACTTAAGAATATTAAGCAGGAAATTGTTAATGCTGGTTTTCAAGCAGTTGTTGATAGTTTTATGGTCACAATTTTAGTTTTTGGGCTTCCTTATTCCTACACACATTTTTTGGAAACTCTACAGCTAACTGGGAATTTAGAAAAGCTAAAGTTTGATGAGCTCTGCGAAATGTTGACTCAACATGATAAAACTTTTGGGAAGAAAAAGAAAGTTGGTGAAGATGTTTTTCTCAAAGAAGCCAGTACTAGAAACTCCTCAGCTGACAATTCCAAAAACAGAGGCAAAGGTAATTTTAATCAAAATAAAGCAGCGCAAGGTCGTGGTTGCAGTCAACATAGAGGAAACAACTCCAACAAAGGCTCCAATTTAGGAAGAAACAATTCTCAAGGCAGAGGCAACAAACAAAACAGAGGATCTCAGCAAGGCATAGGATAGAATCCAGGGAGAGGACAATCTCAAAACAGAGGACAAAGCAGAGGTCGAGGACAGTCTCAAGGAAGAGGCACTGATTTGAGTCAAATTGTTTGCAGGCGATGTAATAGAGTTGGTCACTATGCTTCAGATTGTCGCACATCTATCATTAAAATTTCTAAGTTTCAACAGCCTTCAACACAGTTTGCAAATGATCAAGATCAAGATGATAATGACTCAGAATATGTCTTCACTTCTTCACCAGCAATCCAAATTTCCTCTTATATTAAGAGTGATTATGAAGATGCTTGGATTTTGGATTCAGGAGCAACTCAGCACATGACCTGTAGATGAGATTTCTTTTGGAATTTTCAAGAGTGCCATCTTAATTCCATTTTTCTAGAAAATGATACAAAACATACACCTTATGGAAAAGGTTCAGTCAAAGTTTTTCTCCCTGACATTGGAGAAAAATTGATTTCCAATGTGTGGTATGTACCCACCTTTAAGAAAAAATTGTTGTCCTTGGTCATGATTCGATAAGCAGGACATCAAATAATTATGGAAGATGGCTTAGTTAAGATTAATTCAGTCAAATAGAACTTCCAAACAGTGATGACAGGATATGAAGATGGAAAACTGTTAAGGATGAAAGGGACAGTTATTCCAAGGCATTCTGATTTCGCAGGGGCAGTTACTACAGGAATTTCACCTATAAGATTATGGCATGTAAGATATGGACATTTGAATTTTGATAGTCTTTCTCAATTGCAAAAACAAGGGATGGTCAAAGGACTTCCGACTTTCAACAAAGAAAATGCTAAATGTGAAGCCTGCATTTATGGCAAACAAAGTCGAGAAAGTTTTTCAACAAGTACTTGGCGCACAAACAGGCTGCTGCAACTAGTTCATAGTGATGTGTGTGGTCCACTACAAACTTCATTAGGTGGTTGCAAATATTTATTGCTATTTATTGATGATTTCAGTAGAATGACCTCGGTTTACTGTTTGAAAAACAAGTCAGAAGCATTTGAGAAATTTAAAATTTTTCGACAACTTGTTGAAAATGAAGCTAAAGAAAAGATAGGTACTCTCAGGACCGATAACGGGGGAGAATTCAAATCAAATGAATTCAAAACTTATTGCAGTGAAAATGGAATTAGAAGGCATCTTACAAATGTTTACACTCCTCAGCAAAATGGAGTCATAGAAAGGATGAATCGCACATTGTTAGGCATGGCAAGATCCATGTTAACTTTTAAAGGGTTAAGTCCAACATATTGGGCAGAAGAAATCCATAAAATTGTCTATCTAAGAAACAGATCTCCAACTGCTTCTTTAGAAGGAATCACCCCTTATGAAGCTTGGTTTGGTTTCAAACCTAAAGTTAAACATCTTCGAGTTTTTGGATCCATCTATTATGCCTTAGTTCCCAAAGAAAAGCGAACTAAGCTTGATTCAAGAAGTTTTAAATACACCATGATTGGCTATTCAGATGAAAAGAAAGGGTATCGTCTTTTGACCAATGGAAAATTTATTGTGAGCAGGGATGTCATTTTTGATGAAATAGAAAGTAAGAGTGTTGAAGAAATCGAAAGTCTTCTTCACAAGTTACAAACTAAGTGCAGTAAAAGGAAAGGAACTATGCAAAGTCAACCAACTTCACCAAATTGGTATGAAATTTATTTTCCTTCCTCTGAAGATGAGTCATCCAGTCCATCTACTTCAACAAAATCCTCTGGGTCTTCTAGCAGTTCATCAGCGTCTCCAAGCAGTATCAGTTCTTCTGACAGTGATTCTCCAGATTCACCACCTGAATGACAAACATCAGTTTACATTAATCCCCTTTACAATGATGGGGACTTCTCAGCACCTCAAACAAGTGAGCAACAACTTCCAAAATGGGCAATTCAACTATTGAAAGATTTAAGGCCTAATGAACAAAACAAAACAGGAACAAGGGCATCAAAACGAAATGAAGACAATTTTTCTTTGATAGCGAATGATTTTACTGAACCTTCTTCTTTTCAAGAGGCAGTAAAACATAAAGCATGGCAACAAGAAATGGTTGATGAATATCAGGCAGTTCAAGACAAAAAAACTTGGCAACTTTTTGATTGTCCTCAGCATGTTAAACCTATTGGATGCAAATGGGTTTATCGAATTAAGTACAAGAAAAATGGTGATATTGACAAGTATAAAGCATGCCTTGTTGCTAAAGGTTTTGCACAGCAGGAAGGGTTCGATTATGAGGAAAAAAATTCTCCCATAGCTAAATGGAACACCATCCGCCTCACTCTTGCCTTAGCAGCTCAGAAAGGGTTGAAAGTTCATCAAATGGATGTCAAAAGTGCTTTTCTCAACGGGGACTTACAGGAATATGTATACATGACACAACCACCAGGGTTTGAAGTTAAAGGGCAAGAACATATAGTCTACAAATTTATAAATGCTTTATATGGATTAAAACAAGCTCCCCGCGCTTGGTATGCCAAAATGGATGAATACCTTCGCAAATTTGGTTTTCATCGCAGTGAATTTGATGATACTTTGTATGTGCGCCAACAAGGAAAATATCTGGTCATTCTCGTTATGTATGTTGATGATTTGATCATCACAGGTAACAATGATGATCACATTGAACAGGTGAAAAAGGAGTTGCATGCAGGTTTTAAGATGACAGATTTGGGACTACTTCACTACTATCTTGGAGTTGAAGTATTCCAACGTCCACATCAGATCTTCATTTCCCAGAGTAAATATGCAGCAGAAATTCTTCAGGGATTTGGAATGCAGGATTGTAAGCCTATCCTTACCCCTATGGAACAAAACTTAAAACTTTCAAAATTTGAAGGGGGGGGGGGAAAGTGGACAACACAACTTACAGATAGTTGATTGGCAACTTGATTTATTTGACAACCACTCGTCCTGATCTATCTTATGCAGTCAGTATTATTTCACGTTTTATGCAGGAACCATTAGATAGCCACTGGAATGCAGCCAAAATAGTTCTTCGATATATCCAAGGAACAAAATATTTTGGTCTTCTTTATAAAAATACTAAAAATTCTGTACTTGGTGGATTTTCAGATGCCGACTTTGCTGGCAGTATTTATGACAGAACATCAACCTCAGGTTACTTAATGAACATGGGGTCAGCTGCAGTTTCCTAGAGTTGCAAGAGGAAAACTACAGTGGCCACTTCTTCAGCAGAAGTAGAGTACATTTCAGCATGGGAAGCAACATGTGAGATTGTTTGGTTACGTCGAGTTTTACAGGACTTGGGGAATTCCTCCAGCAGAAGCTACTTCATTATTCATCGAAAATCAATCAAAAATAAAGCTTTCCAAGAATCCAGTTTTCCATTCAAAGACAAAGCATGTGGACACCAAGTATCATCATATCAGATCTCTCATTGCAAAATACGTCATCAAGCCAGTGTTTTGTCCTTCAAAAGATCAGACCTCTGACATTTTCACAAAAAATCTTGGCAGAATAAAGTTTACTAAGTTCAAGGATGAACTTGGTATCTATTGTAATGTATCTTTGGATCATAGGGGGGAATGTTAGATGATCCAAAATAAATTTTATCGTAGGTTATAGTGTTTGAATAAAATAATTATTAATTTAAGATATTAAATTAATAATAATTATTATTCAAACACTATAATAAATATTTGAAATATTTAGAAATAGAAATTTGTTATTAAAAATTAGGAATCTAGAAAAGAGTCATTTCCTAGGCTCTAAGTTAAAAGTAAAGTTAGTAGTTTGGTTAGAAGCTCATTTATTGTAAATGGACACTTGTTTATTTTCCAAGTGATCCATAACTAGATTAAGTTAGAGCATAGTGCTTATAAATAGGTTAGTTTCCTATTTTAATTGTAATGTGTAATGAGAGAATGTGAGAGTGTGAGTTTACGTGTGTAAACTCCTGTAATTTTCTATGTAATCTTTTTTCTTGATCAATAAAGTTGTGTGTCTGAGGACACTTCTGCATTTTCAGGTGACAGCATTCAAGAATTCAGGGGTGTAAGTGGCAGAGTTTTAGGCACAAATTCATCAATAGAAAATCAATTGCATATTTTCAGGGAGATAGTACACAGTTGACAATCAGATTCCAAATTTTTAGATAGACAGTTTCTGGTTAGTTCCTGAATTAAAGCCAACATCAGGTGGTGGTCTATGAAAAATGGCAGCTTTAAGGATTCCATATTAAAAGCGATTTGACCAGAAAACCTTCACAACTCGAGACATTTTAAACCTGATTTGTTTTTAGATATTAATTAATTTTAATTCTTAGATGTTAATTTTATATTCCTAGAAGACAGTAGCAGTTTAAGCATGAATTTGTATTTAAGAAATAATTTGTAAGTCATAAAGGGTTGGATTTTTAGCAGAGAGAAATTGTTGGAATGTGTGTAATTTACTGAATATTATTATGAAATTAATGCAGAAGTTTCTTTCTTCTAAGTTTTTAGATGCATCACGGTGTTTATTTTTGGTATGTGTTCCTCTATATCATTTCCATAATTATGTTTTTCTGCTAGTATTGTCTAAGAGTAAGTGATAGGAATTCATTCATGTTAGATGCTCCTTTCACACTGATGATGCTTTTTATGTGTTGATGGTTATCTTTACAGAATTCATTCATGTTTGATGCTCTTTTATGTAACCTATATATTTTTTATTTCTTCTAAATCTGCACTGGAGATTCATCCATTGATAGATTCCTGTAATGTATTAAGATTTTTTCTCCTTTACATCTCTCATTTCATATCATTTATCTGGCTGAACATAGTGCCTACTTTGCCTCAAATCTGTACAAAGAAACCAACCTTGAATCCATTTCCCAATGGTACTTTCTTTGTGACATTTGTATCAACATGAACAAACCTCAGCCTTATCAACTTACAAAACTCCTACCATTCTCCTAAACTTTCTTTGTGCACGCCCCACTATCGTGCTGGAGTAGACCTAAATGTGAAGTCCAAAGATTCGTATTTATGATCCTCAGGCACCTTTTGCTAAAATGCTTCCAGAAAAAATACAACATTCTCTGTTCCATAAAAAAAGGCAAGTAATGTACTTCTTATCAGACATAGCGCATATATTTGGTAACCCTGTTAAAATGTTTAGTGCTTACTTCATGCAAACGATTCTGCTAGTGCTCCAGCTCTTCATCGGAATTTTTAAATGCATGGACTATAGTGATCCCAACATATTATGCCATCTGCGGTGGGGTTAATCCAGTCTTTATCCTGCGTAGTAAGCTTATATATTTGATCAATCTTAGCATCCCCATACTGAAGTTGGACAGGCTCTATATGGCGCACACCTTTGGAAGGATCTAATGGCACAACAAATAGGGTACCATTATTTTCAAATATCATCTGCCTCTTCATCAGGTTGATTATACAATCCATGTCGTAAGCCCAATCAAACCCCAACAACATAGGATAAAAATTGTTATCATCAGCAATATTAGTAACTTCAAAGTCGACCAACACACTAGATCCATCGATATCTACGCTAATCCCCTGCAATTTCCCAATAAAAATGATCTTCTACTGATTTTCCATCCTCATTTGAATTAGTGACCATTGTAGCTTAGGCCTTCCCGTCTGCTCCTATGTTTGTTTTAGTAGAACATTGGCATATGATCCTAGATCTAGAATGAATTTATCCATCTCATAGTCTTCGATCTGTGCAGTGAATCACATCTCATGGCTGGTTCTCTTATTTTTATTGTACACTTTATTTACTACACGTTATTTTAGTCGCAACTTTTATTTGCTAGTGCAGTTATCTATCAGCTCCTGTAACCCTTCTATAGCCTTCTAGTCCCTTAACAATTTCATACATGTCTACAAGGAGGACGTCAAGATAGACTCATTAAATTCCTTTACTTCGACATTTTCCTCAGGCTTTTTCTCTAATGAAAACAACTTTCTCTACATGGTAGGTAGCGAAGATTTAGGAGTCATAAATATATTTCTTGCTTCCATGAATGTCTCTTTCTCGCGCTACACATTAATCCAAACTTTCTTATCTTTTGATTTCCTTTCCCAGGTCTCCGTCACAATATTTTTTCCTTCTACGTGGTCTCATCTCGTACTCACACCACTGTGTGTTACTAAGTTAAATATTGGATCTACTTGGCATAGTTCAACCCTCATTATCTTGCATTTTAGCTAACAAAATGGGACATTCTTTGATTTCATGACCAAATTATTGACAATAATTATAAGAAGTTGTAGTAGGATTCTAACAATCCTTAGCAAAATGGGACATTCTTCAATTTCATGAACAAATTCTTGGCAATAATTATAGGAAGTTACAATACAATTCTAACAATCCCTGGAAAAATGTCCAGTTTGTCTATAGTTGTAACATATCATTTGTCCTTGCCCATGACCTGTGCCTCCTCCTCAGCCACACCCTCAGCCTAGGAGATCTCCTCACATAGTCGGTGAACCCAAAGCTTCACGACCTTCTACCTAAATTCTGTATGCACCATGATTGTTCTACATCATCATATTGTAGCTGTTACAATGTTGTTTATTGTCTCCCACCGAACTACAGAAATTGCAGAAAAACTGATTCGGTGATTTGAAAAAATCTTACAACAGGTCACAAGAGTCCGTGGAGTGTTGGCCTGCAACTTTACATAAGCTACACCATACATGGGGCCCTACACTTCACCCTGTTCAAAATCCAGGCTTCAATGGACTCGAAATCCCAACATTCAAATAATCTCTATAAACATGGCACTTCACTTTATAGTGACCCTCTGCTTTGAATTTGATACACCAAACCTAAGTTCTCATCTTTGGGAGAACCTCCTTTCCCTTCTTTAGATCCTGAAGATCCATGTGAAACCTTGGCAACTGAGTTTTAATATATTGAACTCCTATGCTTGCATCGACTATCAACAGAGCCTCTAGCTTCATCGTTATCTCCAATGATTCAACCTGAGTTGCAATCTTCTATTGTGATAATGGAAATCTAAGATGTGATAACATCACAACAATGAACCATTCTCTATGATTTTAATTTGGGATATTAAAGCTAATCTAGCTCAACAACATCTTAAATATTTTGTCTACCTCCCACACGGTCTCAGTCTTAATTTCTTTGACCACTGTGATACCCTGGGATTGTGACTTTGGTTTCCTGAATTCATCATTCAACGCATTCATTGTCTCAACCAAAGAAGCATTTTCATTCATTGTAACATATTTCATGTACCAGGACAATGCTCTATCTTGCAGTGTTGTAACCAATTGTGTTTTCTTCATGTTTTCATCTATAACATTCTGTGAACTCCATATTTCTTCTACCACAAACTAGAATTGTTCAGGATCATATGTTCCCTTGAACACAAGCATATTTGGTGGTCGGGCCATGGTGAATGGTGGAGGCTGAGGTGGAGGTGGAGGAACAAAATGGGATGGAGTGATGATGGGGTGGAAGGCTAGGGAATCTCTGCAGTGCTTTGCTGACTTTCAGATCTTACACTTCTTGGGGTAGCAGGGTTAATTTCTCTTTCTTCAGACCTAAAGAATGAATGATATTGAGTTTCAACGCAAGTACCCTAAGCTGTTATGAATATTTTACTGCTCCACATAGCACTAGGTTCTCTTTATTCGAACATCAATCTGAGCACATCCGTAATATACCCCTTTCACTCAATAGCATTTTAATCCATAACTTCAGTGAATTTAGGTACTTACCTCTAAGTCTAGGCGCTTTGAAGAACTTCGCTATGCTTTGTTGTAAGACACAAAAGTCTCGATCGTTAACTCAATGATAAAACTTCCAAGGATATTGTCTATCAATAATCAACAACCCTTGCAATCTCATTATCATTATTTTTTAGTTTCTCAATCATATATGGGATCGACGCAGTTGGATTATTATTGAAACAACCCATTTGTGCTGCTAGTCTTGATATACACTTGTACAACTCACTAGAAAAAAACACGAAAAATATCTCATAATGATCTATACAAATATACTTCTGTAAAAAAAATTATGTAGAGATGCGTGAGTTTATGTTTTCTTGCACAACAAACTCACATTCTTTTAGACTTACCTAATCTTCAATCTCTTTCATAGACGTATTCCACATCCAACTATCCCTCAGTTAGATCCTGATCTTGGCAATGAAACCATTTGTTGGCTTGATGGGGTGTTAGCTCAAGGGGTCTTGACCTAGGTTTGGAGGTTCAAGGTTTGCCAAAAAACCCCTATACTATTGGCCCTTTCGGCAGTGACCTGCTTGCACAAGCTAAAGTCTCACCCGAAGTAGTATGGGTCAGTGCTGGAACCAAGTTTCCACACCCTGGGAGAGGGTAGGTAACTCAAGCAGAGCTGCGTTCAACCTTATAGTGACCAAATCTTGTATCACAGAGCCTATATCTACAGATTCCCTTCATATCCACGTGCGCAACAGAAATGATATTCACATTAATCAACAGATCATGAACTCATATAATGAAAATGTAGCTGTTCCAGATATTCTTGCTTGAAGTGAAACAGAACAGATCCAGATCGCAGAATAAACAAGTAACACAAGTATGTTCGTAGCTTAAGTCAATAACCCACCAGCATATATTAATTAACCAAACATCACAGATTCATATCATAGTAATTTCAATAGATTCAGATATTCAACGATACTTCCGCATTCATTAATCCTTCAGATCTACTTACAATACCTCAAAACCCAACCTACGCACATAGCAGCAGGGTCCGCACACAGCAGGACATATAATCTCCGCGCACACAGCAGTAGGAGTACTTCCCCAACAACCCTAACTAGATCTATCAGTTCGCACTTAGCATCAATATCTTTCCATTCTTAGTCTCCCTTACAACTCAAAAAGGATCAAATACTTATACTATTTTAGCCTACGCATCCACTGGTCTACAAATCATGGTTTGCGGACTCTTGGTCTACGCTTGACCCATTTACAATGCATTAGGGGCTTTGAACCACCCCAAAACCCTTGTGTTAGACTAAATATAATGAAAAATATATAAAATGGACTAGTTTTGCAGCTTGTAGGAGACCCTGTTCCAACATGGGGCCTACACCTAGGTTCAATGTGACTACGTAGTCCAACAAAACCAACTATTACTGGCCCTTTCAGCAGAGATATGCTTGCACAGATCAAAGTCTTACCTGAGGCAATATAGGGGGATTATGGAACCAAGTTTATGCATCTATAGGGATAGAGGATTGTGGCTTTAGAGATTTTCCTTCATTACAGAGCTTTGCAGGTCAAATCTATCAATAATGCAGGCGTTTTTCAACAAATATGTTGAATTTACTAACAAGCGGTGTGATCTTACTTATTCATGCATTAAATAAAGTAAACAACCATAAACAAGATTGCGTTAATCAATTACATATAAAAACCATTATTCAAAACAAATATTCATAAATAGTAAGTACAAGAAAACACATAGGTAGAATTGAGATCTATCCAACAATTCTTTCATTAATAGCCAGATCCTTCTCATACATTCAGTTCCACCCTATGCACACAACTACAGGGAACTGTGCACACAGCTGCAGGGGTGTCCGCACACAACTGCATAATCTCCATGCACATAGCTACAAGAGCCTTCCCTCTAACCCAAAACATATAATCTGACTCAAAATAATCTAACATCCAAATGAATCTCATTAGATTTATCATTTAATCTTACTTGCGACCTCTATCGAGACTCCTTATATAGGTTTGGAATTTACAATACAATGTTCCGAAAACCATGGGAGGAGTCCAACATTCAAAAAATAGTCCCATTCCATTACATAATAAGTGGCTTTGACCCACCTCAAAGCCCCTAAGACTTAAAATAGACTCCACGTTGTGCGCTCCACTCCTCGATCTATGGATTCTATCTCTGCTACTTACTTCGCAGGGATCCCATCTCTAACAGTTATTTCATCATTTATACTATTGTTGTATGTTTTTGTTTTCTTCATTTTGCTAATTGTATTGTTTTTTATTCATCTTGTTGGAATTTTATAATATAATTGGTAGTATTAAAAAACATTTTTTACACGTTTTTTTGCAGTGGAAACATTTTTACAATACTTAAACTTTAGTATTTCCAATTGTGTACAATATCTATGATAATAAGGATCCAAGATCACAGATGGGCCTCCAAATTAGAGAGAAATTAAGGCCCATCTAACCTTTTCTATGCACATAAAGGATATATTAAATCTCTCCTACAATCAATATTTTTTTTTTAGCTTTAATATGTTCTTAGGAAGGTTTAGAGATAATTACATATTATGTTCCTAATATTATTTATTTTTGCAGAATATTGAGAGAATATGGTGTAAATTTTGAATGAGATAATATAGGGACTTTATCCCTACTACAAGATGGACCAAAATTGGATAATAAATGAACTTAATATCAAGAAATTAGTAACAAATTTTGTAGCTCCACTGATTGAGAAAATATGGGAATGTTTTCCCTATCATTTAATGAAGATTCCTAGTGTTGGGAACCAGATCCACCTTTTGAGGGATTTCGAAGGGGAAAGTTGCCTCCATTCAAGGATAATGATTCTTCATCTATTTATACAAGTATCAATTCAAAATTTTCCCTATAGGAATTCATTTCTTAGTCTTCTTGTGGATAGAACTTGTTATTTAGTAGCTCCACTTTCATTTCTAGCATCAATGTACTTGGATTGATTCAAATAATAAAATTTGGTGCCATTTTTAGCTTCTAAATGTTGGTTTCTTTCATCTGACTCTGATTTTCCTTGGTATTTGCTATCATAGGAGCCTTATATCCCTCTTTTACAATTTATTTAGTTCCTTTGAATTTATTTTCCACTTGCATCTGTTATTTCTTTATTTACTATTCATGCTTCTTTTGTTGTAGTTTACATTGGTTAAATGATTGAAGTGATTTGTTTTATAGGTTATTTAAAAATTGAAAAGAATGATGCATCCTTATAACAAATTTGAAAATTCATATTCATCATTGAGCTACTTGGATTGGTCTACTAATTCAGAAATCTAGAATTCCTTGAAATCCCTTGTAGAAATATAGTAGCAATTTCTTGCTAATTTTTTAGAACGTGTTAATGAGATTCATTTGAGTTTATTCCACTTTTATTGGGTCATAAAAAAAATTATGTTAAGAAAAATATTTACCCCATATAATTTTCATTTGATTAGGTTAGGAATTTGGAAGGTTAACTTGCTCACAATTTCTTGAATTTACTGTTTTTAGAGTAGTATTTTTATACTATTTTTTAGCACGTGTTAACATGGGTATTTTGGAGTGATTCCAATTGGAATGGAGTCTTAAGGAATCCAAATTAATAAAAAAAAATTCCCATCCCATTTTCATTTGATTTACTTTGGAATTAGGAAAGTTATCTCACTCTTGTAGCAAAAACGGGCCTCCTGTAGCACCTCCTGTAGCACTCATTTAGCACGTGTAAAATTGTCCATATTTGCACCAAAATTGGTTTTTGTCTCTTAGGCTTGAATCATGACCCTTAGGCTCTGAATTCATGATTGATTAATACCAAAATTCCTCTTAATCCTTGTCTCTTCTCCATTGCAATTCACCTCTGTACTTTGGATTCATGGACATATTCATGACTTGAAGAGCATAATGATGATGTTCATGAAGAACCTTGTGAACTCTATTGGAAAAATATATCTTGAATGCAATGATTGAATGATGATTTCATTTTATTTCATACATCTTAAGCTATGGTTTCCATTTCCAGCATTATTATTTCTATTGCATAGACTATGATTCCGTTTGATGTGCCATTTACACTCTGCAAATAGGTTAGTGTTTACATTTCTACAAATGGGATTAACATTTACATTTGTGAAAAGTATAATATTCTTTCCTTTTTGAAAAAGTAACAAGTATTTCATCTCCGCAAAAGTAATTATTTTTCCTTTATGCAAATAGAGTAATAACATTTCAATTTTTTCATTTAGTTTGGGATTAGATTTCATGGAATTCACTTCATTGCATGAGATCAAAGAAATAATGAAAAATTTCATGTTTCACATATAGTGTCGACACCTCTTAGGTTTTTAAAAAACCCAAGTTGATAATTTAAGTTGGTATCCTTGGGAGTTGCAAAATTCTTGTTGCAATACTGGGACTCCTCACTTTTTGGCTCCGTTTAGAGGGAGGTGTCAAAGTATGATTTGTTTCTTTCCATAGTTGATTTGTTTCTTTTACTATTTTCAAGAACAAAAAATTTCATTCGGAACATCTCATTTCAAAGATAGAAAAAATGCATTTCATTAGCATTCTTATTCAAATTTTTTTATTAAAACAAAAAAATACTTATCCAAAGCCAAACACCCCCCCCCCCCCATTTGATCACCTGGTGGAGTACGAACCACATCAACATCCACTTTTGCAGGTAGAGAGGAAGAGGTGGCAGATAAGGGAGAAGAAATGGATGGAGATGATGACAATGAAGAGGATCCTCTTGGATTTCCCATTCAAGGTACTAATATCAATGTTCATATGAAGAATGCCCCTCCACGTTTCCTTCCCAACTTCCATGGTATGAGGTCAAAGGATACATAAACCTTTCTCTTTGAATTTGAAATCCTTTGTAGATCTTATGGTTACTTACTAAAAACTCAAAAGTTGATATTATTTCTGACAACATTGAAGGATAAAGCTCTTAAATGGTTCATGAGTTTGGGGACTAATTCAATAATATCATGGGATGATATGCAAAATATATTTTTAGAAAAATATAAAGATCATGATCATAAAAGAGAAATATTTAGAATGAATCAAAAGGAATATTAGATACTTGAGGACCTAATAGGAATATTTATGTATAATGTTAAGAGGGTAAAAATACATCATTTAGGATCTGACACACTAAAAATCCTCTTACTTAGAACTATTAGGGATGAGTGTATTGATCTCCTTGATCTCAGGAGAAGAGGTGATGTATAAAAATGATCATTTTAAGAAATTTGCGAAACATGCAAGCACATCTCAAGAGGAAGGGTAAGGGTAATTTAATCAAAATCAAGATTGGTAAGTCAATATGAGCTTTGACATTTTCTTGATAAATTTAAAACAAAAATTCTTGGAAATCTAAGTGACAAGTAGAAATGTTAAGAATGCAAAATGAGAAAAAAGAGGACGTTGATATTTTTTTTATCCATGAAAAATCACATGCTACTAAATATTTCCCATCATTACCAAGGTTGAAGGACGTTTACTAAGAGGAAAATGGAGCAATTCAATCACCAAATAAACTATGTTATGTAGCTCAAAGAATACCATGACACCCTAGTCAACATGATATGATGAAAGAACCTTATTCATAATTTCAATGTTATCCACATCCATCTCAAAGTAATTGGAACACACCCTTTTCTTGGAAACCTTGGCCATCCAAAACCCAAAACCAATCTTGGAAACAAGGTTGGCGAGAACCTTATAGGATAAATCCATAATATCCTCAATATCCTCTATACCCATCTCTATGTTATCCCTACCTTCCAATTTCACCTTCACCACAACCACAACAACATTCATCTCAAAGATCTACTCCCACTCAAATACTTGTACCACCATTTCCAAACCCAAACAATGAAGTAACTCAACCTGCTTACAATGCTGAGGTACAACACTTACAAACAGCTCCTCTTTACCTAAATGGTATTCATCTTAGCTTAAGAAGAGTATTGTAGAATTTTTTTTTTCCTGATGTCATTGAAGAACAACATGTGGAATAAGAATATCCAGAATAATAATGTATCACATTTTATGGAGAGTAACCAGTGAATCCTAAGATTGAAGAGTTTCTGTTATTCTTACCATTAGATCCTTTATGTGTGCAAGGGAGTAATTGGAAAAAAAGTAGAAGATTTTAATGGCATAGAAAAAGAAGACATGAAGAATTATCCAGACGAGAAAGCGATCTAAGGGCATCGAAACTATATTGACATTTGGTTCTATAAAATCAACAAGATGTAGCATCATTCTCTTCTTCAAAAATTCTTGATATCATCAAAGTCAAATAATTTGGTCTCTAATATTCAGGTACATGTCAAAAAATATGTTTTGAGCCTACACATGAGTTTATATATCACCTTGTTATACACATGGCTCCATTTGAAGTATTCCTAAACTTGAAAGAGATTTCATTTTTCAAATAGAGTAGGATAGACAAAAGGAAATAAAAAATGGAAAAGGAGAGAAAAAAAGAAGGAAAAGAAAAAAATATCAGGTGAAAATGTCTTTTGAGGGGCTTGAGATTAGCTCAATGATTGAAAACCTCCTTGAGGTGGTAAGTGGGTTGGAAAGAAAAAAAGGAAAAGAGGAAAATAACCTAGGTGAAAACCTCTTTTGAGGCTCCTAGCCAAACCTACTAGTTGAAAACCTCATTAAGGAAGCTAGTAGGTCTAGGAAAAAAATGAAAAAAAATGAAAAATGAAAATAAATTTTTTTTTTCTCCATGTATCTCTCTCTGATGAATGTAGGTGCTCTCCAACCTTTGCGATAAAAACAAACAATTTAGCAGAAAAAGAAGAAATTGGTCAGAAATATAGTCAAAGGAAGTCAAACTTGGGATTTATCCTCCTTTTCCAAGATGCTCCAATAGGACCAAGGCCATGATAATCCATCACCCTCATCCATTTCCAAAATTCAACCATCATTCCCAAGAATTTTCCATTCATTTTCCTTAATACCCTAAAATGCTACATGAAAGTTTTTGTTTTTCAACAGGAGGCCAAAATACATAGGGTATAAATTATTTTTACCATATCTCAAAAATTGTGCATCCAAATGATTTGTTTCATGTGGAGATAGATATGGATGATGGTAACATGCTCAAGGAATTTCAACAAATTCTAGTGCACACTTATCGAGAAATTGGTCTCCATCACCTACAACCATTTTTATTTTTTCTCAAGATTCGTGCATCTATTGGCCAAGATATTTTAGGTGGAGATGCATAAGGATTATGGAAACATTCTCAAAAAATTTTAGGTCAATATAATCTACCATTTGATAGACATGGATAAAAAAATTCTTCTATAGCAGTGTTCGAGAATTGCTATAGGAGAGACCAAAATTTCTACAGGAGCGTGATTGACATGGAAAAATGTTCAAATATTATGTTTTTCATCTAGAAACAAGAGGAGGGGCCCACCATAGACTCATCATTCATTTTCCACACCACTTCACCTCTTCTCCGATCTCATTTTCATCTTTTTCCATGAAAATAACCCATTTTCACCCCTTCTTCCATCCCTTCCACTAGAAAAAAGGCCTTTAATCCTTGTCAACATATTACTCATGAATTATCAGTATTTTTGAAGGTATCACTTGAAGTAAATAGTGATCATAGGAGGGTCTGTGTAACTGCTACAAGAAGACACACAGTCTTGCAGGAGTCTGCACAGATCGCTATTAGACCACAACTAGAGCCTCAAATATAGAATTCAGTCACCATGAGCACTTGAGGATTGCAATTTTGATCCTTTAGTAGCCAGAAGACCTCAAATCAGTTGTTACAATATTATTGATCACCTAGCAAGCAACAACACTTGATTCCAAAAGTGCCCACGGAAAACAAGAAATGACCTGCATCATCAAGTTTCAATCAACATGGAGCATAAAATGTTTCTATTCTTCTCAAGAAATTGCAGAAGGAAAGGGATAAAAAACACTGAACTCATAGAAGACACTCAAAGACAACGTCACCCATTTGCATATCATCCATGAAACCATCAAAGGATAATCACTAGAAGCTTCAAAACCACCAAAGGAAGCTTCAAGAGACATATCATCAACCTCAATATCACTTACAAAAACACATCAATGGTAAGCCTTAAGTATGAAATCCACTAAAAACTTTCCTAAAAACTTATTTTAGCTTGAAAGAGATTACAAGTCTATGAAAGACAAGGTTTTTTTATAGCCAAAATTAGTGCAAGACCAACCTCAACCTTATCTAGCAATTAGCTTCACTTTTCCACCAAGACACCTACACGTGGGGGAGAGGAACAAGACAAAAGTCAAGAGTACTTGAGAAAGTGGGTTGCAATCATTTAGTCTTGATGGAGGACAAGGAGATAGAAGGGGTAAATGAGGGCCAACTTAGTTAACTCAAAGAACTTTGAGTTTATTTTTTATTTAATGAAAAAATACATAAAATTTTTGAAAAGAGAAAAAAACAATGAAAAAATCAATAAAAAAAGGAAATAAATAAAAGAGGGACATGCCACCTCTTGGCATGCAAAGATTAGTTTCTATGGGATTTGGGTTGTGTGCTATAGGAAGGAACAAAGATGCTATATGTTAGGGTCCTATAATAATGGGATTCATAATTTTGAATTGACTATGATGAGTCTTGTAATATGTACATACTTTGCTTTCTACAAATTTTTTTCCCATATTAAAAAATGTAAAAAGGGTAAGTCCTAAAAGAAAAATCAAACGAATGAAAGAAAATGATAAAAAAAAAAGATAAAAAATGAACCTCAACAGAAAAGAGATAAAAATGTATCAAGAAAGTGATGCAAATTAAAATGTAACTACTTTTTACTTTACTTTGCAAAAGAATATTGTGCACAGCTTGTAAAAAATGCCACAAATACATGATAGTCAATAAGCTTAATCTTGATTATTCATGCTGATAGATAGAGAATAAAGATCTAACAAAACTGTTTAATCTTGGCAGATCAATAGTTAGGTAGAGAATAATAAATGAGCTCAACCATTTAATCTGAGCCATTGGAAGTAATAAGGTTAGAATTAGATAGTTTGCTTATCAAAGAAAAATAAAAAGGGTCTGCAAGCTCAAATGCACCCATATAAATGAAGAAACAATGTTAGGGTAGATGATGGGTAGGCAGAAGTTGTTTTCACAAGGCATGGATAGCAGAAAATGGTCATTTCATATTACTAATTTTCTTCTAAATTCATTTCCGTTGTAAAAATACCCCTTCCCCTTCATATTTACCTTTTCCCTTTACTACACAGTTTCCCTACTTAAACACCCCTTTTTCATAGTTAAAAATATGTTTTCCCTTTGGAAAAGTAAAATCCCTTTATTAAAATCCCTTTTCATTCAAAATACCCCCAAAACCCCTTTATCCTAAGTATTTGTTTAAATTGATATATCTGGCCCACTATAACAAATCCTTCCCAATATCAGTGTTTACATTGAAACTTAGTGTATTTTATAAACCCGCATAATATTAATTTAACCCCCCCAGTTATATTAAATCCCTTGTTTAACTTTATTTTATTAACTCCCATATATACATTTATCTCGTATTATATTAATTCCACTTTATATATATTTTTCCAACCCATTTTTATTTATAACTTATAGTTTAATTTTCCTGTATTTGATATATACTGGGCCTACCTTATAACTCCACTGTATATAAACCTTTTCCCTTATCATATAACCTTATCAATATAGTTTAAAACTCTTCCCATTACTATATCACATAACTCATCGCATTGACTTAAGACCCGGACCCCATGCCTATCAAATCTCTGACAGGTCCATCCCATTCCCCTAACCGTCAAATCAAGACCCATAAGATCCTATGGAAAATATCCTTTATCGCATTCCCAAATGCACGAATTTTAACATCACCGAGGGCTTGCGAAATGAGTTGTTTTCGCAACCCCGCTCCATGCTACGTGGTTGCCTTTCATTGTATCACATCCCTCCAACGAATACCATTTACTAGCTTTGGCCGATGTGAAAACCTCAACCCTGTTTATTCTTTCTAGTTGCAACGAAACCTCCCTTATTTGAAATTAATCTCGCACATTAATGTTTAACCACTGATTGTTTAAAAACAAATAAGACCTCCCTTTCATATTTTCACCTTTTCTGTTCAAAATTTGAGCAAAGAGATCTATTTCCGACCTATTCCAGAGCTAAAGAATCACTGCCAACCTTGTTTCAAGCCCTTTTTACAACAGAATTTAAAAATATTGTTGCTAAAGACACTGCAGAACCAATTCAAAGCTCTATAAAGACCATTGAAGCCTTAGAAAGCTTGCGCTTCCCCCAGAGAACCTTTCAGCAAACTGAAAAGCCTTCATTCTCCAGGCATTCCTAAAATACCAAGGATTGTACTTAATCTAAAGAAAGTAACAAGTTAGTTGAACCAATTCGAAAGCCTTTGTAGACCATAGAAGGAAAGTGTTTATTCCAAACCCTTCTGCAGACTATAATAATCTTTCACAGCATTCCTAAAGGTCCTGAGTCTATTTATAGAATCAAAGAGTAATTACTTGATATAATAATAAATAAATAAAATAATGGCTTCTCAAGGAATTGTAATAGTTAATCCCCTGCAACCTCCAGTTGTGGATGTAGAACACATTCCCTTAGTAGATAGAGACTTCAAAAATAGTGACCCTGTCACTGAGTTTAATCTGCTTGAGCTCCACTGCTGGAGCCATGATAAGTCAATTGACCAAGCTGATGATGTTTTCCTTTGAGAGTATAATTTGCCCAAGTATATTGTCCACTGACCTTCTAGTGTCCAGAAGTCATCGGACTCTGTCAAACCAGTTATTTCGTAATCAAGGAGCCATTATAACCCCTGGTAAAGAGATTTTATTCACTATCATAGCTGAATCAATAAACCAAATGCTGCAAATTCAACCATGTCCTAATGAAACCCCTCTGTCTATTGAGACCCTTACTCAGTTATATTTGAATATGGACTTCCCCAAGAGGTTCCAGATATTCCACACATTCATTCCCTCATTAGTAGAAACTCCCAAGATTAATCCTCCTTACCCATATGCAATATTCTCTGAGAGAACCAGGAATATTATTACCATGTTGTCTTTTATTCTGGGTTATTTCACTGATGAGCATGTTGACACTTTAGTCTTAGGTTTCCTATCTATTTTCTCCCCTAGTCAGCCTCCTGCTTCTATATTCAATTTTTCCCAGTACCTCTTTGATACAATCCATGAAAAACTTGTTAAAATTCCCAAAGAACGTGTCTTCAAATATTCATCGGTTTTTTTCCACATGTTTCTATAGTTTCAACCTAAAAGAGTTGTTATCAACCTTCAAAAACTTGATGTTGAACGTAATCCATAGTCAGAAATATTTTGGACTCCATTAATCATGAAATATTCAAAAAATTTCACATATAAAGACTTCATTGACTCATTCATTTATCCAATTTTTAACATGATGAACAACAACATTCAACCAAGTGTCAATGATGAGATAAAAAATGTCTTGTAGTTATCAGAACACAATAATACAGGAGATTGCTATCTTTACCAAAACCACACAGAGATTAGAGTTTATGGTTTTCAGCTAACCCCATATAAACTACCAAAACACCTCCCAATGAGGTTATTTGCACTTGAGTATATTAGGCAGATTCTTAACTCTGATGAAGTTAACTTTCTATCAACCAAGAAGACAACACAATTTAAAATAAAAAAGCAGATTGGTCCCTTCATCTGCAATAATAGGACATCTATTCAACAGGCAGAAAATCATAAAGACACTCGTTTTCTAGCAATGTGGATAATCCGGAAAGTTAAAAAAAAAATAAAAGAGCAGTCAAAGGTAAAACAAATCAGCCAAGTTAATGTAAAACACAATAGTTAAAGTGCATCAAATGAAAGTCAGATGGTTAAAGTCAAAACATAGATGACAAAGTAGAGTGAAATACAATTAGTGTAAAGGACACTCAACTTCCTAAAAGATAGCCTTCGTTGAGCAGCGGTCAAAGAAAAATAACCAAAATATCAAAAATCAAACAACAGAATCAATAAAAGGAGAGACAACTTGCATTAATTAGATAGTTGTCTCTATTTTCTTGCATGAACATATTTGTTTTTCCTTGAATAATTCCTATGATAGTTTAGGGTATTTTGGTTTATATTTTTGTATAAATACTTCACAATTCGAAGTATTTTTTGTGTATTGTGGATTGCTAAAAATTTCTATAGATGTACTGATCTGAACTAAAGGGTTCATTGTACCATTTTCAAGTCAGCAGACTGGATTGAGCAATAAAGGCATTATATTACAATATTCATGTGTTGGGCCACTTCAATGGAGCACTCTCAATTTTTTCTTTGTTATTATTTGAAGCTTTCACATACTTGCATGCTTTTTAAATCTAAATTTATAACATGAATATTATTTTAGAACTTGTTTAAAAACACTATGTCTTGAACTGTTATGTAATTTTTATGTTTTCTACTGATATCCAGAGTAGGGAATTCCTAATTTCTCCCTCATTTTTATTGACCTCTGTCATTTCCTCATTATCTGGATCTAAGAATCCTTAATTGGTCTCTCATCTTGATTGAAACCATTTCATCATCCAGCCTAAATATTTGAATTGAATCAACTATCTTGCCCTGTGAATACTTTTCTATAGAACCTTGATTCTGCTATGTTGCTTGACACATTGACCCCATTAGCCCAATGGAATACAGAACTGCATCTATCCATTTTAATCATTGATTCCACCACCAAAACAAATCAAAATAAAAAACCCAATCAATCTTACATAACTAGCCTAAAATCAACTAAAAACAACAAAGTTAAATCATAAAGAGAGAGCCCTCTTTGAGCATTAGGAAGGCTATATCCTAAGCTTAAAAGTAGGTTTGTGGTTATCTCTAATATTCTTTAAAACAAAAGACTAACAACATTGAGAATTATTTGAGTGATAACATACTGGAAACTCCACTGGGGAAATCAGTCCTCAATGTTTAAAATAAACCTTAAAAGAAACATTTTTACTTATCTTTTCACTTTAAGGTTATTTTAAAGGTTGTTAGGAAAATTTCCATTAGAAACTAAAATTCTGGCTTCCAGAAGAACCTACTATATGAGTACTCATCCTGATCTAGAACCCGCTGTAATAGTAGATAATCCTAATAGAATTTTAAAGAAAAAAAAAAAAGTAGAAAGTTTAGGAAGTACAAGTTTATTAATCAAAGCAAATTCTCTTCCCAAAGAATTATCAAGTTTACAAGCCATTGAATTTGATTTAGCTTTTGAGAAATTTTTGTTTAGAACTAAATCAGAAATTCCCATCTATGATAGTGTAATAGATCCTCATTTCATTTCATTTATTGCAACTAAGAAGGAAACTGTTTCACTTAATTCAGATCAACAAGCTCTAGAACCTTTTGATAAACTTGATGCTTTGGCTTCAACTTTGATTAAGGAAATTGATAAAGCTTATTTCCAACATTCTGTTGAATTGAATGCTTTATCTACTTATACCCCTAAGCCTTCTACCATTCATTCAAAGTCTGTAAATTCATCTTTATTTAGTACCACTTCATTTATTATATCCACTTCACTTCATTCCATTGAATCATTCATCCCCAAGCTTCCTCTTCAACGTAGAGTTTTATTTCCATCTCCAAACACTTCAAGTTCATATTCTATCACTTCTGCTACATTTTCAAGTACTTCAACATCATTTCCAAGTACATCTTCTAGTATACCAAGCTCATATTCAAATACTTCAACCTCATCGCCAAGCACCACACATTTACCTCCTAGCCAAGCTAGAATCTTAGCCATGGCAGCCAGATATGCCCCATTGGTCATACCAGCTCAATTACATGCCATGCCCCAAGATTACCGAAGAAAATTCCTTCAATTTGATGGAACTAGTCAATACACTGCACAACAACATCTTAAAAAAATGACTGATTACTTTGAATTGCATGAAATTGATGAAGCTGATGTTCAAATGAGACTGTTTGCCCAAACATTAGCTGGAGAAGTAAAGAAATGGTTTAAAGCTTTACCTACCAATCATATTGCTGATTTAGCAGCTCTCCATAGATTGTTTATTAATAGATGGGAGAAAAAGAAGAATCCTTTAAAATTTTTGTCTGAATATGAACACATTAAAAAAGCTCCTAATGAGTCAGTTCAAGACTATTGTACTAGATTCAATAGTATTTATAATGCTATTCCAGCAAACATCAAACCCCCACCAGATCTAGCTTTAATAAAATTTCCTGATGGTTTTGATATGGATATGTCATACCAATTGAGATAAAGAAACCCAGAAACACTAGAACAAATGCAAAGCAATACAATTAGTGTAGAATCAATTTTTTTTAGCTAAGAGAGCCAGAATGAGAAATGAAAGAAGAGTAATAATAAAGGATGAACCATCTACATCAAATAGTAAAATAGATAGTCTAGAAAAATCTATGGAAAGAATGATCAATAGAATAGAAAATATGGAAAGGAAACCACAGTGGGATAATCAACAACAAGGTCCTCAAATAAGAAATCCCAACTTTAGAAAGAATACCAACACTAGTAAATATAGAGAATCAACACCTCATCAAAAAATAAGACCACCTTTCCAAGAGAACTATGCTGAAAGTTCTCACCAAATGAAGAGGATGAAGACACTCAGATTAACTTAATGGGAATAAATGATGATAATACTATTTTTCTTACAAAATAAGAGCATGAATTATTCATGCTTCAATAGTTACAATTAGAATCTAGAGAGTCTTTTGATTATAAGAAAGGTTATGAATTTTCCATTAATGAAGTTCACAAGAAATATAATCCTAGGAGTAAGAAAAATGTAGAAGCCCCTACTAAGAAAACTACCCAAAATTGGACAAAGAAAACATTAGAAGCTCCTACAACCAAAGTACTACAAATTATCCCTAGGGAAACTCAGAAAAACTCTAGTTCAAATAAGAAAAATTGCAGTCCTAATCAGAAAATTTATAGTCCAAAAATTGCACCCAATCCTAACATTGTAGACATTAAAAATACTATTGTTCAAACATCAACTGATCCTTAAAAATCTATTGTTGCTAAAACAACATCTGTTGCTTATAAAAAATCAGCTGATCCTAAAAAAATTGCTACAAAAACAGGTGGTGAAACTTCAAAAGCTGCCAAAACTACCACTGCTACTCAAAATGTTCCACAAAAGAAGATTGAAAACATCAAAACAATGGAAACATAAACTGAAAAACCAACTGTAGATAAAGAAGTGAAAAATACTCAAACTACAGTTAGTAAAGAAGAAATCATTCAGTTAGGAAAAACATAAGTACCATTCAACATCAAAACTGAAATTTCCGAACTGAAAATACCAATTCCTTTAATAGAGTTGGTAAAACATGATTTATATGAATCACAGATCACTGAAACATTGAAGATCAATGAAGGAGAAAACTCTGTAAATCTAAATGATGATAAACTGTAAATAATTTTTGGCCCTGAAGTAAATGGAAAACATCAAGAAGGTGGTGTTCCTCCTTTCCACATTAGCTTAAGTGTTAATGATAAAATTTTACACAATGCTATGCTAGATTCAGGAGCATCCCACAATTTAATGCCAAAAGTCATTATGGAAACTTTGAATCTAGATATCACTAGACCGTATAAAGAGATTTTCTCTCTTGATTCTACTAAAGTAAAATGTCTTAGCCTAATAAAAGATTTATGTGTCACTTTAGTCCAATACCTAGGAAAAAGTATAGTCATGGAGATTGTAGTAGCTGATATCCCTCCAAAGTACGGAATGATATTATATCACTCATGGGGAGAAAAAATACCGGGATCTCTATAATTAGACATGTCTTATGCCACAATTTCAGTCTTTGGTCAGCCCAAATTTTTTTACAGATAAACTCTAATAAAGTACATGGTCAGTAGTACAGAACAACCACAGAACTATCCTATTTACTCTGTACATTATGATATGGATTCTTTCATTTTATGTAATTTAGATTCTGGCATAGATAAAAACATAGCATTGAAACATAAACATAAGGAAGTTGACAGCGATAATATTTTTCATGATTCAATGTGGCACTTAGACTTTGATGGTTCAGTGAACAAATTAGGAGTAGGAGTAGAAGTTGGGATTCATAACATGGAAAAAAATCATTCTGAAGGTCATGCATTTAGATTAAACTTTAAATGTACAAAAAAATAGCAAAGTATGAATATTTAATCTTAGGAATGCAGATTGTTAGAAATTTAGGAGGAAAAAGAGTTTCTATCATGGGAGACTCTGACTTAATCATAAAGCAAGTAAGAGGAGAATATTCTATGTATAATCCTAGACTAAGCCAATACAGAGAAACAATTTTAGATCTAATTAAAGAGTTGCTTGAAATTGACTTTGCTATAATTCCTAGGAAACAGAAAATGCAGGCACACAATTTGGCTACTTTTTCTAGCACCTGTAATCTGCCTTTTCATCCAAATTACCAATATACAACAGAGGTAAGACACAGGTCTACTATACCAGAAAACTTGAAATATTGGCAGATTTTTACACAGGATACTCAAATCTACAACTTTATGAATGCTGAGGGAGAATTCCATAATTGTAACATAGACACTGATTGCACAGTAGATGATAAAATAGATAGTGAAATATATGTAAATAATCTAGATTTAACTGAACCTGCTAAATTCACTCAAGTAGAAATAGATAAATTGGAAAAAGTAGAAATAAAAGAAATAGCAAATGATGATTCTGAGAATTTAAACCTTAAGAATAACTTTTTACCTAAGGGGTTAGCCCCATAATAAGATATTTTTGATTCAAATGATGTTGCAAGAAAACAAAAAATGGAACCATGAAGATCAAAGATAGAAGAATGTAATATAGGAACATAACAGAAACCTAAGCTTATCAAACTTTCCAAAGCGTTACCTCAAGAAGAAAAACTGAAATACATAGCTTTGTTTAAAGAATTTCAAGATGTGTTTGCATGGAGTTATGAAGATCTTAAATCTTATGACACCAGCATCATACAACACAAAATACCCATCAAGGAAGATCATAAACCATTTAAATAGAAGCTTAGGAGAATCAATCTAGTTCTTATTCTTTTAATTGAAAAATAGGTAAAGAGGATGTATGAAGCATAGATCATTGCACTTATCAGATATTCTGATTGGGTTTCAAACTTAGTTCCCACTAGGAAGAAAACAGGGGAAATCATAATTTGTGTTGATTTTCGGAACTGAAACAAAGTGTCCCTAAAAGATAACTATCCCCTCCCCAAAATGGATCATAATTTATAGAGGGTGGTAGGATCATCCAGGATTTCATTGGTTGATGGATTCTCTGGGTATAATTGAATCTTATTTCAGCCCGAAGACCAACCAAAGACAACATTTACTACTCCATGGGGTACTTTCATGTATTTGAAAATGCCTTTTGGATTAATGAATGCAGGAGATACATTCCAGAGAGATATGGTCATATATTTTTCCAAATAAATTCATGATTTTCTTGTCATTTATCTAGATGACATAACAGTATTCTATAAAACAAATAATGAACATCTAGATCATCTGAGACAAGCTTTTATGAAATGCAGAAAATTTGGTATTTCTTTGAATCCCAAAAATACTCTCTTTGGACTTGTAGAAGGTAAATTGTTAGGACACATAATCTCAAAATATGGAATTAGGATAGACCCAGCTAGAATAGAGGCAATTTTGAACATATGTCATCCTAGAAATATCAAGGAATTACAAGATTTCTTAGGTAAAATCAATTTCCTTAGAAGATTCATTTCAAATTTAGCAGAATTAGTTACAGAACTGAATAACATGTTAAAAAAGATTCAACACTTAAATCGAAAGTAGAGGCCATACAATCCTTTGAATCAATCAAACAAGCCCTTACAAGAACACCAGTCCTAACAAGTCCTAATTTCAAAAAAAATTATTATTTTTTCTTTTACTGCAAAACATACCATTGCAATAGTCTTTCTACAAAAGAATGATCAGGGTTATGAACAACCCATTGATTTTTTCAGCAAATCCCTAAGAGATGTCACACTAAAGTACAAAATAATGGAGAAACAAGCACTTGCTTTAGTGAAATCTATTAAATATTTCATAGTGTATATATTATACTCACATATTATTGCATATGTCCCAAATTCAGTAATAAAGGACATTTTGACTCAGAATGGGCCTGATGGTAAGATAGGCAAATGGATTGCCACTATTTTGGAATATGACATGGAAATTAAGCCCACCAAACTCATTAAAGGCCAAGGTTTAGCCAAACTAATGATGAATCGAACTGTCAGGCCTTAGATATAAATTTTATTGCTAAATAAGATGATCAGGAAGAGATGCCAACTCGATAGATCAGTGAAGCTTTTCTAGATTCACCTTGGTATGCAGATATCATATTTTTTTTACTAAATTTACAAGATCCTCCTGGATTGTCTAGAACTAAAGGTAGATTCCTAAAGTTAAAATCAATGAAACATTGTATAATGCTCTATTTTGGAAATATCATGGTGATATTTCATTAAATTATTTACTGAAAGATGAAGCTGATAAAGTTATGGAAGAATTTTATGCAGGTGACTGTGGTGGACACCTTTACTAGAAATCAACTACTAATAATATATTGAGGGATGGTTTTTACTTGCCCACTCTTTTTGCAGATGTAATAAAGTATGTGACCTCCTGTCACAAATGCCAGATTTTTTAAGGGAAAAAAAAACTATTACCTTTACCCCTCAAACCCATCTCCACAAAAATTCCATTTCAGCAATGGGGTCTAGACTTCATTGGTGAAATTCAGCCACCCTCCTCAGCCCAACATAAATGTATTTTGACAGCCACTGACTATTTCACCAATTGGATATAATCCATTCCTTCTAGACAAGCCACTAATTCTGTCATAATCTCATTTCTTGAAAACAATATATTGTCTAGATTTGGATTCCCTCAAAATATCATTACTAATAATGCATTTGCTTTCAAGGATAATAAAATGATTGAATTTTGTAACAAATACCACATTAACCTTAGCCATTCCACTTCCTATTACCCTAAAGGTAATGATCTTGCAGAATCCTCCAACAAAAGCCTAGTTAATATCATAAAAAAATTGTTAGAAGACAATAAAAAGACCTGGAACAAAAGGTTAGTTAATGCCTTATGGGCAAACAGACTCACCACCAATAATTCCATTGGTACATCCCCTTATCAACTAGCATCTGGAATGGATGTTATTTTTTCATCCTCTTTAGGAGTGCCAGTGATGAAGATGATACAAGAACTGCAGGTATAACCCAATGATATCCAGAGAAGGATAAATAAGACTATACATTTGCAGCAAACCAGGGAAGAAGTCTATGTCAAATCATAACTTATACAAGATAAAATCAGAAGTATATTTGATAAGAAAAGAAAGGAAGGATGATTTTGACATAGGTGATAAAGTTCTTAAGTGGGGTTATAGAAGAGAAGATAAAGGTAAACATGGAAATTTGATTTCCTATGGAAAGGTCCCTATATCATTTATGGTTACAAAGGTAACAATGCATTCTTTTTGAAGGAGTTGGATGGATCAGATCTGCTAGGTGGACCAGTCAATGGTAGGATGTTGAAGCATTACTATTCCCCTGATTAACCAATAGTTCAGTTTGTTTAATTTTCTTATTGTAAATAACATTGCAAAGCATAGATTGGATTGGATGTTTTTCTTGCAAAGTTGAAGCCCGAAGAGAAGGCCCTAATATTTGAAAGAGATAATATCATAAGTATCAAGAAAGAAAAGCTCAGAGAACAATTCCAAGGCAAGCACAGTCAAAATTCAAAGGCTACTGATCTTAAAAGTTCATGAAATTTCACCAGGAAATGCCATCCCCATTTGGAGCCACTCTTAGGGTCCTATAATAATAGGATTCATAATTTTGAATTGCTATGATTAGTCTTGTAATATGTACATACTTTTTCTTTCTGCAATTTTTTTTCCCATATTAAAAAATGTAAAAAGGGTAAGTCCTAAAAGAAAAATCAAAGGACTGAAAGAAAAGGATAAAAAAAGAATATAAAAAATGAACCCCCCAAAAAAGGAGATAAAAATAGATCATGAGAGTGATGCAAATTCAAATGCCACTACTTTACTTTGCAAAATAATATTGTGTGCAGCTTGTCAAAAATGCCACAAATCCATTATAGTCAAATATCTTAATCTTGATTATTCATGCTTTAAATTTCATGCTGATAGATAGAGAATAAAGATCTAGCCACACTGTTTAATCTTGGTAGATCAGTATTTAGGTAGAGAATAATAAATGAGATCAATAGTTTAATCTGAGCCATTGGAAGTAATAAGGTTAGAATTAGATAGTTTTCTTATCAAAGAAAAATAAAAAGGGTCTGCAAGCTCAAATGCACCCATATAAATGAAGAAAAAATGTTAGGGTAGATGATGGGTAGGCAGAAGTAGTTTTCACAAGGCATGGATATCAAAAAATGGTCATTTCATATTACTAATTTCCTTCTAAATTCATTTCCCTTGTAAAAATACCCCTTCCCCTTCATATTTACATTTTTGCTTTACTACACTCATTTTCCCTACTTAAACACCCCTTTTTCATAGTTAAAAATATTTTTTCCCTTTGGAAAAGTAAAATCCCTTTATTAACATCCCTTTTCATTCAAAATACCCCAAAACCCCTTTATACTAAGTATTTGTTTAAATTGATATATCGTGCCCACTATAACAAATCCCTCCCGATATTAGTGTTTACATTAAAACTTAGTGTATTTTATAAACCCACATCACATTCATTTAAACCCCCCAGTTATATTAAATACCTTGTTTAACTTTATTTCATTAACTCTCGTATATACATTTATCCCGTATTATATTAATTCCCCTTCATATATATTTCCCCGACCCATTATTTTATTTATAACTTATAATTTAATTTTCCCACATTTGATATATTTCGGGCCTACCATATAAATTTGTTGTATATAAACCTTTTCCCTTATCATATAACCTTATCACTATAGTTTAAAACCCCACCATTACTATATCACATAACTCATCACATTGACTTAAGACCCGAGCCCCACACCTATCAAATCCTTGACAAGTCCATCCCATTTGCCAAGCCGTCAGATCAAGACCCATCAGATCCTATGGACAATATCCTTTATTGCATTCCTGAATGCCCGAATTTTAACACCACTGACGGCTTCCAAAATGAGTTGTTTTCGCAACCCCGCTCCATGCTACGTGGTCGCCTTTCATAGTATCACATCCATCCAACGAATACCATTTACTAGCTTTTGCCGATGCGAAAACGACAAGCCTGTTTATTCTTGCCCATTGCAATAAAACTGTGCTTATTTGAAATTAATGTTGCGCATTAATGTTTAACCACTGATTGGTTAAAAAAAAATAAGACCGCCCTTTCAGTCTTTTTACCTTTTTTGTTCAAATTTACACAAAGAGAGCTATTTCCAACCGACCTATTCCAAAGCTACAGAATCATTTACAACCTTGTTTCAAGCCCATTTTACA
Organism: Pinus albicaulis; assembly: GCA_034641835.2. Taxonomy (NCBI): domain Eukaryota; kingdom Viridiplantae; phylum Streptophyta; class Pinopsida; order Pinales; family Pinaceae; genus Pinus; species Pinus albicaulis. Next base: position 113,456,084 of record CM076577.1, on the reverse strand, counting down.
CAACAATTCAACAATCATGCTCCTAAAGACACTACAGAACTAGTTCGAAGCTCTATAATGACCATTGAAGCTTCAGAAAGCCTACATTTCCCCCAAATAACCTTTCAGGAAACCGAAAAGCCTTAATTCTCCAGGTATTCCTAAAATACCAAGGCTTGTAATTAATCTAAAGAAAGTAACAAGTTAATTGATCCAATTCGAAAGCCTTTGCAGACCATAGAAAGTGAGTTTTTCTTTCCAAACCCTTCTGCAGACTATAATAATCTTTCACAGCATTCATAAAGGTCCTCAGTCTATTTCCTGAATCCGAGAGTAATTAATTGATAAAATAAAATAAAAAAATAATGGCTTCTCAAGGCATTGTAACAGTTAATCACCCGCAACCTCCAATTTTGGATTTATAACACACTCCCTTAGTAGACAGAGACTTCAAAAATAGTGACCCTATCACTAAGTTTAACCCCCTCGAGCTCCACTACTAGGGCCATGATAAGTCAATTGACCAAGCTGATGATGTTTTCCTTTGGGAGTCCAATTTTCCCAAGGATATTGTCCCACATACCTTCTAGTGTCCAAAGGTCATCTGACTCTGTCAAACCAGTTATTTTCCTGATCAAAGAGCCATTATAACCCCTGGTAAAGATATTTTATTTACTATCACGGCCGAATCAATAAACCAAATGCGACAAATTCAACCTAGGCCTGATGAAACCCCTCTGTCTATTGAGACCCTTACTCAGTTATATTTGAATCTAGACTTCCCCAAGAGGTTCCAAATATTCCAAACATTCATTCCATCATCAGTAGAAACTCCCAAGACTAATCCTCCTTACCCATATGCAATATTATTTAAGAGAACCAAGCATATTATTACCATGTTGTCTTTTATTTAGGGTTATTTCACTGATGAGAATGTTGATGCTTATATCTTAGGTTTCTTGTCTATTTTTCTCCCCTGGTCAGCCTCCTGCTTCTATATTCATTTTTTCCCAGTACCTCTCTGATACAATCCATGAACACCTTGTTAAAATTCCTGAATAAGGTTCCTTCAAATATTCATATGTTCTGTTCCACATGTTTCTATGCTTTCAACCTGAAATATTTGCTATCAACCTTCAAAAAATTGATGTTGAAGGTAATCCATAGTTTTTAATATTTTGGACTTCATTAATAAGAAAGATTCAATATATTGCACATATAAAGACTTCATTGACTCATTCATTTATCCAATTTTCAACATGCTGAACAACAACATTCAACCAAGAGTCAATGGTGAGAAAAAAAAGGTCTTGCAATTATCAGAACATAGTAAGATAGGAGATTGGTATATTTACCAAAACCACACAGAGATTAGAGTTTATGGTTGTCATCTAACCCCATATAGACTGCGAAAATACCTCCCAATGAGGTTATTTTCACTTGAGTATATCAGGCAGATTCTTAACTTTGATGAAGTTAACTTTCTATCAGCCAAAAAGAAAACACAATTTAAAATAAAAAACTAGATTGGTCCCTTCATCTACAATAATAGGACAGTTGGTCAACAGGAAGAAAAGTATGTTCAGGAATTTAAGTTCAGTTAAAGTTTGAAATGGAATTATGATCCTTTAGGAGTAATCATCAAATTAAGGATTAAATTTAAGCTAACTCCTTTTATCCATGAATCAAAGCCAGACATTGAGAAATACTCTAACCAGTCTGAATGGTTGGAGAACACTTTAAAAGAGGCAAAGAAGCAAGGTGATACTAGTTCCATCTTGTAGACTCTAGTGCCATAGGATAGAAACTATAAAAGGCCAAGAGAAGAAGGATCATACTCAGCTTAGACTACCACTGAAACAAAGTTCAAACTGATGTACAGGAAGAAGCCCAAAATAAATCCTGTAAATGAACAAGTTGAAACTATTGAGATCATAGATATAGACATAGTGGTAAAAGAAAATGCACCTCTAGCAATATTAGAGGAAACTCACCAGTCTTCAACATCTAACACTTAGATTATTGAGAAGCAGAATAGTGTTGAATTGTCTTCATCAAGTAAGCCAATAGATAAAGAGCAGGATATCATGCAGAAGTATAAAGTAATCAAGCTTAAAAATGAGGCATTAAAAGCAGATACTTATGCCCAATACTGGAAACAACACCAAGTGACCAAAGAAGGTTACTTTCAACATTTGACTACAAGACCAGAAAGATGCATATGAATTTCTTGCAGCCAACAGTAAAACATCCTAAGTCATCAATAGATTATAAAAAGACATTATATGAAGTTCAATAAAAATATCTTCATCCTATAGACCAAATAGAATTCCAAAAGCAAGCTGGTGAAATGTTGTATTCTACCATCACAATGAAAGCCATGAGTGTACAGAAGCTGCAAAATACTCTTGAAAACATCAGAGGTCAGCTAAATCTAGAAAAAAAATCCCCACGGGCTAAAGATAATAGAATTAAATCACTGGTAGATTTGGTTATTGAAGTAGGATATGATCCCAAGAATGTCAAAGTTGCAGAAGAACTCATAAAGAAAAATAATGCAGACATTGTTTCATTAAAGAAACAACTCAAATTTCCCCTACTCAACATCCATGGGCCAAAGAAATATTACACGATGCAAGAAAAAAATATGAGATGATGAACCTCATTCTTAAGTTAACTACCCAATTGAAAGAAATGGAAAATGAGATGGATAAGTTAGTGTAGGAGAAAAAGGCCAGCTCAGAAGCAATCCCTGTCACTGTTATTCCTACAATCACTATAGTTGTTCCTTCTACCTTAGCAGAATCATTGGCCCCAACAGTTCCATTATCTAAAAGACTTCCCGTTACATCAACAAATACATTAGCTACAAAGTCATCTACAACAACAACACAACATAGTGATTAAGCAGGAAAACTAGTTAAAGTAATGCAAGAAATGTACATCTAGACTAATGAAATAAATAGACTTAAAGAATAGCTAAAATTTCTAGAGGATGAGAAGAAAATAATACAAATAATGCACAGGAATGAAATATAGAAGACAAATAGATTAACAGAGAAATTGCAGAAGTTAGAGAAAGAGTTGACATTGAAAGAACCACTTGCTCAAGCCAAACAACAACTATGGGTCAATATAATTGAATCTGTCAATGATATTTGGCCATCCATTCAAGTTAACTATGAGCAAAAGGATCTAATCAAAGAAGCAAGTGAATACATTCAGAAAATCAAGGAAGAACTTGGTAAGAAGCTAGAAGAGGGCAATGAAATCATTAAGTTTCTTAATTCCAAGAAAAAACAAGAATTAGAGGAAATTGGAATTAGTGATAGGAAAAAATTAATCCTAGAAGTTAGAAAGGTGATTTATAAGAGAAACTTAATGGTTCAACGTGAAGAAAAATGTCAAAACATCGAGCTTGGCATAACCAGATTCATGATGAAGTTTGATATTCGGAGATAGAAAGGCCTACCAAATCCATTGGTTATTAATGATAGGTTGATGAAACAAGAATATTATGACAAGAAAATTAGAGAAGTGGCAAAGGAACAAGCCAATAATTTAGCCATGCAAGGAATTCCAACAGGAAAAGTAATCTATAAGAGTTTTGAGAACCTCTTTTACCTACAACATGAGGTAAAACATTTATTCATTAACAAGCCTACTTTTGCAAAGTATATAGAGGCTGATGATATATTCAGAAGAATGGTAAAAATAAAGTTACCAGATGCAGAAGATTGGGAAAATTTGACTGATTTACTTTGAAAGTTAAAGGTCAAATAGTAAAATAGCAGTCAAAGGTAATACATATCAGTTAGGTTAATGTAAAACACAAAAGTTAAAGTGTATCAGATAAAAGTTAGATGGTTAAAGTCAAAACAGAGATGACAAAGTAGAGGGAAATACAACCAGCGTAAAGGACACTCAACTGCCTAAAAGACAACCTTCGTTGAGCAACAGTCAGAGACAAATCAACAAAAGATCAAACATCAAACAAAAAAATCAATAAAAGCAGGGAAATATTGCACTAATTAGAGAGCTGTATCTATCTTCTTGCATGAAGATATTTATTTTTCCTTGAATAATTCCTAAGACGGTTTAGGATATTTTGTATTACATTTTTTTTATAAATACTTGATAATTCAAATTATTTTGTGTGGATTGTGGATTGCTAAACATTTCTATAGATGTAATGATTTGAACCATAGGGTTCTTTGTACCATTTTCAAGTCAGCAGACTGGATTGAGCAATACATGAATTATGTTACAGGATTCATGTGTTGGGCCACTTCAGTGCTCTCAATTTTTCTTTATTATTATCTGAAGTTTTCACATACTTGCATGTTTTCTAAATCTAAATGTATAACAGGAATATTATTTCAGAACTTGTTTAAAAACACTCTATCTCGAACTGTTATGTCATTTTTATGTTTTATACTGATATCCAGAGTAGGGAATTCTTAATTTCTCCCTAGTTTTGATTGAACTCTGTCATTTCCTCATTATCTGGATCTGAGAATCTTTAATTTCTCTCTCATCGTGATTGAAACCATTTCATCATCCAGCCTAAAGATCTAAATTGACTCAGCTATCTTGCCCTGTGAATACTTCTCTTTAGAACCTTGATTTTTCTCTGTTGCTTAACACATTGACCCCATTAGCCCAATGGAATACAGACCTGCATCTATCCATTTGAATCAATGATTCCACCACAAAACCAAATCAAAATGAAAAACCCAATCAATCTTACGTAACTAGCCTAAAATCAATTAAAAACAACAAAGTTAAATCATAAAGAGAGATCCCTTTTTGAGCATTAGGAAGGCTAGATCCTAAGCTTAAAAGTAGGTTTGTGGTTACCTCTAATATTATTTAAAAATAAAGACTAATAACCCTGAGAATTATTTGAGTGATAACACTATAGGAAGGGACAAATTTTCTACAGGAATAACAAAATTTCTACAAGAAGAACAAAGTTTTTACAGGAAATTTTACAAGAAGACAAATTTTGTGTAGAAAAAACACTAGAGACTTGGGGAGAAAGGAAATGGAAAGGGTGCAAACAAATGTGCTACACGTGAAAAAAAGAATTGCCACAGGATGAAGACAAATTGCTATAGGAAGGGACAACAACAACACAAGAGGAGGGAGAAGGCCCACATGAACTCCAAGATCCCACTCCACAAACTCGTATTGGATCTTATTACAAATTTGTTACAAAAAGTGTCATAACTCAATAATGGATCAAAATCGCAATCTCCAAGGAAGTAGAGGGTTGGGGTCTCATGGAGGAAAAATTGAAAGAAATGAGAAATGATTTGAATGATTTAAGGCTAAGGGAGTCTGTCATGAAAGAGAAACTATAGTTAGAAAAAAATATGCTAAGGGAGTAGCTACAGGAAAAGGAGGTACAAATTTCCACCATGGAAATTTTGTCCATGGAATCCATCTAATATTGGAAACCATCCAAATCATATTCTATTGAGATAAGGAAGTAAATTTCATGAAAAAAAATGAGGCATAATAGAAGAAAAATAGGGCAAGAAGTTGGATAGGTTTCTTCGAGGGTGGGCAACAATTTCAGTAGGGGAGTATGATGGGCCTCCAAATTAGACAGAAATTAAGGCCCATATAACATTACCTAGGGACATTAACCCATTAGAAATCATGAAGGGACTTTGACCCACCCCAAATCCCCTTGAATATTCCTTGTGCAACGCGCACGACTCAAAACTAACAAAAATAATGATATTTGTCCCAAAATTGTGGCCCTAAGGGACCCTGCTCCAACAGTTCCCCAACACAATATTTTGAATCGTCCAGAGTCACAAAGGGGGTGGGGTATTCATCTTGGTATTTAGCTCTTTAATGGATGCGATGAAGGGCAAAAGGATTTTTGTGCTTTGAACAATAGGGCTCTGAGCCTCCTCCGCCAACTTCTTCGATGTAGGTCATTCTGCTATGAGACTGATGCTCCATTGCGTCTGGCCTAGGGTCTTGATAGCAATGTCTATTTCTTGAGATAAATTCGTGGCCTTGTTAGCCTACAACTTCATATGGGTGGTGAGGATATGCTTCTTGTAGTACATATCTTCAATTTCATCGCACAACACCCAACTTGTCTACAAGCGAGCCATTCTCTGATTAGGAACAAGTGTTGGCAGTGCCTCCTGGAGCTCATCAAAAGTTTGTTTCTTTGCACGAAAATCCTGCGATATCTTTCAAACGAGGGGGTATGTCTGCACTGAATTCCACAAACCCATGGATGTATCTAGGAGTTCAGTTCCTTTGTCAACTATTATTGTAATGTTGGATGAAGCCTTCTTTACCAGGGCAACGTGCTAGGCTCGCACTTCAGGTGGAGTCTTTAGCTATAGCTTGGCTTGTAACTTTGTAATCTACTGTTCAAAATATTCCTTGACCACTTGGAATTCTGAGCGGGAGGCCTTCACGATGACCACCAATCCTTCAACTTTTTCCTAAGGTGTGGAAAAGGCAGGGATGGCAACCTCGGGAAGGTCACCACAGAGGCAAGCAATTAGAATCTCAAATTATACACCTTGGGCCACCACTGCTTGATGGGTTTTTTGAGCTTATAGATACTCTTTTGTATGTGCTGCAATTGTCTGCTCTACCTCTGTGAGCTGCTAGTGCATGCACGCCTCTCGACACTGCAACTCATCTATGATAATGGACTCGATCATGTGCAACTTGCCGTTGGGAAGCATGGACAAGTTGATACTGACCTTGAATCACGTCTTCACCTGCGCATGAAAGTCGAGATTCTCCTAGGTTACGACAGCTCCAAGAAAGGGGTAGATCTAGCTATCTGTTGTGTTGGTGACGAAGCTGGTACTCACGCTGACTTGATTCGGCCTCACCTGAGAAAGGCTCGCTTGAATGGTGTATGTTTTGAGCTGAAGTAACTATAGACCGACCTATGTTGCATCCACTAAAGGTTTATATTGATCCTCTAGTGCAACCCATCAATCTTTGGAGGCAGATGTGACTACATATGTATTTTTTTGAAGATCATCCTCTGTGAGGGTGACATCGTCCACGATTCCTGCCTTAGATACTTTTCTCTTCTTGCGTGCACTCTTGGGAGTTTTAGATCCTCACTTTGTGCCTCTAGGGGACTCCTCTTCGATTCCAATATTTCCATATCCACCACCGAGATCAACTTCAGTCTCTATCTCAGCTTCCTTTTCCGCTTTTGTTTCTACTCCCTTCTCGGCTTCTTTTCCGGTTTCAACACCTTAACTTGTATCTTTTGTAGAATTCGTCTTGTTTATCCTTGATGTCAAGGCTGTGACAGGCTTGGTGGAGTCGAGCCCAATTTTCCATGATGTTGGCCAAGTCACAATTACCTGGTCAATTTTGGCCTCTGTCACCATGTATGACAAGTTGTACCATACCCTGTCCTTGCGCATGCGGATCTGTACGTTATGCATATACACTTGAAAGTCTGCAATGTTTTTATACTTTTCATATGCAGTAGGGAAAAATTGAGGGCATGAGTGGATTGATGCAACCAACCCTGCTTCAAATAATACCCAAAATATCTTATTTTCCATTATGCGCTTGGGGTCTGTGGAATCCCACAATTTGGCATAGTGCGCCCCTTAAAACATGCTAGGCTCTACGTCCGGGAGGATTTCATTTTCTGATGTTTCCCATGCAACCAGAGAAATTAGGAGGAGAAACCATGAATAGAAAAATTTCTTACCCTCCTCCTGTGCCTCGTGCATGTTTTCCAGGAATTCAGTGCAGAGGAATTGGGACCAGTTGAAACTCAAGCCCTTCTCGCACTGCCTTGCCAATGTGATGACATGCATGGGACCACCTTAGGCTTGCACTTGCACATAATTTTTCAAGCCAGCACTAATTTCCCTTGTCGCACCACTGGATCTGCAATCTGTTGAACCAGGTAGCCCCTGGTATTGCGTCCCACCTTATACTCTTTCTCTACTTGTTAGCGTAACAAGTCACTACTTGAATACTTAAGGATTAAGCCTTACACATCATAGTTCACTTGAAATTTTAAAGGGGTTGTTTGAGTGGTGGAATGGATTTCTCAAAGATTTTGAAATGATTTTATGTTCTTTAAAACTTTCATCCATTTGGAAAGTTGTGGAAAGTATAAATTGTGTGGGTAAAAGGTAGTATAGGGAGCAGAGTACACAAGTGGAACAAGGTGAATAGCTGATACCTATTTCAGGAAATATTTATATCCTAAATCAGTCACACACCTATGATGATGGTTCTTTACAAAGAATCTGCTTATGCAAAGTAAAACAACATTCAGAAAATAGATTGCATGTATAAAGTATTCCACAAATAATTTATGAAATATTCACTCACATATTCTATTACACACATATAACTTGCAGAAAACTGAAAGCAGATAATTTACTGCTAAATCCTTTAGCAACTTATCACTCACACCTTACTAGTTGTTGCAATTCATATTTTAGAAGAAATTAACAAAGAAACTATACACACCACACATTATATGTTCCTTGAGTCAAAAAATCTTTGAGCATGAAGCAAAAAGGTTTTTTATTATATTCAGTATTCAGGTAGATGAACATCCAACTTGGAAATAGTGTTTACAAGTGCCATATATAGCAAGAGAGGAACCAACTCCATATATTCTAAAAATAAGGAAAAATTAATTATAACATAACATTTGTGTCAAAATACATTACATACTTATCTCCTTTAACTCTAACAAAAGGATAGATGGAGAAAGAAGAAGAGAAGAATTATTGGCTGGAATGTTGAGTGTGCTGTCATGCTGCCCCTTTTTCTGCTGAATTATCTCCTTGTGTCTTGGTTCTTTAATAACCATGTAGCTCCATTTAATAAGACCTAAAACAACCTCATAACCACCTCTCACCATCAATTTTATTATCCATTTGGTTATGGGTTCTTATCCATCCTTAACTGGCTCGAAAAAACTTGCTGACAGGTGTCAAAATTTAGTTAAAATGGGTGTTGCTGTAAATTCTGGTAAAAATCTATAACTGTGCAAAATATGGAATGCTACCAGAAATTTCGGTAGCGCCTTGTTTCTTTTTCAAAATACACAGAAAATACTGAAAATTTTGTGCTGACTTGTATTCCATGACACCTAGGTTGTTGTTCAAAATTTGTAACTGATAAGAAAAAAGGGATTAATACCAAAAACCTTTTTACCTTTCCTCTATGTGTGTTGCAACTTCAGCTAGTTTATCCAAATCAATTTTGTTGTCAGTAGTTGATGTTTTGGATAAGGTTTATCTTGTACTTTCCTCCTTGACAGGGTCTTTGTCCTCCTTAGAACCCTTTTGTGTTTTTCTTCTTTTTGAGGGATCTGAGTGTTGTTCTAAAGGGGTTGTGTTCTAGCTTTTCTTCATGGATTTCTCTAATTTCTCTGTCTTTGAACCTTCAGGTTTCCTTTCAATGTCAATGACTTCTGTCATTAGGCTTGGCTTGAGTAGAGATTTGGATTTAAGAATAAACTTATTGTTGTCCCTTGTGTGCCTCTTTCTAGTGCTAGAAATATATTTAGCTTCTTATTTTTTATTTTTACTATTGATTTCATATCCAACATCCTTAAGGAGTTCTTCATCTGATTGTGTAGGCTGGTACTCCTTCTCCAACTTTTTTTGAAAATGTGCTTCCAGAAATTCTAGTAGCACCTGTGCTTTTGATTTATCTATTGTTGCAGACCTTCCTCTTCTAGCTTTACTGTAGACATTTTGAAATGGAGGAACAGGGGGTAATATCTTCATGGACTTGTGCTTTCTTGCTGAGGAGATCTCTTCTTACACCTTTCTTTCATTTTTTTCCTGCAGAAACCTTTTCTTTCTTACCTTTGGCCTTCTTGTGAATGTTTTCTTTCTGGGCCTTTATTTTTGTTCTTCTCTTCACAGGTTGAGGGTTTGACTGTGGAACTGGAGGTGTAGGTGACAAGGTGTCAGTTGTCTTGCCCTCTAGAATAGAAAGTGGTCCCAAGTTGTAGTATACCTAGGGGGGATAATATAGGGTACAGAGGGAGGTACCCAAGGGAATAATATGATGTAATACTATAAGAATGATAAATAAAGGGGCCATAGTTAATAAATAAAGTGGTTAACCACTTTATTTATTAACTATGGCCCCTTTATTTATCATTATTATATTATTACATCATATTATTCCCTTGGGTACCTCCCTCTGTACCCTATATTATCCCCCCTAGGTATACTACACAAGTTTGGTTTCTCTTCCTCAACTATTCTTCAACTAGAACTTTGATCAAAGCTTGATGGTACAAGCTATACCCAGAAACATCATTATGGATCTTAACCCTTGCTGACATCTTGGTGAGGCCTTTCAACAAGAAAAATGGTAGATTCAATGTCTTCGTCCCAAAAATATGAAAAATAAACCTCATGTTATAGAGGAATACCACTATATACGTCCTTTCGCATGTAAGGTATGTCTTGATAAGATTGACATCTTCTACCCAATAATTCTTAAGGTAGCTACTTGGGATGCCTTTTTCCCAGTTTAGATCTCTGTGAGCATATTTGAGGAAGCTATTGATATCACCTCCTATAATAACTTGTCCCTTGAACCACCTTTCTCCTTCTTGAGGAAGGTTAAAATATTTAGTAATGGATTCTTCAGAAACCTACAAAGTGAGTCCATAAATTGTAGCCTCTTGTCCATTAAAGGGCTAGAAAAATCTTGAGAAAACCTTGAATGAGAGCTCCCCAAATTGGTACAAAGAGGATACCATATTGACTGCATAAACATAGTTCTTACCCTCAAATTATCATCAACCAGATCTGCTCCCTCTGTCTCTATTCGATTTATCTTACCACCTATTTTAGTCATGTTTAGAAAAATAAATGACTATGTCTCCTGAAAATGATATGTGGAAGAATAGGAAGAGTTTTACCTTACAGGTGTGGCTAGTATTCTCCTCTGGAATCTTTTCTGAAATCTAGACTTCTTATCCAACTAGGACTCTCAGCAAATTAGAATCCAAAAACTAAAAATTTGAATGACAGAATTCCAGTTTTTTAGGTGGTTTTAAAATTAAATCTTGGTTCAACACCCCATGAAAATCACTCTCCATCATTGAAAATATTCATGATCATGATGTGCACAATGTGACACACCATCACCACCTTCAGTTGGCTGCGTTTTCCATATCGGTGCTCCATATGGATTATCTAAAGTGTGTTTATGACTTCAGTCACCTCCAGAAATTGTTTTGTTGATTAGCTGGAATTTCCGGCAGCACTGTTGTGTAGCCAGCTAGATGGTTATGGCGTGTGGTGAAATCACCATGATCTCTTAGATTCATAAAAACACATACCTTAATACATGGATGACTGACTTGGCATAGACAGGCATGATGGGTAACGGTTCAGTCATTAACTGCGGATGACACAACTGACTCAATGTATACAACGACTTGACCTTAGTTAACTGACTGTAATATGACACCTATCATTAGATCCTAAAATATTAAAACATATTTGATGTGTATTAACACTATGACACTTAGTATAACTAAAGTGGATGCACTTTTTCATTTTATTTTAAAAATAGCGTATGCCTCCAAAAATTCCAGTAGCATCAAAAATAAAAATAAAAAGACAGAAATAGGAAATAATAGACTGTCTGAAAGGCTAAAAAAAAACTGGTGCTTCCGGAAATTTTGGTAGCACCCATTTTTTTTTAAGTTTTGAAAATTTTTGAACTTTAATCCTAAAAATAAACTATGGAATGGACTGATGACTGAGAAAAGAATTGTGCTAATACTACCTTTGTAGCGACTTTCTTATCCTGGCTCTTTCTGTAATTTTCCATAGGGTTAGGTCCCTTCTTTGGAAGGCTGGTGATTCGGTGGATGAACGCGTCATCGATTGGAATTTGATTTTTAATCCAAAGACAACCATCATGCACTAACGCTAGTAGCTGGCACACACCTGAATCTGTCATGGGATATCTTCCAAATTGAAGAATCCTCAACAAGATGAGAATTTCGGAATTTCTCAAATAGCGCGCCCAAGGCATGGGCTCTATTCTTACCACTCCATCGTAAAAAATGTGATCAAGGTAGTACTCTGGTGCCAATTCTGGGAAGGTATTATCACTGTCCAGATCCCAGTCATCACATTTACAGATGGGAGCTTCCCAAACATCTCCCCCTCCAATGGGAACGCCTCAGGGATCAACGACATTTGCAGGTATGCGTGCACTGTATCCAAGTCCTTCGATGCTTTTACAAAGGGTCTGCGTGGCTTCACATAATTTAGGAGCCACGAGATGGGCTTGAAAAATAGTGCAACCTCCTCGGTTGTGGTCGTAGGTCTCTTCGTTGGATCACCCATAGGAGATCTGTCCTTTGGCACCACGCATAGGGGTGTAATCTACCTAGGGGATGTCCTCGACTTCAACGACGATCCATTATTCAACTTAGCCTTCCCCTTGGTAGGTGTTGATATGAATTTAGGGACAAATTCATGAACTTCTTTAGAGTCATGGTCGGTAAATGTCATAATCGACACAAATATCTCTTCAGACCGTGCACTCTCGGCAGCAGGGTTTGTGGTTGTCATCCTTGGCTTGAATATAAACACAGGATTACTTACTTTGAGCACGAGATTCTCATGGGTGGATGTACATCGCACACTAATAATCTCAAGGAAAAATTCAGTCGAACAGCAAAATAACAGAATGCAATCTGCTTCCTCATTTTTATAGGCGATCCATGGTGAAAACGGTTGGAACTTCATTAATGGAACCACATCCCCGTAAAAAAAATCAAAAATCCTGTAAGATATTATCATTAATTGAAAAAAAATTTGCTCCATCCAACGGTAAAATCAAGTTTTCACCCAGAGTTACTATTCCAACGACGAGTTTTTCCCGCAACGTGCAACCTCTGCGCTCATGTTGCACCTACTTGCGCATGCCCTCCATGCAGCGTGTAGACAAGTGGATTACTTTTCTCCGACCATATAGTCATTTGTTAGGCACAAGATTATCCCTATACATCCTCAATCGGATTCTGTTGACGTACCCAGGGAGAATCACACCCCACAACGTGCTCAAGCACACAACACCTCCATTAGTGATCTCCTTCACAATATATGGCCCGAACCAATGCATTATGAACTTCCCTGGGTGGCGCGTAAATTGATTGTCATACAATAAAACCAGATCTTCTTCCTTGAATGCCTTCTTCTGGATGTGCCTATCATTCCATGCCTTCTTGTGTGCCTTTTAGACTTGTTGATGAAGGTTAGCAATAAATTGATCCTCCTCTAACACAACCAATTGTGATAGACATTCCTCCATGATGTCTGGTTCAACCATATTAGTTAATGCTGCGATGCGCACGCTTGGAATGATGTATTCCATCGGCATGAAATCTTCTTGGCCATAAACCATCCTGAATGTTGTTTTACCAGTCAACTTCTTGCAGGTAGTCCAATAAGCCCATAAGACAACATGTATGCACACGTCCCAATCGTTCCAGTGGCATTGAAGATCTTTGTAAGCACATTCTCTAGGATCTTGTTAAAGGCTTCTACCACACCATTTTCCTGAGGGTGATACGGTGTAATCTTCTGGTGATGCATATTTAATTCTTCTATCAGTTCTTCGATAGTCTCATTAACAAAGTGCGTACCCCAATCACTCATCCATATCTTTGGGCACCCGAATCTAGTTAAGATATTTTAAAAAATAAATTGCGTAGCAGTGTCTTTAGTACAATATTTTACTCGCTTAGCTTCTTCCCATCTGGTTGCATAGTCTGTTGTAGTGATGATGTAGCGCGCGTCGGTCTTTTTTCCAGGAGGATTAATAGGTCCAAAAAATTCTATGGCCCATTTATCAAAACCTTGTAGAGCCATCTCCGGCTGCAATGGCATCTCATATCTACACGGTGGCTTCCCTGTTCTTTGGCATGCATCACAAGCTCGATAATATCCATGTGCATCATGGTGTAGTGTGGGAAACCATAATCCAATGCGCATAACCTTTTGCGTAATGCCTTTCCCTGCACAGTGGCCTCCTGCCACTCCCTCATGAGATTCAGCCAAGATGTCTTGTCTTTCATGCTCTAAGACATACCTTCTTAAAACTTCATCTGCACCCAATATGTACAGTTGACCAAAAATAACTGTAAAGTCAGATGCGTGCGTAACCAACTCCTTTCCTTCATTGAACCAATAGTTAGAAATTGAATGATATCTGCAAAGTGTTCATCGACCAATTTAATGGAAAATAGTTGTGCATCAGGTAATCTATCCTCTAGACTGGTCGGTTCTTCCCCATTCTCAATGCGTGATAAATGATCAGGTCCAACATTCAATCTGCTAGTCTTAACAATGATTTCAAAATCATATTCTTGGAATAGAAGCAGCCATCTACAAATATTCCCCCCAATGCATGCTTGTTGACTAGGTACTTCAAAGTAGAGTGGTCACTGAACATCTTGAGGTGCCCTCCTAGCAGATAATGGCTATATTTCTACAGATCTTATACCATAGCCAAACATTCCCTCTCTGTGGTCAAATAGTTGCGCTTTGCATTAGAGAGATTTATACTTGCGAAGGCAATGGGGTGATCAATATCTCCTCCTCCTAGTTGCGCTACGATAGCTCCAAGTGCAATGTCAGATGCATCAACATGCACATGGAAGACCTTGGACCAGTCAGGGAATACTAAAATAGGTGCATTAACCATATTTTCATTGAGAAGCTCAAAGCTCATTTGGCATTCCTCATCCAAACAAAAGGACACATATTTCTTGAACAATTTTTCCATGGGTGCAGTGATAAACACGTAGCCCTGAATGAATTTTATATAATATCCAACGTGTCCCAGAATAGAGCACAACTAATTTACATTGGCTAAAACCTCTAAATTGACAATAACTGCAACCTTGGTTAGATCTATCATCAAACCTTGCTGACAAACAATATGCCCCAACAAGATCCCAAAGAGAACACAAAATATACACTTCTTCAAGTTAAGGGAGATTTGATGCTTTCTACAAGTGTCGAGCATCATGCGCAGGTTGGAAACATGCTTCTTCAATAGTCCAAACATAGTCCAATCATCAAAGTACACCTCTATAAACTTGTGCATGAACTCCTTGAATACATCTACTACTATGCATGAGAATATAACGGGTGCATTCTTCAATCCAAAGGGCAAGACTGTGTATTGGAAGTATCCCCATTCTATTGCAAAAGTGGTCTTACTTCTATCATCTGGTGCAATCCAAATCTGATGGTACCCTGAAAATCCATCAATGAAAGAGTAGGCCTCTTGTCCTCCAACATTTTCCAATATCTCATCCAAAAATGGGGTAGGGAAGGGATCATGTATGCATGCATCTTTCAATTTGTGCATGTCCACACAAATCCTTATTTCCCCCTTAGTATTCTTTTCCTAAACAACCATTAGGCTTAACCAATCAGAATCTCCCACGGGCACAATGATTCCTACAAAAACCATTTTCTCCAATTATTCCATCACTTTTTGCTTATATTTCGGATTTAACCGATATGGTCGCTACTTGATGGGGCACGCATCTGGTTTCAGAGTGATTTTCATAACTCCCAAGTCTCCTACAATTCCTTTTAGCTCAGAAAAATTTGTGGGGAATAGGTCCTGATATTCTATAAATATCTCCACAACCTTTTTCATTGTGTCATCATCCCAATAATCTCCTATTTTGTCCAACTTGGGTTGTTCCTCCATCCCAATGTTGAATTTCTTAAGTTTTAAGGGGTTGGTCACATCCATCATTCCTAACAAGGGGCCTTAAACTACGCATTCCCCCTCAGACTCTGGGATATTGGCATTTCTTGGACCTTCATCGTTATCTTCCACTCAAAAATTTCTACATATGGAAATATCCTGCATATGCACATCCCATGTAGGTGGTGGAACCTATATTGCAGGTTTGGTCGTGTCCAAGAAAACTCCTTGGATTCCATGCAATACCTGGCCAATGCATTCAACCCCACTGGAAAAGATGAAAATGAGGAGAAAAATTTCCTTTAAGGATGTCAAATTAGCAGTACCTCAGCACAACTTTGTTTCCAAGTACAAATCAGTGGACAACTTTCCTAGCGTATGGACAAAAATATGCAGCCATTCCGTCTGAGGTTCATCACCCCAAGCAATTGTCCATTTATCCAAGTGTGAGCATGGGTCATCCTTTCCTGTGTATACTGCATCCAAATATGTTATTAGATGAGTGAAACACAAACACATCATATAGGTGCATTCCTTCCAATTTTCAAAGTTCCCTTTGTGTGTATCCCACCAATGTGTTGGAGTTGCACACATGGCAAGATTGAGTGCCCAAAACCTTCGCTCTTCGGGGAAAACCTTTTCCATTTCTTCCAAAAATAAAACAACATTACCAGAGCCATCAAAATAGGGAAATTATTGTACCTATGAGGAGATGCAATGTAAAATTTTAGTGACTCTAAGGCAACGTAATGCAGAAACATCATGCAAGCGATTCTGCTAGCTTTGCATTTCGTCATCTGAATCAGAGAAGCATGAGCTATCCTTTTCCAAATTCAGCATCCCATCAACAGTTGGGTTGATCCAATCCTCATATGGTCAATTTGTAGATGTGGTCTACATCGTCTTCTATGTGCACTAGCTCGGTATATCTCTCCCCTTCCGCGGGATCCAAAGGTACTACAAGACGAGTAATATTATTTTCAAAGATAATACTCCTACGCTTCAAGTTGATGATGCCCCCCATGTCGATAGCCCAATCCAGTACTAGTAGCACAGGGTAGGGGTTTGTATCATCAACAGTTTTAATTACTTCAAAGTCTACACTTACCTTGACTCCAAAAATATCTACCATAACCTATGGGATTCTTCCCAATGGAATAATCTTCTGTTTATTGGCCATGCGTAGCTGAATGGTGGAACATTCTAGCTTTTCTTCACTCATATTCTGCCAGGTCTATGTAGGTAGAACATTCACATTGGATCACAAGTCTAGAATGACCCGATCCATCTCATATTCCCCAGTCTGGAGGGTCATGCACATCTTTGGACTGTTTCTCTTCTTATTCAAATATTTATCTATGCATCCATCTTGATGCAGGGATTCTACTAGAAAGTAGATCCTGGCATATAAGAAACTCACTGCCCAATCAAGATCAAAAAATATTCAATTCTTCTATAGAATAAATCCATTAAAAAAAAACATTCATCTCAAATTTACATGAAGGCGGAAAAAGCCATGCAAATCAACTCTATTAACTATATCAAAATTCTGTTGCCAAATATTACATTGGGCGGCCTCTGGCTCTTGGCCCTTCAAACCTCTCCTCACTCACTCAACTCTTCACTATCTCAGTTCTTCAACTATGTTTTTTTCCTCACAAAAACACTCACATTTATACACAAATAATGAATTTAATTCATTCCAAAAATCTCTCCACCTAATCCTCAACTAAATCTAATTTAAATTCATTTTAGGTGTGGACCCAACAAATTCCCGTACATAGAATTCCTACTCCCTAAATTTGCTACCTAATTCTATTTTCTCTCATATCCTTTTAATTATTAAAATAATATATACAAAATCCTCACTTTTATAATTTATCTCCTATTTTATTTAAAAATAACAAATTAATTAATAAAACAATTAAAATTTCACACCCCCCTTTATTACATAATTAAATAATGAAAATTGGCCTTGATGCTCCTGCATCAGACTCCCAAGCTTGAAATTAATCATGATCGCCTGATCATGTGTTCGGATCTTTGTCTGCCTAGGTCCCATATCTTGTGCTGCAACTTTCCATTTGTCGTTTCTTCTGTCTGTTGTTCTTCTCCAGGTCTCCACACTTTATGCTGCATTGCCCCACTAGCTATGCTTTCAGAATCTTCTGTTGTCTTTCTCTTGTTGCTTCTTCTTTTTTTTACTACTGCTGGCCTCTTCCGGGATATCTTTATCATTATCCTCCTTATTAGTTCAATTTCTTGATCCAATATATTTCCTCCAGCATCGGCAATAAAACCTGTACTCACAAAAAATTGTTAGAATAAAAAACATAAGGCTTCAGTGCCCCTTTCGCTGCTGGCAGCATTTCAGTATGTTGCTATGAAATTCCCTCATCCATCAGCACATTAGTATGTTGATTTAATTCCTCTGTGACATTATCAGTTAGTCCCTCCTCTACATCATCTGTTTGAAAAATGTTTCCCTGTTCTGTGTCTTTCAGTAACTTTCCCTGAACATATATCCTCTGCTTTTCTAACTCTCTTCTATGAATATCTAACTTTCTGTATAAATTAACAATATCAACTGGAGTAGAATTCAAAAATTTTACACAACTTTCCATACCTTCTTTTTCTGTTAACCAATCATCAGATGGCCCTTCTTCCCCCGTTTCAATACTATGCTGAATATTTCCATAAGACCCCTTTGTCTTCATTTCTTTCTAAGATCTTGCTATCTCAGCATCATTCTGAACATATTTTAGATTCAACTCTTCTTCTTTAACAAAATTCAAAGTTTTTTTAACACTCTGTGATGTACCTGTAGTCACACACCAATCATTAGTCTTAAACACACAAGACCTTGTGATCTCACTGGATGCTTCAGTTGACATCTCTCTTTGTTGTTCTGAATCCTTCATTTGATTCAGTTCTTCTGTAGATTTCCCTTTTGTCTCATCACTACTTCCATTCTCCTTTGGGCAATCTTCCTGAATTTTCCTAGTTTCAACATCATTACATTGTAGAATTTTGTTAGCAATCCCATTAAACAAATACACTTGTTTACCTCCTTGGAATTTTTCGTCAGCATTTCCACTTTGTTCCTGCTCCATAATAGCTTTGACTTTCTGTCTTACCCTAGAAAAGAAGTCATGTATGATTTCTTCCTGTTGTAACCAATCAACACTTTCCTTCTCTGAAAGGAATTCTCTACCAGAATTTTCCTCAAGAATTTCATTCTCCTTTGTGACATTTCCATCAGACTGTCCACCTTCTTTCGCACATCCTGCAAACATACATAAACTGTGAGAAAAATTGCAAGGCTTCATAGCCTCATTTGCTTCTCTTGCCAACACATCTTCAGATGCTTCTGAACTATCCCAATAATTCATGAGATATTCTCCACTGATATCTTCACCCATAATTTCACCATGTTCCAGGCCACAAATGGAAACATCCATTTTTAACTCAGCCTCTCTGAGTTCTTCACAACTCAACATCTGCTCGAACTTCCTCAGCTCCTCCATCAACTATATTTTTACCTTATTTTCCCTCTTTGCGTGTAGCTTCTGCCACTTCACCTTTTTTCTCATGGTCCAACCATGTGTCTGGTTTCTCACATTTTCCTGCAACAAATCCATTAACAATTCAAGGTGAATTGTTATCTCAGCCTTCTCCCGCTCGTACTCTTCATCAGATCTCCGAAAATGACTACCAACAGTCATCTTCCCCTCCTTTGTGAACTGCATCTGTTCACGTGTGGACTTCATTTAATCAACTTCCCCGCAATCCTTCACACTTTCATTCATCAACAATGAAACTTATCCTCCTGCGCTCGGCTTCTCTTTGTCCTGGAACCAATCTCTGGCAACCTTTTTGCTAAAATTTGTTGCAAACACACTTTAGCAACGCATGTGTTACAATGACCAATTCTTTGGGTGTCGGCTCCACCGATCATGCACCCAATTACATTCAGACTTTGTAATTATCTTATGACTCTTTGACTTCATATTTATACCAAATTTTCATCTTGGATGAGAATACTCAATATTGACTCAAAAATATCCAAACTTTCATCTAACACCTATTTTCACTTCAAGACTCGACCCAAAAATTATGACAATGGATGTTTCAAGTTATACAATATTCACTTTCTTTCATAATTCATTCTTTAAGAAAAATCATCAATTTTACTTATCATTCCACATGATACTAAATTCTTTAGTCAATTGCAATTCAAGTGTTCGAAGATTTATTTAAGGTGAAAATAAATAAACCATTCCATCTTTAATGTTCAAAAATATCTTCCTAAAGTATCATACCTCATGCTCCTGTTAAAGTTATTAGTAAAACTTTCTTCCTGCAACCTCAACCCTCTGATTTTCATTCCTCTATGCCATCTTCGTCACTGTCAATACTTGCATTCTCACAAGTTTGTCATCTTAATGCAAACATTTACCTACACTTATATACATCATGCAACATCAATTCACATCTCTTACCTATGTACAAAGAATAAGCAACTTCTTCCATGAATGATGTACATTCGTACACTGTTTCATCCTTAATATTCCCTCCTCAAATGTCGTCACATGATGGTAAAACAAAGGTTTACAACCTCAAGCAATATCCAATCACCAATCAAAAGAATTCTTCTTTTTCCATTACATGCTTGTCAAAATAACTTAACCAAAATTTGAAGAATCCCACTTGATAGTAGCCCAAAGGGCTACAAACCCACATCCACACTCTGATGCTATGCATATAAAAATGTAATTCCAGTTTCATGCCAAGTAAATCCACTTCCTAGGCAAACTTACAAATTTGCGGATCTAACAAAATCCTTTTGAGGCCTAATGCTTTGGAATTTGTAAAGAAAGGTAATCTTAATCATAGTATAATATTAATATTATACCCCTTTAACAAAATCGAACTTTAGACTTGCAATATTAACCATTGAATCTCAAGCTTGAATGCTAAGAAAATAACTTGATGAACAAAAACTTAAAAACGTTGGGTTTGTTTTTAATTGGTCCATGCATCCATTTTCTAGAAAATAGCTTCCAAAACTAAACACATTTCAATTTGTTCGGGACGCTGGTTCATACCTCTTCCAGCGTTGTTACTCAACTTCAGAGTTGCATCTTCAAACTGAAATCCACCTCTGCGTTAAAACTGATTCAAAACATCATTCTAGCAAATAGATAATTCTACCTCTACGTTAATTATGATTCCAGAAAATAGAAGATACTTCCTCTGCGTGAAGACTGAATCAATAATTTTCATTCCAGCAAAACAAAATGAATCGACTGCCATTTCATCAATGCTATGATATGAATTAGCACAACAGACTTTGATTCCTAATCGATGCCATTTAAAAAACCATAGTTCAACACCGATTTATTATTGTTGTAATGAGTCTCAATGGAATTCGATTCCAACAAACATATGTTTTAATACATCTTCAAAATTCAGAGAATTAATTCACTGTGTCAAAGGAAATTTCACTCCTGCGTTAAGACTCTGGTTCATTAGTAGCAGAGATTCTTTGTTTGGAAAATTTTTAGGCTAGAATCATATCGATTCTTGCCAATCGAACCCCACAACTCTATACAAACTCTTATCGATCTCATCACTACAATTCAACAGAAATTTAAGTTTTCTACAACTTCCACTACAACTCTCGTTCACTTCCAGCTCTGCACTTAACGCTGCAAAAAAACTCATGATAACGTTGCAATTTGGCATCGACTATTTCATTACAGCTTACAATCAGACCATCAAAAAATTGATCACAGACTCTAAACATGCGTTACCTTCAATAGCAGCTTCCTTAGGCTAAAGGAGTTTGCCTTCCTCATGCACGCTACCTTTGACAAATTGTGCCACTACTTAACGCTGATCATTACCTTTTCTTAAAGCCGTTCAGTGTTCAACATGAACTGCCTTCACATAAAACATAGCTCGTGTAATTCTTCTCTTCATAAATATAACGTATAACCAAACCCAATGCAGAGTTCTACTTCTGCGTGCGCTCCTTCACAATGACAACCGGGCTGTGGATTTACGCCTAAGAATTCACAACAATGTCGTGAGGTGTAATCTCCACAAGAATTCTTACCACGTTTTGAACTTGCGCTCTTCTTCCACAATTGAATGATAACAAGACCAGAACTTGAATTGAAGTTTCAATTCCACTGCCAAGTCTTCAACATTCAACTCAGCAACACTGTCTTCTACACATTGCACCTTTGTCATTCAATTCAAACCGAATTTAAAATGCTAGTTCATTCTTAAAAGTATATAACCTCATAGATCTCTTATTAAACCTCCAGGCTTGTGTCGATACAAGGCCAACACAAAAATCAGGTATCACTGCTCCTCGTGCATATTTTTCATACGGCTTAGACCACCTGCAATGTAATTTTGACCTGAAATATCATTCAATCTTCGACATATATCAATGGATCAAAACATCATAACAATTCTAGCTTGTGGCTCCTCAAACAACATCAATTTGGAATGATGTTTCCCCTTTCATAAAAACCTCTATCGAATCTCATTTCGCTATGATATATTAAAATGGAATTCAAAATTAACACAGAGTATGTATAACCAGCAATTTCAAAAAGAATCGAACTCTCCAAATCCGATGCCATGGATCGGTCCAATCCGATGACAACTCAAACAGAATCTTAACACACTTACATATCCAAATATACATTAAATAACATACACCCCGCACACATTTCATATACATATATAGTTACAGACTCAAAGCGCCACAAAATTTTACACAACTCAATCAACTCTTGCTCAGGCTATGATACCAAAATGATGCAGGGATTCTGCTAGAAAGCAGATCTTAGCATATAAGAAACTCTCTGCCCAATCAAGATAAAAAATTATTCAATTCTTCTATAGAATAAATCCATAAAAAAAAAAGCATTCAGCTCAAATTTACATGAAGGCGGAAAGAGCCATGCAAATCAACTCTATTAACTATATCAAAATTCTGTGGCCAAATATTACATTGGGCGGCCTCTGGCTCTTGGCCCTTCAAACTTCTCCTCACTCACTCAACTCTTCACTATCTCAGTTCTTCAACTATGTTTTTTTCCTCACGAAAACACTCACATTTATACACAAATAATGAATTTAATTCATTCCAAAAATATCTCCACCTAATCCTCAACTAAATCTAATTTAAATTCATTTTAGGCGTGGACTCAACAAAGTCTCGTACATAGAATTCATACTCCCTAAATTTGCTACCTAATTCTATTTTCTCTCATATCCTTTTAATTATTAAAAGAATATATACAAAATCCTCACTTTTATAATTTCTCTCCTATTTTATTTAAAAATAACAAATTAATTAATAAAACAATTAAAATGTCACACCCCCCTTTATTACATAATTAAATAATGAAAATTGGCCTTGATGCTCCTGCATCACATCTACCATAGCCTGAAGGTTGTCTACTAGTTTATGGTTACGCAATAGCCTGATGCATACTTGCAAGAAGGGTTTGACTTCATCATCGATATTTGCTTTTGTGATTGATTTGGATGTGGAAGCACCTACAGTAGAAAAATCCTTTCTAGCTTCTACAAAATTCTCCTTCTCCCTCTATAGGTTTAATCCTTCCTTCTTTTCAAAAGCCTTCCTGATCCAGGGTTCTGCATTAGCCTTCTTTCCCTCGTCTTCTCCAGTGGTAGCACCAATTCGTGTAATTAAGTTTACGCTTGGATAATATTCCCGCATCTCAACTCTAACCATTTTTATATTCTACATAGGTGTCTGTTGTTGCTTCTCCTACATTCTAGCAATCAAAACAGGACAATCTTCAATAACATGACCAAACTGTCTACACTACCTAAAATACTGTCACGCAATGTTCGAACAATCGCATGCAAAGTGCCCAGCATCTCCACAGTTGTAGCAGATTAGTTGTCCTCTTCCGCGACCTACATCTCCAGCTCTCCCTCCTCCCCTTCATATAGCTAGAGATCCACCATGCCTAGAGGGGGACACTTGTGAGAATGGGTTGGCTTGCACTCTATAGAGGTTGACATTGTATATCATCAAATCAAATGTGCAGCAGTGGTGCTCATCGTGGCCAACCAAAGAGAAAAACCTACACCATTGTTTCTTTAGTTATGGTATATAAATTCCTAATCGAGGGAAAAGGTTTGTGTCATGCTGACCAACCACTTGATAGAGAGAGCACCAGATCGTGGGAGTACTGCTTGGCCCTGCAACGTCCTTGGGTCGCAACAGATTTGGCCCTCCCACTTGCATATAATCCTGAACCACGAGACACTAATATTTTGAGTGACAGGAGCACATAAAGTGTATACACCATACCTCTACACAAGCCTCTTTCCCCCTATCCTTGCGAAGGTTCTGAATTTACAAATGAAATGCTACTAACTGATTGTAGATTTGTAGAGTTCCAAATTGGTCATCAGTTCTGGGCGCAACTTACAGCTTCATGGCAACTTCAAGAGCTTCAGCCTGAGAATCAATTTTCTGTTGATTGAGGGGGCCATGTCGATGTGGTAGGAGCATGGAAATACAATATTATTTATGTTTCTTATCATCATAGACAAGCCCTCCTTCGCTGATAGTGTGGTTCAATTGCTAATATGCCTCCTATACAAATTCGTTTGGCTCTTGTCGAATTTATTTTAGCTCTGTTACACATTGTGAGTAGGAATTTGGTTTTCTAAATTGTTGCTTTAAAGCTTTCTTGATTTCATTGATAATAGGGTTGGTTGTTTGAGCCAAATATCCCATAAACCAATCTATTTCATAACCCTCAAATCCCATAGCTAGTTGTGCTCTCTTGAAAACATCGGTATTGATGTTTTGCGCAATCCATACTCCATCTACAATAAACTAGAATCTATCCATGTCTTCATCTCTCACACCCTTCAAGGTGGGTAGCTTCATATGCGCGGCCATATCGCCTCCTGGCGGTAGTGGTGGTGGAGTAGGATATGGCCTACCCCTGCGTGATTTCGAATGTGGGGTGGATGGAGGGTTACCTCCCACACACGTAGCTTCAACAATATTTGTATCACTATTAGGTAGGTTTCTCAGAGGGATATATATCGGTATATCACCTCTTTGGTTGACTTGAAAGTAATTCCCACTGTGCGTAGTTCTTTCCAACTCGTTTGGGGACATTCACTTGGTGTGACTGCACAAAACAACCTTTTTGCACAATAACATATTAATCATCAAAGGAAAAGAGTGTATGAACTTACCTCTCGGTCCTTTTAAGAACCTCCTTTCTGATTCATAATATGACACAAACTGATCAACCGCGAACTCTGCCACAAATCCACCTAGAATGTTGTCGACCTAATGGTCTACCTCATGAGTGATGGTGTTATCAGTCTTTTATAACTGTTGGATCAACTCAGGTGTCCACTAGTGATTCTATCTTCCTCCCAACAGCTTTGAAACTCATCTAACCTTCATAAAAACAATTGTAGTTCATGCGAAAAAGTCACAAACAAGATTTTGTGGACCTCTGTGAAAATGTACCTCTGTTCCTACTCTTCAATAGACAGTTTATCACTTCTATTCTCTTTGATGGCAAATTCGCGTATATTTTTCTCAAACCAGTATTCTAATTTAGCCTTTGATGTTTGCCACAACATCTAATCTCTATCAAAATGATCGGTCCCGAAAACAAAACCATTTTTTGGCTTGAGGGGTCCTAACCCAGGTTCGGAGTTAGCACGCAACTAATAAAACCCTCTTACTATGGGTCCTTTCGACAATGATTTGCTTGCACAGACCAAAGTCTCCATTAGGGGAATTTTGAGGTCTAAAATGGGCCTCATAAGGAAAATGTACAACAAAAATAAACTTTATAACAACCAATAGGATTCAAGATGATGATGTCAACCATGGGGGATGATTCACCATTTTTTAAATAACAGGGTAAAAATATTAAAAAATAATAAAATAATAAAACTACTTTTTCAACTCGTATTTTCAACTTATCTCCCAAAATTTTACCAAATTTCTGAGACGGAGTACTGCTGGATGCGACCACTTCCATCCAAGGAGCAGCATGTTGCATACTTTCGATGAACTCTACTACACGAAATGAGAAATACATGTAAAATGTGATTGTAATCATGTTTTTTCATGAATTTCTCATTTTTCACGTAGCAGGGTCCATTGAAAGTATGAAACATGAGTACTCCTTGGATGCGGAATTAATTTTTGCATCCAACGAGTACTCATGCTCGAAGTTTGAGTAAAAACTTTAGGAGATAAGTTGAAAATAAATGTAGTTTTTTCTTTCTCTCTAAAATTTGATGATGTCATCAAATATTATTTTATTATTTCCACTATTATTTTATAATTTCCTTACGAGACCCATTTTAGAGCTCAAAATTCCCCTAATGCACCCAAAGCAAACATGGGGGGGGGGGGGTGTTGGAACCAGGTTTCCACTTCCTGAGAGAGAATTAAATGAAGTGGGAATCCACAGATATATCTTATTAAATAGACTGTCTTCCATACCAAAAACCCTAGGTCGACTAGCATAGGTTAACCCTGCACACACACAGAGAAAGTAGATCTAAAATCCATTTAACCGCTCTAACATATCTATGCAATGTAATATTCAGCTTTTAAAGTAACATATCTATGCAAATATATTATGCATAAATAGTATAAACATGCACGCAAACTGATCCTAATTATAAATCATACACAAGAAGTAGAAATCATACGCAGAAGTAAATCACAGATGCATTAGGTACATAGAATTTCCAAAGCATTTCTTTATTGACCAGTCTTCACAAAAAACCTTACAATTCACCAGATCTACCCACGCACACAACTAACAGAGTCCGCACACAACCGAACTAAGGTCTTCGCGCACACAACCAGTAGGAGCTTTTCAGACACAAACACTTACTACAATTTCAACTTCTAAGTTCTATAATCAAAATATCTAATCATGGATCTATCCCTATCCGAATTGATCTATACTTCTATTTATACCCTCGCTTGTGCTCATACTATGGTCCTCAAACCATGGTTTGAGACCCCTAGTTTTCCCATTAGCCCATTAAAACTCATGAAGGGATTTTGACCCGCCCCAAACCCCCTTGACTCTTCCTTGAGCAACTCACACAACTCAAAACTAATAAAAATACTGATATTTGTCCCAAAATTGTGGTCCTAAGGGACCCTGCTCTAATATTGTTCCCTATCATTCAATGAAGATTCCTAGTGTTGGGAACCATATCCACTTTTTGAGGGATTTTGGAAGGGAATTTTTCCTCCTTTCAAGGATAATTCTTCCTCATATATTTTTATAATTACCAATACAAATTTTCCTCTAGAGGCATGCATTTCTTAGTATTCTTGTAGAGAAAAAATGTTATTTAGAAGCTCCACTTTCAAATGATGAAGTTTTGTGCCATTTTTAGTTTCTAAAGGTTGGTTTCTTTCATATTAATCTGGGTTTCCTTGGGATTATCAATCCCATGAGCCTTAGAACCCTCTTGTACAAATTATTTATTTACTTTGAATTTCTTTTCCACTTGCATATCTTATTTATGCATTTACTATTCATGTGTCTATTTTTGTAGGTTACATTGGCTAAATGATTGAAGTGATTTTTTTTGCAGGTTATTTATAGTTTCAAAAGCATGATGCGTCCTTATAATAGCTTTGAAAAGTCATAATCATCATTGAGATACTTCGATTGGTCTACTAGTTTACAAATCTATAATTTTTGGAAACCCTTGTAGCAAAATAGTAGTAATTTTATGCTATTTTTTAGAAAATTTTAATCAAAATAATTTGAGTGTATTACACTTTTATTGGGTCATAAAAATATTCAAGTTAATAAAAACATTTTCCCCATATCATTTGATAGGTTAACTATCTAACTAGTTCTTGAATTTCCATTTTTTAGAGTAATATTTTTTTGCTATTTTTTAGCACGCGTTAAAGGGGTATTAATTCCACTTGGAATGGAGTCCTAAGACATTCTACTTAATAATTAAAAAATCGCATCCCATTTTAATTTTATTTTCTTGGGAATTAGGCAATTTATCTCACTCCAATAGAAAAATAAGGCCTCCTGTAACACCTCTTGTAGCATTCCTGTAGCACATGTAAAGCTGGTGAGATTTTTTCCAAAATATTAGTTTTTGTCTCTTAGCCTTGAATAATTACCCCTAGGCTCTAAATCCAAGATTGAGTAAGACCAAAATACCTCTTAATTTTTCCTCTTCTCCATTGCAATTCACCTTTGCAGTTTGGATTAGTGGACAAATTCATGACTTGAAGAGCATGATGATGATTTTCAGGAAGCAACTTGTGAACTCTATTTAAAAAATCTACCTTGAATGTAGTGATTGAAGAATGATTTCATTTTATTTCATACATCTGAAGCTATGGTTTCCATTTCCAACATTTCTATTTCTATTGCATAGACTAGGCTTCGTTTTGATGTGTCATTTACACTCTGCAAATAGGTTAATGTTTACATTTCTACAAATAGGATTAACGTTTACATTCATGCAAAGTAGAATAGCCTTTCCTTTCTGCAAAAGTGACTAATATTTCCTCTCTACAAAATTAATTAGGTTTCATTTATGCAAATAAAGTAACATTTCCATTTTTGTAATTAGTTTATGCTTGCATTTCATGGAATTCACTTCATTTCATAATATCAACGAAAGAAGGACACATTGAATGCTGCGCATATTATGTTGGCACCTCTTAAGTTTATGCAAACCCCGAGTTGATAATTTAAGTTGGTAGCCTTGGGAGTTGCAGCATTCTTGTTGCAATACTGGGGCTCATCAGTCACAACCCTTCTCAAATAGGAAAATGAGAACAAAATACTGAATTTAGAAATAACATTGAAGATTGAGTCTCAATTTAGATACTTATTGGCTTAGTCACATGTTTTTTCTTATTGTTTTGTTCAAAATCAATATAAATCATCATGTAGTGGTAACTCTATGAGGACTTTAACAATGAAAAAGTTGCGTATTAATATGTGAGAATAAATTATTGACATGAGAGGTAAAGTCATGTGTACTATACTTAAATTAGAGTTCTTGCAACATTATGTAAACTAAAAGGAGGTCGTATGCATGTATAAAATGTTGATTACATATTTTTATGTACCATAAGAGAAACAAATGGGCTTACATGGATGTATGTGAGGTTTTCCTTTTTTCTTCATGGATAATGGAACACTTTTGACTTTTCTTTTCAATGGTAATTATAAATAAAAGTTGAATCGAGAAATATTTTATGGCTAAGAATTAAATGATAAATAATCTAATGGTGATTAAGAGGCATTTGTTTCACTTTCAAATAGACTTTGTGATGATTTTTTCTTTCCTATTTAGATTATGTAAAATTAATATTTTTTTGTATTTATAAGTAAATTATTAAAGTAGACACATCTTTATAAGTTTGGTAATAATAAGTGATAAGGCTACATAATAATTTATTGCACTATGATAATAAGTTATTGCATGTGATATATTATTAAAACATATCCTGCCCAAAACGATCATTGAAGGTCACAATCCCAAGCCATATAACTCGTGTGATTGAAAGTCATGAGCCTAAGCCATATACATCATGTCTCTTGTTTGAGGGAAAAAAATTGTACGATACAGTAGTGGTGTGAAAGGCACGCCTGCAATTTTTCATGATGTTTGGTGTGTGACTGATAAGACCCATGAAACCCTAATTTGATATATTTTCTGTGTCTATGCCTTTGAAATTCACTCTTATTTTACCATTTGAACCAACAATGCTTAACAAAGTACAAGCTTTTCAGAGTTTCATTTTTGAAATACATGGTGCCATGGAGGTTTGTAGTAGGGACCTATGAGATCCATGTAAGACACCCGAAAGTGTGTATTGTAGGACAACAATTAGGTCTTATCCCTCTCTCTGGTCCTCCCATGGTCAGACCATATTTTATGGGTCTGGAATTTGATCCTGCTCCTGGTGTCACTCCCTCTACTGATGTCTCTGATACATGATTGACATATAAAATACACCAGGCTCATATATAAACTACATTTTTTTTGTTAAATGAAAAATGTATTTATTAATATGGATACATAAATTTCAATCTAAAAAGAAAAAAAATCATTGGTGCACTAAAAACACATTCATGCATCGACTTTGGTGCATGCTAAAACATAGCCACATTGCAATCAGTGCACACATACATATGACACATCATTTTTGGTTCACAAATTTAGTTTTTTATAGTGGTGCATCACACTTATGCACTGGTGCGAACATATAATCTTTTCGCACCGGTACAAAACGTTCACATTACCTAATGCACTGAGCTATAGTTATATTTTTAAATATTATTTTTGCAGTGCATTTGGTAAATATCAAGCACACCACATTTGTGATGGTGGTAAGAGGCATTTGTTTGACTTTCAAATACAATTAGTGATGCATTTTTGTTTCCTATTTAGATTATGTAAAATAAATATCTATTTTTATGTATTTATAACTAAATTATTTAAAGTAGGCATTCCTGTGGTGTAACTCCCTCATTCCTTTGCTCAGTCAGTTTTTCTGTATAGTTTTGCCGCTCCATTAAATTGATGCTATATACTGTTATTCTGCATTTTTTTTTATCTCTGCACAGCTCTGACATTTGCAGCTCCTGCAGCTCCTGAAGATTCTGCAATTCTGCAGTTCTTGAAATACTGCAAATTGCAGCCCCTGCACACACCTGCAAATTCAGTTATTAAAGTCCTGCAATTTCAAAATCTCACCTACCCAACCTAGTACGTTCACCCTCACTTCTCCCTCACCTACCCAATGCACCTCACATTTCCCTCACCTGCCATCTTCTATCCCTACTCCGTTCAACACTCTATCATAGTCAATAATACAGTGTGGTATGCATCGTTCTGTCCATATAATAGTGCTCTCACTGCAATACAGCTTTGTCATATTTAAATAATACAGTGCCACCGCCTACAGATGGTTGTAATACGTTGCTCCTCTCTACAACATTACGCCCAACTGTAACGCGCTATCTCCATTTCTACAGTGCTGTCTAACTCCACTCCCTTACGTTCAACACACAATCCACCCTTATCACTGCGCTCCTTCCTTTGCACTACAGCCCTGTCATGCACTCATATCAACGGCCATTCAATATACTTATATCAATGGCCACGACTCCTGGCACTCATATACCGCCCTTCTCATTCACCAGTCATATATTTCAATATAATACAGCACACCTTCTCCTGTCTTTAACACCATTCCGCACTCTTTTTAATACCACTCCCACCACAGCAAACGCCTCCACAGCAAATTCTCTCCATATCCTGTCGACCCTCGTGGCTCATGGCGCGGTCCATCAAAATGTGACAACGATTTACAACACTACGCTGTCACCCGCCTGTATATTACATCGAATACATATCCCCACCGCTTGTACACAGTAATATGAAATGGAGATCAATCCCACTAAGCTTATCAAAGGCCAGGGGTTGGCTAGTATATTTTTGGATTCCAATTTCTAATCTCTGGGAATAAACTTATAAATGTCAAGAAATGAGGTGAAAGGTGATACGGGCGGGCAATCAGGAATAGAAACCTCCATACATAAAACACACATTAATTACCTGCTCTCCCCATGGTACACAGACATAGTGGAATACCTTTTGACTTTTAGATGCCCTCCTGATTTTGAAAAAGTGAAGTATTGCACACTATGGTTGAATCACAATAGTTCACAGTAGAAAACAGGCATTTATATTGGGGAGACCCATTGGGAATACTGCTATTGTGCTTGACGGAGCAGGAAATGGAGGAAGTGATAAAGGAATTTCACTACGGCATATGTGGGGGACACTATAGCTGGCGCATGACAGCCCATAATATTATCAAAGTGGGATTCTTCTGGCCTAAATTGTTTAGTGATGTCAAAGCTCATTTTAGAACTTGTGAGAGGTGTCAGGCGTTCACTGAGTGAAAAAATTTGCTCCTCTCCCATTTATCCTGGTACACGTTGAAGAACCATTCAAGCAGTGGAGGATTGACTTCATCGGTGAAATCCATCTAGCATCCAGTAACCAACACCAATGGATCCTTACCACCATGGATTACTTTACCTAGTGGGTGGAGGTGGTGCTGGCAAGAAATGCTACAGACACAGTGGTAATCAAATTTCTAGAGGAGAATATAGTGGCAAGGTTTGGGTGCCCAACAAAGATAGTCACGGACAACGATCAATCCTGCAATTCCGTTAAGTTCATAAATTTTTCCAACGATACAACATCCTTATAGGGCACTCCACAACATACTACCCCTAGGGGAATGGATTGGTTCAGTCATTCAATAAAATGTTGGTAAGGATCTTAAAGAAGACAATCAACGAAAGCCAAAAGTAATGGGATTCCCAACTAAATTTTGCACTCTCGGTGAACAAGATCAGAACCAAGAGGTCCACAAGGAAATCTCCTTATGAATCAGTGTATGTCAGGGAAAAAATTGTACCTACACAACTCGCACTACCCGTAGCCCATTTTTCCCCTTAGTTTTCTTGGTCGACCATTGTTTCTTACAATTTATAGTTCTTACCAAGCTAAGCACCCAGGTAAAAATCCACAGTCCGTGAAGTTCTTTCTTCACATTTCTTTCGTCGCTACATAAGGTATTTGGTTGGTCCCTTTCTATTTTCTTCTAATGTTTATGAAATTATGATTGAGAAAATGAATACAACCACTACCGAGACCCCACAAGCCTGAAAGGCTAGAGCTACCGCCGGTCCTAAGCCACTCATGGACTCTCAAGCCTAGTTCTGTGACACCATTTACCCTTTCAATGTAGCTTACATGGGGTATGAGCTTATCAGATACAAATGGAGGGGTGAGGACCTATTTAGGGTTTTTTACTCAAGGCTTTACTACCAGATTCCCCCATCCGTTCACCCTTTCCCTGAGTTTATAGCCTGGCTCGCCGACGCTTACATTGAGTGAAAAGGTCTATTTATTTCCACACAGGGGAGTAAGATTCTTGAAATCACCCCGCATCTGATAAGGAAATCCCTGTGCTATACCTCTTCTCATGATTGCGTTGAATTCACGGAAGTCACCCTCATGTGCCACTTCTCGAACCTTCCTATCAAAAATCAAAGAGGTCTCAGCTAATTACCGTGTCTCACATATCCACTCTCCCACCCACTGAAAAATTCCCTCTGTCGCTCTTCCGTGAAACTATCCAACCCATCCTAGCAGTCATTTCAGGGCTGTTGGGGTTAGACAATGCGAGCTCGATAAATAATTCTTGCCTAGGGTTTCTAGACCTCATGATGCAACCCAGGATTCTACTAGACATCACCACCTTCCTAGCCTCTGTTATTCAAGCTCAATTCCAAGAACTATCAACTCCAAGTTGTTTTAGGTATTATTATTTGGTGTTTTATTTGTTCCTATTCACACACGTAGACAAGTTCGAGGGCTTAGGCCTTGACAAGTTCTCTATGTAAGGTGCAGAGCCAAAATCTATTTTCGAATGGACCCTATGAGTCTGCCAACACCCCAAAATAAGGGGGTACATGAAATTCATCATGGATTTAATGTCTAGGGCCTATGAAATTATACATGGTAACCCTCTACCAAGGATATTTCCTGAACAGAAGGAGTTGCTCTAGTTCAGTGAGACAGATTGTCTCGGGGATTGGTATTTATTCGAGGATCAAACCGAAATTAGTGTTTATGGTTATGAAATTCCTCCCATTCATCTGCCAGTTTTCATGTCCATGAGAATTTTCGCCCTCGAGTTCATCAAGCAAGTCCTGAGCATAGAAAAAACTCATTTTGTGCTCGCAAAGA
Source organism: Pinus albicaulis (assembly GCA_034641835.2). Classification (NCBI taxonomy): domain Eukaryota; kingdom Viridiplantae; phylum Streptophyta; class Pinopsida; order Pinales; family Pinaceae; genus Pinus; species Pinus albicaulis. The sequence goes on along the minus strand of CM076577.1, from coordinate 113,422,445 downwards.
AGGGCGATATTCTAATGCTTCCAAGTGCGGTACGACCATTTAATATCAACTCAAGGCATGCAATTATCCTAGCTGAGGGGCTGCTGCAGAAGATGAATTTCCTACAAGGAGATGTATGGCACTATGACCCTAAGGGTTTCATTTCACACAAAAGGAAGAAGATCAAATCTTCTACATATGAACATGAGCCTACACCTCTTGTAGTATGGAAAGCTAACTATGATTTGTGGCCTTTGGATACAGAGATGGAGGTCGATTCCCCAATTGCTGAAGGGAGAGGAGACAATGCACATAACTAAATGGAGGTCTAGGATCAGGGAAGTTATTGAATGGAATAGGATTTTATGGATGAAGAAGAGGAGGACCACCTCAAAAAAAAGTGAAGAATAGAGAGACCTGAAGGACAGGTCATGGAGCAGCCTGACGAGGAGGTCCCAGAATATATTAATCGATTAAAATACAAGACAGGATTCCAAGTGTCTTTCGAATTTTCATCCTCAAAGGCACTTTCAGAATACTCACAGGTATTTACCCTGGGGGAAATCCCTTCAGAAAGTGTTACTAGATCGGGAATGGACTGGGCAAGAGGAGAGAAAATTGAAGCAAAGAACCAGTCAACCAAGGAAAGGTTGAATGTAGAGTTGACCCAGTTCATAGACAGGCACCATACTAGGCTCTTGACATCTCTTGATGTAGAGAATGACCAACTGGTAGCTGCAGTGCATCATTCAACTTCTGACCCTTTGCTTTGAGGTTCCAAGTATAAAGCCCTAGAAATGACACTAGAGCTTGCTTCCATTCCATAGGCTGAGAAGCTAAATATATTGAAGGATATTAGAGAGATGATGCATAATGAGGTTTTGAAGCACACTCTGGATTTAGAGAAATCTCAGAGTCAGCTAAGAAATATTTAGGATACCCTGAAGAGAGAAATGGAAAATTAAAAGGCCCTTTCCAATCAGTTAGCAGAATACAAGACAATGATGAGTAAAGACACAGATCAGAATGCGGCCCTTCAAACTCTACTATATAATACAGAGTTGGAAGTGAAAAAGCCATGGCACAAGTTAAATAATACTCGTTCGTAGCACCTCCAAAAAACGAAGTTGGATCAAGTCGAGAAGGAGAAGGAAGCCCTCACAAATATGCTCATCCAGAAGGGCGAGGAGATAATGGAGCTAAAGCGGAGGATGGCCAAGCTCCAACAGGCACAAGACATTCGTGTCTATCTGATTAAGGTGCTCGATGGTCCATATAATTCTTCATAACACTTAACCAAGGCCCTGGCAGAGTTGAAGGTTTCGGAAGATGAAACCCGGACCATGCGCATGTTATTAGAAGAAGCAAAGACTTCCCTCGTGGAAAAGAAAAAGATGACCTCATCTCTACAAAATGAAATGGATGCTAATCACTAGGAATCCCAATATCTGAATAATTCAGTCAAGGAATTAAAGGCGCAACTCAAAGGAAATATGTCCTTGATGGAGGCCAGACAAATTATCTTGGGTGAAATTATCAAAGAGGTAAAAGACCACATGGAACTCATCACATTGGAAAATGATAATAAAAAATTTATTCGTGATTTGAAGGTGCAACTAGGCGCAGGTCACCGAGAGGGAAATGAGAACATGTTGATTGCACATGGATACATACAGTTTGTCAAAAATCTCCCCACTAAATATTTGAGCATGCGTGGAGTGGTCGAATATTTTAGAACGATGGTGGAAATCATGAATATGATACAGAAGGAGGACGCACAAGTAAAAGCAGATGGATGTTTGGGAATAGTTAACAGAGGGGTGGAAGCATTTAATCATGAGTGGAACAAGGTGGTAGAGGAAATATTGCTAGCTTACTGGGACTCTCTAGGTGTGCTACTCCCATGGGCAACATACGAGAAAAGGATGATCGAGACCAAATGTAGGGCTGAATCGACTCTGGAGAAGACCTCCCGTCTTAAGGTCGAATCCTTGGTGGCATCACTCCGTAAGGAATTTCTATTACTTACCAAGATTAAACAGTTCTTCTCTACCAACCTTGAATACTCAGAACTGATTCAATTGCGCGCACTGTTTGAAATTTTTATCTCTGCACCTTTACCTTCAGATATTGTATGGCAAAGGTGTTATGAACATGCACACCCACCAGTTGTGTCCACTTCACAATCGAGGGTGCCACCATTATCTCACAATTATGGTTCTTCCTCCACTCCTATCTGGCCACGCACTTAAGTACCTTCTGCCACCCCTCAACGCAATTGTTGAAAATTCTGAGATTCGGCTCACATGGTCTATAGTTTTTTTGTTTTAATTACTTTTTAGTTACGGATTTTAGATGGTTAAATCACAATTTCACTCCCGTTGTTGTCATTTTCTGTTACAAAGATAATTTCTTATAGCACGCTGCAGTTGGACCATATAATTTTGATTTTGATGTATATACTGGCATATGAGGAAAGAATATTTTTTAAGATCTCGTAGAGGAAACTCTATAAGTAGGAAATTCAGAAAGTATGAAAGGGTTCTGGATTTTGTGGAATTTTTGGGTCCATACCGTGTACTCTTTCATCTATACTATTTTGAGCTCTGAAATGCGTATTCTGGAGAGTTGTTTTTGGAAGATAATTTAAAACTACTTTGTTTACAAATGGATTCCAATTGGGTTAATAAGCAGTATGTATGTGTTTATCTTTAGTTTGTTTAAGTGTTTCCATTTTGTAATTTGATCTTCAAACGTCCCATTTGTAAATTGTTTCCTGTAAATGATTTAATTCATGAATGTGTATACATTATCATTGAGTAAAGATGACACTCATGTGTTACGTTACTTTTCAACCTTAATATCGCTCCCCCGTGAGACTCCATCTCCATCGATATCTCATCTGCCACTTTTCCTCCAAATTCTCACAAGGTTGGATTCTTATTACAAATAAGCCCACCTCTACAAAATTTCTCCTCCTGTTTCCTCTAAACCACTGCCACATTATACTCCAAGGTCTTTTCATTGGTTCTTTACTTGGCCCATTCAAAGAATCTTGGATTCATGCAGCCCTGAGTCCATTCTGAGTGTTGATTAGTTCACATGAAGCTTAGTACCAATATTCCTCAGTTGTCCTAAACCACAGTCCCATCAATCCTAAATGAAGATACACTCAGAGGAAACTCCAAATAAATGAATTTAAATCCTTTGATTTTTAAGATGTCCTGGAAATGGTATTTTGAAACTCAAGACCGTCTCTAGGAGTGACAATAGGTGTGTTGTATTATTTAGCAAAATTTGTTTTTTTTTTATAAAAATAAATTTTCCATGGTGCACCATTTTATATGCAACGCCGATGCTTGTATGGATAGTAAACAACCAATGCGTTTGTATGTTGTAGATGCACCATTAGAAATGGAATTTTGGGCTATTTTTATAAGGGATTTTGCAAAAACCTCTACTAGAATATATTTTCATTGTAGTGATGTATCGAGAAAAACACTACACAAGCATACCAAATTTAGGGTTCGAGTGATTGATACTGATGAATCTTCTTATTGGGCTCTTATCACCAGGAAACCCTACCAAGGAAATTTTACAACAATGATTAGAGAATTTGTGGTATAATTTTGGTAGATCCATTCTTGTGTTATTCCAAATAGAAAGCTTATCATACGATATTGCATATCTAAAAGTGAGTATGTGAAACATGCTAAGTACATTGTAGAAATGACAATTTTTTTACTATTCAAGGAATTTCAGGAAAATAATCGCGATGTGAAGATATCCATAAGGATGTATTAGAAATTGAATCCATGGTTTATTAGGCCTAATACAATCCGTGACACGTTGTTTCTGATATCATTTTGAATTTCAAATTAATTATGAAACTTTCCAAGAATTTTACAAGAAGAATTGTCATGATGACCGTCCTCCTCCTACAGTGTGTGATTTTGTTTCATCAATATTGAGTAGAAGGTATCAAAAAGAGTTGTATTAGAATAAAATATGTATAGGTGGTGTTATCGCCAAATTTATTCTGATAGGCTACTCATCAATCAACTTAATGTAACTCTTTCAAACCACTTTTGGCTGAAGATTAGCCTCTTCAGTTTGAGAGGGTTCTCTCAAGGTAATTTATGATTTTCAATGGAAATTCTAGTACATGGCTAAATCAATAGCTTGTAATTTGATTGTGATTGATTGTAGGTTGAAAATGTAAGAACTTTCTACCATTGGGCTATGTGGTCAACATCAGTAAACTCAATGAGAATATTTATTCTTATGGAAACTAAGGAAAATGAAGGTTTCAATGAAAAGGTAGTACACACATACAACACAGGAATAAAATGGTAGTTTAACCTCTAAAGGAAGTCAGAGCATGTTATCATGAGTTCTGAGTAATTAGACATCAAACTAACTGCATATATTAAACATGAAAGATATATAACATAAACACATTGAACACCTCCTTCGAATCTTAGGTAAAGAAGAAAATATCACTGTATATTACTAAAACTAAAAACTATTACAGAGTAGTAGTTTAGTAAAATATTCTCCAACCCTTTGACATTAGATATTCTGTCTATAAATATACTTCTTTTACATTACATAGGATTTTGGATCATCGAACCTTTACTCTGACAGTTAATCATAACTGACACATCTATTTCTGGAACATAAAAAGACACCTATCCATTTAAGAGTTATTATCGTAATAGGACTCTAGTTATATTTATTACAACTACTAAGTAAAGGATTTCATAATTACATCAAAATTATTTAGGTGCTCGAATGGCACTATCCATCATCAAAGAACAAATGCCCTCATTGAACTACAAAACAGTCATCCTATATTTAAGGAAATGATGACATGACATTTGCTGACTTTCCTTTACTGAGATGGTGAAGAAAACAACTTTTTAGAAGGCCAAATTTCTGTTAGAATGTTTCCTTGATATCCTCTAATACCTCCACATGGTTGGCTGAGCTTCAAAAAAATTTCAAACCTTCAAAAAACCTTTTAAAAACACCTCGCTACAAAATAGAGCATCTTAGGCAGTTTCGTGGCATAGTTTATTAGCGAGGTTGTTTTTGTCCTTTATTCTTTCCTTCTGCCACCTCTACTAGCCAAATAATTTTTGTCAGGTCAAAATGGGTGAATTCCATCAACGTCCCTCCTTGTACCTTTATAAAACTATTTTTATAGGCCAAAAAACATCTTTAAAAATTTCGTAGCATTTTTAGGCCTTCAAGAATGGAGCTCACTACAAAACTACATAGGAAGGAAGAAATTGAAGATTTTGTAATTTCCTTCAAGTTTTGATCTTTTGAGCCAAAATTTATGTCCCTTGCAAGATAAAAATTTAACAAAAAATGTCTCAGTTCAACTCTTCAATCTTGGGGAGTTTCATCTTCATTAACTATGGGTTGACCTTCAGGTTCTTCAATCACTTTCATTTTCAGTCCCCTCTTCTCTAGCTCATCTTGAATCATGTCCATTTGTTCCTGAATGTCTTCCACTTTATTTTTCAATGATCTGTTTTTAGCTTGCAGGTGCAGGTTCATCCTCCTGGTATGTTTGGCTATAAGTCTTAGAGGCTGGGTCCTTTTCAGCTGTCTTTTGGCATTACTCATAGATTCTGAAACATTTGAAAGTTGAATGTCCCATTTTTTCATCATTTTCTCAAAATTTTCCTTTTCATACCTGTGCTTCTCTGCTTCCAACTTCAATTCAAGTATTTCTTCTCTTGATTCCCTTAGTTGTTCCTTGAGGAGTTATGTTTCTGATTTTTCAATCATATTCTCCTTTCCCTTTCTCTTACCGGTGACAACTTCTTCTTCTGCTGATGGGGATAAAACTATGATGCTTTTTGGCTGCATACCTTCACTAACTTTCTCTGCCCTCTTGCTCTGCATGGCCTTCTTTGCAAAACTGGTCATTGGCCTCCTTGGCTGAAATATGAAGCCACCATCCTCTCCTGCAAAATCCAATTTCTTGATAGAATTACCTTTCTTCAGTTTCCTTCCATCACCTTTAATGTCTTCTTGCACTTAGGGAACATTTTAAGGATGGAAGTTTATCGTAAAGTTTAGAAACCTTGGCGAATCTTACTAGTTGCTAATATGTAAATTATAAAATTTGTGAAAATATTTTTGTAAAAATATTTAGGTTTCTAATTGTTTTATATTAGTATATATGAAATTTTGTTGATTTTTATAGTAAAATAATTGTATGCTATAAAATTTGGGCAAATCAATTTTCAAAAAAAGGGAAATTAGCAAATTTTCTTTTGGAAAAAGTATGGAAAAGTAGCCCACCTGTGAATATTAGCCCCTAAAATTTTCCCTGCTTGCACTATTGGGGACTCCTTAATATCTATTGCATGTAGGATATCTTCCATATTTCCTTTGGCCAATGTCTGACTCCTTGTTATCCTCTTACTTCTTTTTTTTGTTAATATTCTGTTTCTGTTTTGGAGGTGCGATCTAAGGGATATTAGTTTATTGTAGAGGTTCTGCTTCAATGTCACATTAGGGGAATTTTGAGGTCTAAAATGGGCCTCCTAAGGAAATTATAAAATAATAGTGGAAATAATAAAATAATATTTGATTACATCATCAAATTTTAGAGGGAAAAAATAAAAAACTACTTTTTCAACTCGTATTTTCAACTTATCTCCCAAAAAATTTACTCAAATTTTGTGTGGGAGTACTCGTTGGATGAAAAATTTAATTCCTAATCCAAGGAGTACCAATGTTTCATACTTTCTATGGATCATGCTACACAAAAAATGAGAAATACATGAAAAACCTGATTGTAATCACGTTTATAATGTATTTCTTGTTTTTCGTGTAGCAGGATCCGTCAAAAGTGTGCAACATGGGTAATCCTTGGATGAGGAATTAAATTTTACATCCAATGAGTACTCCCACTCAAAATTTTAGTATAAACTTTGGAAGATAAGTTGAAAATACGAGTTGAAAAAGTAGTTTTTATTATTTTATTATTTTATAATCTTTTTACCCTTTTACTTAAAAAATGGTGAATCATCCCCCATGGTTGACCTCATCATATTGAATCCTATTGGTCCTTATAAAGTTAATTTTGATTTTACATTTTTCTTAGGAGGCCCATTTTAGACCTCAAAATTCCCCTACTGATTGGTTCTATAGGAGACTGGCTTCTTTCTTCTTCAACCTCTTCTATTGCAGCTAGGGATGTAGTAGTTTTAGGTTTTGAAACTTTCTTTGGAGTCACTACATCTATTTCATACCCACTCATAAATATAAAATAGGTCCAATATATGTTTAAAATTTTCAAATCTTCCAACACTAACAATTTTATCAGACCATGGTGAAATAGTGATGTCTCATTACCTTCTGACTTGACCTGAACTCTATCTGACATCTTTCCAAAACTCCTGTATAAAAATATGGGTAGGTCAAATGGTTTCTTACCAAAAAAATGTGAAAGGAGTCTAATATGATAGGAATAGACCATGTGGAATCTCCCTTTGCAGGTGAAGTATTTTTGGATCACCAACAACAAATTTGCATACTTCTCCTTGATATAACCTCCGCGGATTCCATTTGTCATGTCAGCTCCTTTTTTCTCCTACTTGAGAAATTCTTCATATCCTTTCATTTTGAACTTTGTGCCTTTATACTATTCTTCACCACTTCTAGGAATTTCTGTAGCTTGTGATATGATCTCTAGTGACACTGTGAGATTCAAAATCCCAACCTTTGATCTTGTCCCTATAAAATTGGTTACAAAGTCTTTAGATAGCTGTAGATGGAAACCTTGTAAATTTTGGCAGAACTGTAGGAAAATCACCTTCATAAAAGCCTACATAGTAGTGGGTTATTCATTCACAATCTTCAAATCCATAAGCTCATACGTTACCAAGTAGGCACCCTTTTTTGTTTTCTTTTTCAATGCCATGGATGCTTTATAAACCTTCGCTGCCTCACTTGTTGATGACATATGCATAATCGAAGTCGAAAAGAAACCTTCTTGGTGTGGTGAAGCAACTCTCAAATATAGAAATCAGGATACTTCACTTGCAAGGATTAAACACTCAATGACAAAGAGCAGCTTGGCGTACAGTTTTAAAGATAATTTGAAAAATTAGAGTTTAATGATGATACATGTGACCATAAAAGACCATAATGACAGTAAATACGGCTATGAATACTTGGGAATCATCATAACGAACTCAAATGACCTCACCCTTTACTTGTCTTATCAAAAGTTGACACCTCACACCATCTGTCACTTTCTACAAAAAGCCTAGTTTCGTAGCGAAAACTATTTAACTGCTAACAAATTTGCTACGGAACTGTTAGGCAGTTTCATAGCGAAATATATTGATTTTCCTTGTAATTCGCTACGAAACTATGAAAAAATGTCAAGTGGAATTTTTTGTGATTAAAAGGCATGGGGATGAAAACTATATGATATGAGGTTGTTTTGACTGAAATGACATGATTTATAGTGGGGGTTTAAACTTAAGGTGGACATCATCAAATGCAAAATTTTTAGAAATTTCATGAAAATGACTTATGAGACCACATCAACATAGGTGAATGACATGTTTGACCCTATCAATGGAAGTGTTAAAAGTAATGAGCGATAACAGGTGGGATAATATGCACTGAAATTGGTCATTTGGCATTGTTCTAAAGGAACTTTCTTATTGATCCCAACGAGTCTGGGATGTCAGATGTCACCATCGCATGGAAGCATTATGAGTATGTCATGGGAAATCAACCATATTATTCAACTCTAGCGCCTAATAGGATCAAATATGTTTAGGATGATATTTCCATTTCATAATTCATGGGGGTGTTTCAAAACCAGATCTATAAATATATCAAACACTCGCAGAAGTCCATGTGGAATAAGTATGAATTTTAGCACTCTCGCAAAGTATTTCAACCAGTCATAATCGTATTAGAGGTGGAATTTTCTAACAATTACACATATTGTCCTCAAAGAGAGATATACAACGAGTATTATCACTCATACCAAGTGTCCATATTTGTACATGTTCTGTATAGGCATGCATAATTGAACATTGATGGTAGGGATAACACTGAATATTCATGGGATTTGATTAAGGAGTATCACATTGACATCAATTATGATCGTGAGCATGAAACATTGTTCATGCAACATTTCTTTGATCTGATTTATGAGTCACTCGAAAAAATGGCACATCATTTAGGAAACATTGGATATGGTCAGATGGTTGTGCAGGGTATTTCAAGTCAACACACACTTTTTATTGGTTGAGTCAACTACACAAGAAGAAAAAACTTCAACATACTTGGAGCTACATTGAACAAGACATGGAAATGGTAAGCATGATGGTGCATGTGCTTATGTGAAGTGATTACTTAGGAGGTACCAAATGGGGCATGGTGTAGATTGACTCAAATAATCACTAGAGGTGGCCAACTAGTGCATATCCCATTTAAGACATGAAGGTCACGTAACTATAAGGCCTATTTGTAGCTTCTTATAGAATATTTAACATGGAAATGTGAATAGATTCATTCCTTGGTGTTATAATATTGTAGAGGGAATAAGGGAATCACATTTAATGGAAATCAATATACATGGGGGGAATATTTTCCATCGAGACAAGAAAACTCACATGTTTTTTTTAGTTTTTCATTGATGTTGATGAATTTAGAATTGCTCACTATGGAAAAACGCGGGTATGTGAAAGGATGGAAATATGTCCTTGTTAATCCAAAGGTACCTCATCCAATTCCAATATCGCAAGATATACACGATGAAGAGGCCATCGTTTCACTTGATCATTATCAAGTCTCTGGTCCTATAAGGAATGGTATGTGTCTCATCTATCATTAAAAATTTCATCTATAAATTAAGTCTTGAACATATTTAAATAATACATATTTTTTATTTTGATTTTAGGCGATGTTTTTGCTGTCAGTGCCCCCATAGGAAACACAAATAATGTGGCCAACTATTTGATGTGATGCACAGAGGTGAAAAGTAGGTTGGTGAGACCATATGAAGATGGAAAATTAACATACAAAATTGGTGACTTGGTTCTGATGGGCCATTTTTTTGAAAAGGTTAAAAAATAGATTGATCACATCATTTATATAGATTTTATTCCTGAATGTATATATTGTCAATACAATCATCTATTCATATATTCTCATATCAATCTCATTGAAATAAAAACAAAGAAAGGTGAACCAAGGAGATGGAAGATGAAAAAATCATACCATGAACGTATTATGGAGACTTGCATTCCTATGATTCAGTAGGTAGACAAGTAGATTATGAAAAATTGAAAATGGAAATCCCTAAAGCCAATTCTATAATAGTAAAGTGTAATCTAATATAGTGTACCAGTAAAATTCATAGACTGATATAAAACATGGAAAGAGTTACACACATGTTTCATATTGCAATGTAAAAAGTGCAAAAAGTAACTATTTTTGTCTCCTTGTGTAGTTTACATCTTGACATCTAAATTAAAATCAGTTTAATTTAACATACATTGATGTGCACTAATATACACTTTCTACAAGCCAATATGACAACTAAAATTGTTATTTGTAAAATTTTACTTCTTGAATGTTCTTAATTTATGGTCTTAAGATAAGGAATTTATGGAAATACTTGGATAGGATTGTAAATTTAGGAAAGTGCATAAAATTATATAAACATATCATTACATTTTAAAATTAACATAAATTGACTGCACTAAAAGAAACTTTCTATAAATTCAATATTAACTTGATGTACATGATATATTTTAGTTCATTTTAAGTATTTTAGTCCCCATTGCGTGAATTTCCCTCCTGATAAGCCTTTTTTGAATATGAAGAGCCACCGAAGAGAAGGGTTTTGTGTAGTTAACCCATAACCATGATGAACGAAGATTCGAGGATAGAGATACCTTGTAATGCTTGAGACCAACTGTGATATTGCCAATTTGCTGTCTAGCAAATGGACTTCGATGAAGTGTGGGTTTGTGGACTACCCAGAACCATAGAAAACGAAGATTCGAGGATAGAGATACCCTGTAATTCTTGTGACCGACTGTGATACTATCAATGTGCGGCCTAGCAAATGGACTTAGACGAGAAGGATTTTGTGCAGTTGACCCATAACTATGATGATGATTGTTGATGAAGTAGTAGGTGCCCACATAGCTTGTGGTGGGAGGGCACGTATCCAAATAACCCAAGCCAAATATTGTTATGCTGAAACTTATGAATGTGGAGCAGGTGCCTACTAAAGTGGGGTGGGAGGGCACATCTCCAAAGGGAACCCACTCCGAATGCTGCTCTAGATTTAAAATGAGCATAACTTAGTCAGTATAACTTGGAATATTTATTATAACCTATTTTTGTAAATTGCTATATGGAGACTATAGAATCTCAAATTCACATAGGAATTGTCCTATCGTGACAAAAATTTCTGAAAAAATTGTTGATTTTAAATCAACGATAATTCCCTCATCTGGAATCCGATTTGACCGATTTTGTTTTTGAAATTTGGTAATTTTTCAAGAGGAGATCAGATTTGTAATGATTTATCTGAAATGTCACACTGAAAACTATAATAAATGACAAGAGAGCCGTCGTCCATTAATTTTCGTTAGAAAAATTGCTGCAACATTGCTTATTTTGAATGAGCGATATATCCTTCATCCAAACTCCAATTCGGCCGATTTGTTTTTTGATTTTTGGTATTTTTTCGCAAGGAATCTAGATCTGGTATTTTTTTTTTTGGTAATTTGTTCACCAAAAGTTTCAAATCTTATCTGCAAACTCGCTGCCCAAAAAATTCATGGACTCTGCTAAAGATTGCTGCAAAACATTGAAATTGAAATATGTTTCAAACCCTCATTCGCATGGATTCATAACATGAATTTGATACCATTGATCCAGATCTTGGGGGGAGGCCCCCAATATCTAAAAGTTTTAAATGGATCTAACAATATCTACAAAATTAAAATGCCAGAAAAAAGAGAGAACACAATGCAAATAAAACAACAAAGAAACTTGTTTTATTAAAACAAAGAATAACTATAGAAGCAACATTGTGGTGGACAATATGTACTTTTACAAAGTGAGGCTTGTTATTTATAATATTTTTTTGAGTTACAATACCATGGGTAGATACCATAGGTGGATACCATGGGTCAATACCATGGGTAGATACCACTTACAATACCATGGGTAAATTCCATGTGTGGATGAATACCATGGGTGGATACATACCATGGGTTAATGAATATCCTAGATAGATGTCACTTACAATACCATAGGCGAATAAATACCATGGGTCGATGACATTTACAATACCATGGGTAAATTCCATGGGTGGATGGATAACATGGGTGGATGAACACCGTGGGTGGATGCCATTTTCCATTCGGATCAGCATCATAGTAAGATTGTACTTATTTCCGTAGTCTATGAAACTAAAATTCAAAATTTTTGTTTCGTAAAATTTTACTTCTTGAATGTTCTTATTTTAATGCCTTAAGTTAAGGAATTGATTGAAATATTTTATAGCCAACTAAATTTAGGAAAGTTCATAAGATTATATAAAATTATCTAAAAACATATCATTAATTGTTTTTTGGTATATTAAATTCCAATATATATGACTTATATCATGGCTTATGACTAAGCTCCTGTAGACGACTTCAAAAGAAATAAAATTTAATAAGATAAGTTGTTAGTTGAACATTACTAGTTCAAGACATATTTTAAAATTGGATTTAAACTACATTTCATTTATATTTGTGTTTTTTAATTGAACTATGGACATATATTTTAGTTCACTTTAAGAATCAAAATGACTTGCATCATAGTCTAAGATTTTACTTATTTTCTTAGTTTATTTCCTAAGAAGTAAAAATTGTTATCTTGTTAGCTATGTATGATAATAAACTATCCATATGAAAATATATACAAATTACATTATACACATGAACATCCATAAAATAAATTAGTAAGCATTCATAAACTCACATAATGTTCACACATACATAAAATATCCATGTATGAAAATATACAATTTTTATACATCACATGTGAATGTGCCCTATGAAATGGGCCTAAAAATATACAAACTATTTATGATCCGCTTTAGAAATGATCACTTCTAGAACTCTTATGTGTGTTCCGTTGCATAGAGTGAGCATCCATAATCTGGTACTGCAATATAACACATTCAAATTCATATTAATTAAAACATTATTTGTAAAAAATAAACAATATTGAAATACATGACTTTGAGCTGTGCATTTAAATATTCCCCTGCCCGTGACTTAGTCGACTGCAAATGGAAGTTAGGTGGGATGGGGCTCTCATCAATCTAGGTTTGATGCTCCCCTATAGGTGGCTCAATACCTCCATACCTAGCATTCAACTCATGTGCCCACATATTTTCAGCATCGACACCTCTCTGCATCTTGGCTTGTGTACATAATGGAAAAGGAAAATTATACTTATTTTATGAATTAATTAGCATGCATATAGGTAAATAAAAAAAAATGTTGGAATATTAGGAATAAAATAATTCACCTAAACTATAATTCCATGAGCGTTATGAGGTGGAGGTGGATGTGGATGAGATTGAGCCATGGAAACATGCACTAAAGGAGGCTACTCTGGCTAGTCAACTGCCCCCTCAGATGACCTCAAAAGCTCAACTATGTAGTTGGGTTGTGCATGCATGTTATAATAAAACTATTAATATAAATGCAATATGGTATGAACTTATTAATATAAATAATGTATAATTTGATGATAAGAGTCAAAATTTTTATATATATGTACCTATTTCGTGTCACGTGGGGCGTGCACCCTTCAAGTGTCATAGATGGTATCATGACATGTATATGCATATGAAAAAATTTGGTTATTCCCTAAAATCTCGATATATGAATTATCATGTAATGAAATTGGTGTGCCACGAGGAAATTAAGGTGGTCCACTTATCTCTCCATGCAATGTGATATGTGCAATGACCAATTTCCTTTGAATGTTATCTATAATGATATGCCTAGTCTCAACACCAAGATGTGACGCCTGATCTAGTTCCATCGGTAATAAAAAAAATCTCAGATGGTCATGGAAACAATATTAGAGGTGGTGCTACATGTGCAGGGTCCCTAAGAGCTGTGACACGTTCATAACTATGTCCCAATCCGGGTCCATAAAAATAAGATCCAGTGCTAGCATAGGAAAACCTCATATGTGGCACAAAATAGACATATATATGCTTTTCAAAGTAAATGGGGATTGATTCATGGTGGGGGAACTGACCCCAAGCTCCAATGAATTTACCATAAAAAAATGGGTAGTATCAACATTATTAATATATTTTATTGGAATCAAAATAGTACGTCTAGCATGACAGTCGAGAGCGATGCCAAATAACTTCCCATGAATATCAATATTCTTGGTAACATATTTCACCACCTTCAAAGTATGTGGGCCTCCAAAATCTAGCATCCCAATCCTATGTATGGAATATATGATGTGTCTTTACGGGCCCACCCTCTGGTATGCCTCGCTCAACTTGCTTATTTTATCCAACATCAAATACAAAATATGCCTAGTAGGCGAACTAGCAAAGACTTTATCTAGATCTTGTGTGATCCAAGTCTAATGGGCCCTAACATCCCAACTGTGATACTAGTTATAAAATTTTTCCATGGTAGGATCAAAACTACACTTTGATCATCATCTTCACCCTACTCAAGTTCTAAAAATCATAAATACAATTTAATATATAAAACAAACTAGGATTATAATAAAATATACATTAAATTAAAACACATCAAATGAAGATGATTTAAAATATTAATTACAATTTCAAGACATAAACACATATAGTTTAAAGATGATTTAAAATGAAGTGTGTATACCTTCAATAGGTGAAGACAGTACACTATCCGTAGCAATATCATCATTAGAGATAGAAGCAATGCCTATGAAAATCCGACTAGTTTCAGAGGATGGATCTATGAGTGGAACAAACACCTAGTATGACTACGAGATGTAGCTCAACCATGTATAACATATCCCCCAACACTCCCAAAATCTACAGTTGCAGGGTGTATGGGAGATGGCTCTACAAATTACATATAATACATATAAACTAATCGAAGAAAAAAACGATGATGTAGAAAGAATGTTGACAAGAAAACCATTTATAAACTCAAGTATAATAATCTAGGCTAAAGTCCTAAACTAAATACAGTGTCTATTTTCATAAATTATCAACCAAAGTATTGGGTTCCATGTAAACACAATAAAATTTTCTGATTGAAAATCTAACTTACACTTTTTCCAATTTATAAATAATGCATTTTATTTATAGAACAAAAATATGTGAAAATATGTAAAAAATTTAAATAAACCTAAATGAAAAACTAATAAAGCTTCATGCCAATCAGATACTTCATAAGAAGAGTTATTCTAATGTTTTATTTTGACACATAACATGTACTAGGTGCAAGCACATGAACACAATGTTTCTGGTACAACACACTACATAACGAAACAATATGGTACAAATTAGAAAATAGTGAAAATTCTTGTATATTCACTTTAAATGCACTTTTCATCGTGGATTTAATATATGTATCAATGATGCATTTTTGAAACTTAAACACATAGACACATAGACGCACACACACACACACACACATATCTGATATGTCGTGTTATATAGTTAAATAAAAAAATAGGAAGTGTTAGTTACAAAATCATTAGTCAACTAATAAATTTAATAAGGATGGGAACTAAGAGATATGTAGTTGTCATATCATTATATTGAATAGTTCTACAAATATTAGTATTGGAAATTTTAAGGAAAATTACAATTTATAGTGTTACACCAATTTTTAGTCATCTAACCATGTATAATTAGATGGATCGAAATACACCATGTAAGACCAATTTTACCATAGTAAAATTGCTTTCACTAAGAAATAATTTAATAAACCATAGTTTATTAAGTTATTTTTGGTCCAAATAGAAAACCCCGTGAGGAGTAATTAAATAAATCCTTATTTATTTGATTATCCTCTAGGAATAATTAGTTAAACCTCTGTTTAATTATATTTCTCGTCATATTTAACCCAATTAATGAGAAATAATTAGATAATCATTATTTATCTTATTATTCTCTAGGAATAATTAATTAAATCATTATTTAATTAATATTCCTCATTAAATTTGACTAAATGATTTAGGAATAATAAAATAAATCATTGTTTTTAATTATTCCTTAATCCCATCCTTGAAATAATAAATAAATATTTTATTTGTTTATTGTTTCTAAATAAAGGGATTTAACCAATTTAAATTCCTTTTCCCTCCAAAAAAATATAATAAAATATTCCAACTGGTTAGATCTATATTTTGGTTAATAATATTTTATTATGCACCATAATCAAGGACAACTCAATATTTTGTTATAAATAGGAGTGTTTTCCATTCATTCTCTATCTTTGATCCTTTTATCTTGGTCAGAATTTGATCCTCTTATCATTGTCTATCTTTGATTCACTTTTATTTTCTTTTTACTTACTGAGCTCCATTTGAGTTCTACACGTCTTGGGTATTATACACCATTGAACCCAAGAACCCATCCCATTGAGGGGGATTGTATCAATTATGTTCCTAGGTTTTACAGAATACAAAAAAAATATTTATAGTTCTTGTCTTTTCAATTGG
The DNA here is from genome assembly GCA_034641835.2 of Pinus albicaulis. Classification (NCBI taxonomy): domain Eukaryota; kingdom Viridiplantae; phylum Streptophyta; class Pinopsida; order Pinales; family Pinaceae; genus Pinus; species Pinus albicaulis. The sequence continues at coordinate 113,405,705 of CM076577.1, read as the reverse complement.
ATATTTTGGAGAAACTCTTATTTCATTTTGCTGTTTAGCTACTTTATTTGCGTAGATATGGGTTAATTTTTCATTTGTTTCGACTGTCTATTGCAGATATAAGAAGTTTTATAACCATATTTGTTGTTAGGGTTTTTTGTCATGTGCAACTAAAGTTATCTCTTTTCGTGCACTTGCTTTAAGATTTCATACTAACAATTGGCGACTCCATAGGGTTTTATTTAGATTTTCCTATGTGGCCATCAGCTTCAGTACCTAGGGTTTTTTATTCAACTTTATTTTTTACCTTCTTAATGTAATTTTTTTACCTTTTATGCCCTAAACAGTAAAAAATATAGCTTCCACATGTTTCTGGGTTTTTTCCGCATGTAACAAGTATCAGCCACGACAAAGACAAATTTTTTTTTCTGCAACCTACTATCGAGACTCCTAGAAGTGTAGCTCACACTTTTCAGCCCCAAACCTGTGAGTTGAAAGCTCAGATAGAATCTGTTGGGCCAAAACCTACGAATTCTTGAGTCAACAGGTTAGTACCTACAAGCTGTAGTTTTTTGCTGGGTTTTTTCTAAAATTTTCAGGGTTTGCTGCAAGTACTGTTCAAGGTTGATTGACCTCTGTCTCCACCTGTATTATGAATATATATGCTCATTTTTTTTTTTGAAGTGGGAATGAGCCTCTTAGGGCTTCAGTATGCTTCCATATTTTTAGAAAAGGTTTAGTTGAGTAGGTAGTCTGAGATTTTGCAGCACTTTGCGCCTTTTTCAGTTTTATTTAAAATTATACATAATTTTTTATTTTTTTATACAAAACCGTCTGGGCTTAATTAAAATTAACACACCGATCACACACACACACACACTTAAAGTGAAGAGCACTTGGTTTACACATCCAAATAGAGACTTAAACATCTTAATTAATTTATCTTCCCCTCTGTGCCTTTGTTTATTTCTCTTCCATCATATTTGGTTATCTTTGTCTTGCGATCATTGTGCCCCCAAGGTGTTTATCCCAGAGACTCCAAGGCATTCACACTCAGTTTCTGTTAGGAAGAATTACTCCACCTCTTCACTGCCAAGTTGCTATACCTACTTTGATTATGGTCCATCGGGCCCTCACTCTGATTCTGAACCCGGTTCCCCTCTACCTCTTTCTCCCACCATGTCAAGTGCCAATGAAAGTACTGGTCCTAATGCTGGTGGTAGCCCGAGACCTAAATTTGGGGCTGCTAGTAGTGGAACCAGTACCGGAACCATCCTGACTACTCCCTTGCTACCCTTTATGGCAGGTTTGAGCCTCCCTGATTTTAGCCAGTTAATCAATGACCATATACACCATGATCTAGGTTTTCTTGTTATGCCAACTAAGCTTCCTTCTGACATCCCTAAGTTCAAAGGAAACACTGGAGAGAACCCTACTAATCACGTCTGCTCCTTTCATATGTGTTTTTTGTCCAACTCCATTATTGATGACTCCATCAGTGTTCGATTCTTCCAGGGTATGCTCATGGGTGATGCTATGAAGTGGTATGTCGACCAGGCCTCTGCCTCTCATTCCACTTTTGCAAATATTGTGAAAGTGTTCCTATCCTACATCTAGTTACCTCTCTACTACGATACCAGTACCAAGTTGTTTACCACATTCCGTCAAACTTTTGCTAGCTGCCTTTTCGACCATATCTAAGAATGGCGTAGAAAGAGGAGCTTATGTCAAGTTCCCACATTCGATGACCGTTTCTATATGCATTGGTTTCTTAGGATGATTTTTCCCTCTATTGGTAAATATGTTGCATCTCACTTTCTTCAGAAAGAGGAAGAAGCTATCCAAATCGCATTGAGATATGACCTCATCTATGCCCAGACTGGTTATGTTTATACCTTCTTACTGAATCTTCCTAGACCTGGTGGTGCCAATGCACTAAAGGAAGATCACGCCACCGACGGTATCATTGGAGCTCTTTCACATACTTATACTCATCCTCCCATGGGTTATGGTTTCCTTCAGGGAGGGGCTAGCTCCTCTAACACTTATCCCCCTCCCGGAAACATGTATATAGGAAAAAGCACATTTGCCCCATTTCATCATCCAATGATGCAGCTTGTGGTTGCTCAACCTGTTTACCCCAAATTTTCTCAACCTCCTTTTTATCTGTATCAATAGCTTAGTGGTCTAGCCCTCTGACATTAGCACCCTAGCCTCCTATTCCTTCTCAACCTCCTCCACATCAGCCACATCCCCCTCCGAGTCAAGTGTATGCACAATAGAGCACGACCGATCCTCCAAACTATAAGAAAAAGAGGAAAGGAAACCAAAATCAACCCACACAAGGTAATCAAGGGCACCAAAAAATAACAACCAACAACAAGGCACTCAGCCCAAGTAGGTTAGGTCTCTTTAGAGGAAAAATCCTTGTTCTTGTTGTGTTTTGCATGACCATTATACTCACGATTGTCCCATTTTACCCCAACTGTGTCAGTTGTGGGAAGAACAAGTAGCATCTCAAGGAAAACAAGGCTTGGCTTCGGATCCTCCAAATACTGTGCCGTTTCAACTAGATGTTTTTACTGATCCCTTCCGCCAGCAAGGATATTTGGCTTCCCAACCCCCTCAAGGCCAAGACTCCCTTCAAACCCCTCAATCTAATACCTATGATTACCATATTCTCATGATGAATTATGAAGTGGTTAATAACACTGATGTCAACCTTCAAACTTGGTCATGACAATATGGCAAGCCACCTGCTTCCTCTACAACCGAGTCTCAAACCAAAGTTTCCATAGATTACAATTCGACACCTGATTCTCCTTTACAGATTCCTCATCCACATGCAAAGGTCCTTCCTAAGATCCCCAAAGGGCCATTACACTGAACTGCTTCTTCTTCCAAATATTCCCATAATTACAGAATAATAGATGACTTAGCACAATCTCCTGCCACTATGTCAACGTTGGAAGTCCTCCAGTCATGCCATTCACAACATAAATATATATTATCTGCTCTGGGAATTTTGAATCCTACATATGATCATTTGATCATCTTTGATGTTGAAAAGTCAAAACATCCCCCCTTACCTTCATCCATCACCTTCCAAATACTTGTCAAGATTTGGAATGCCCATGTTTTGCGTTGTATCATTGACGAGTGGGTATCCACCTGTGTGATGTCCGCCTCTGTTTGCAAGCAACTCAGATCACTTGAGTTAGTCCCATCCACTATAACTTTGCGTGCTTGGGAGGGTCACTCTTCTCATCCCCTTGGCATGTTTCACAATTTTCCTATTACTCTTGTGGTCAAGATTGTTTGCATTGACATTGAATTCATGGATGCTGTTAGTATGAATCTTAATTACAAGTGTACGGAAAAAGACCACTTTAGTTGTGCATAACAAATAGCCCTAACAGCAAAGATGGCTGCCAATATCTTTATACCTGCAATTAGGTGATCAAGATAAATGCTGCAAAACTCTAGATCTATGCATCAAAGGACATTAAGCAGTAAATAAAAATGAGATTTACTCCATGCATCCCAATAGACAAGACAAGAATATGTTGAATGAATTTTATATTAAGGGAACTTGGGAGGAAAACATAGAAGGATGTTACCAGTTCTCCTCAATGGAATGGGTTCTTATAAGTCCTCAGCACTTCAGATCTAAAATTCCTCAATCTTGATGGTGTAGAAAACCCAGGCAAAAATGAAACTCAAAGGGAGCTCACAAGCAAAAAGATAGAAAAATATGACAATGATGGTGGATCAAAGTCAGACCAAATGTATAAATCCAAAGTGATCTTTAGGCAAAAAAGGGTGATGAATGAATGTAAAAACCCTTCTATTTATAACAAAATATTGAGTTAGACTAGATATTGGTGTATAATTAAAATATTATTAACCAAATCAAGATCCAACTTTTATGGAATATTTTATTATATTTGTTGGAGGGAAAAAGAATTTGGCTTGGGTCAAATCCTTTTATTTGTAAATAATAAATAAATAAATGATTTATTTATCATTTTAAGGACGTGGTTGAATAATAATCAAATAAATAATGATTTATTTAATTATTTAAGGGTGGTTTAGTCAAATTTAACAAGGAATATTATTTAAATAAGGTCTAAATAATTATTCCTAGAAAATAATAAGATAAATAATGATTTATCTAATTAATTTCACTATTTTGGGTTAAATGTGACTAGGAATATAAATTAAACTGTTGTTTAACTAATTATTCCTTGAGGAAAATCAATCAAATGTAGATTTATTTAATATTTCCTCATGGGGTTTCTTGTTTAGACCATAAACAACTTAATAAAGGTTGTTTACTAAGTTATTTTTCATTGTGAAAGAAATTTTACTTAGGGTAAAATTGGTCTTACATGGTGTACTAAGGTCCATATAATAGTAGCAAGTTAGATGACCAAAAAATGGTGTAATAGATTGCCCCCCAACATGCGAGCGTTAGGAGCTAATCGTATGACCGAAGTACATTGTAAAAACTCAATCACTAGACATCGAAGGGGAAGTCAAATAATTTAGACCGAATTGCTAAAGGACTAGACCCTGAGGAGGCGAGACTTAAAGGTGTGACAAGTCTCTTTTATGAGTGAGTAGCTGTGCTATAGGTGGCGGGGGAGGCATACCTATGCCCGTTGAGACAAAGTACAAAGAATAATGCATCCAATAAACAAGGGACTGGAAAATATAGTACATGCTGGCATAAACATGACCCAGGTAAAAAAATGATAATGAATCCCATATACAATAATATCTGAGTACATGAGATACAAATACAACCCAAATTCCCCTATATACAAGAAAGGGCTCTGAAAATCTGATTGATACATGCAAAAAAAAAGGTGCTTGCATCAAAGGCTATAATGAAGAGGTCATTAGGGCATGTGGGGGGATACCTGTAGGGCCACCCCCTCATGAGGGCTGAAAACATCTCCATTAACTATGGGTTGACCTTCAGGTTCTTCAATCACTTTCATTTTCAGTCCCCTCTTCTCCAGCTCATCTTGAATCATGTCCATTTGTTCCTGAATGTCTTCCACTTTATTTTTCAATGATCTATTTTCATCTTGCAGGTGCAGGTTCATCCTCCTGGTATGTTTGGTCATAAGTCTTAGAGGTTGGGTCCTTTTTAGCAGTCTTTTGGCATTACTCATAGATTCTGAAACATTTGAAAGTTGACTATCCCATTTTTTCATCATTTTCTCAAACTTAGCCTTTTCATACTTGTGATTCTCTGCTTCCAACTTCAACTCAAGTATTTCTTATCTTGATTCCCTCAGTTGTTCCTTGAGGAGTTCTATTTCTGATTTTTAAATCATATTCTCCTTTCCCTTTCTCTTCCCAGTGACAACTTCTTCTTCTGCTGCTGGGGATAAATCTATGATGTTTTTTGGCTGCATACCTTCACTGACTTTCTCTGCCCTCTTGCTCTCCATTGCCTTATTTGAAAACCTGGTGTTGTAGAGGTAAATCCCCTCTACAGACAGAGGCGATCCCTACTAGCCCAGATCGGGTCTAGCAACAATCGTATCACGCTAAGGCGCAAGTTCCTAATTGCAATAGACCAAATTGCGAAGAAGACCTACTTTAAGTCCAACACTATTGTTCATAGAGAAGATAGCGCTCTCGTTTCCTTGCTCCGGCAGATCACAATTCTCCCACTTGTCGCGATCAAACACCTACACATACAAGAAACACAACGAACACACAAGCATAAAACCCAATATATGTAATTATGTATTAGTCAGAAAAGACACAACTCATGATCACAATGTATGAACAATACGAGTTGAGTCATAACCAAAGTCTCTTATCATTAATTAATACAAAGAAAGATACAACCTGGCTTTGACGCTGAATCTTCCTTCGGCGGGTCGAAAATGGAATACGTCTCGGTAAAACTCATCAGGAATGGGACAAGCCTCTCTCTTCGGTTGTCTTGAAAATAATCTCCTTGCTACTGATTTGGCTCTATGAGGACTATCAAGGCTCTTGCAGCATTATCTAGGCTATGAAGGCTCTTGAAGGCTAGCTTGCAAGGAAAAATGATAAGCTTATATAGATGGTGGAAGGGGAGTTGAGATCCCTACAATCATGGGATTGGCCCTATCCTCAAGGAAGCTTCCATGAGAGGTGGAAAACCACTTCCTCTACATGGAGATCCTGAGCCAAACCTCCCAACTCAATTTAGAGACCAATTCAGGAATTGGTTGTAGTCAATCTTCCGCCATTTATTTTTAAAAAACACTCCTTAATAAGACTGGCATGGGTATAACACTGTGACAGTGCACCAACTGGCGCGCCCTCTTTGGAGGATTTTCCCCATTGGCGCGAGGGCTGAACTGGCTAGTCACGCCAAGGACAAAAAGGCTATTTTTAGGGTTTTTCACAAGGAATTTTCTTCAGGGGAATGAATGTCCTTGTCCAAGGGGATGCCATGAAAGTGGTTTCAGGTCATGTCACTGCTCACAGGTCACGGAATCAGCCCTCCAATGTGCGGGATGGGGAATTGCAGGGACGATGACAAATTGCTGTGTAACACCTCGTCATTGGCCTCCATGGCTGAAATATGAAGCCACCATCATCTCCTGCAAAATCCAATTTCTTGACAGACTTACGTTTCTTCAGTTTCCTTCCATAACCTTCAATGTCTTCTACTTGCACTCAGGGAAAATTTTAAGGATGGAATTTTATCATAAAGTTTAGAAACCTTGGCAAATCTTACTAGTTGCCAATATGTAAATTATAAAATTTGTGAAGATATTTTTGTAAAAACATTTAGGTTTCTAATTGTTTTATATTAGTATATATGAAATTTTGGCAATTTTTATAGTAAAATAATTGTATGCTATAAAATTTGGGTGAATCAATTTTCAAAAAGAGGGAAATTAGCGAATCGTCTTTTGGAAAAAGTATGGAAAAGTAGCCCACCTGTGAATATTAGCCCCTAAAATTTTCCCTGCTTACACTATTGGGGACTCCTCAATATCTATTGCATGTAGGCTATCTTCCATATTTCCTTTGGCCAATGTCTGACTCCTTGTTATCCTCTTACTCTTTGTTTGTTAATATTCTGTTTTTGTTTTGGAGGTGCTAGCTAAGGGATATTAGTTTATTGCAGAGGTTCTTCTTCAATGTCACATTAGGGGAATTTTTAGGTCTAAAATGGGCTTCCTAAGGAAATTATAAAATAATAGTGTATATAATAAAATAATATTTGATTACATCATCAAATGTTAGAGGGAAAAAGTAAAAAACTACTTTTTCAACTCGTATTTTCACCTTATCTCCCAATTTTTTTACTCAAATTTTGTGCGGGAGTACTTGTTGGATGAAAAATTTAATTTCTAATCCAAGGATTACCCATGTTTCATACTTTTTATGAATCATGCTACACAAAAAATGAGAAATAAATTAAAAACGTGATTGTAATCACGTTTATAATGTATTTCTCATTTTTCGTGTAGCGGGATCCGTCAAAAGTATGAAACATGGGTACTCCTTGGATGAGGAATAAATTTTACATCCAATGAGTATGCCCACTCGAAATTTTAGTATAAAATTTGGAAGATAAGTTGAAAATACGAGTTGAAAAATTAGTTTTTATTATTTTATTATTTTATAATCTTTTTACCCTTTTACTTTAAAAATGGTGAATCATCCCTCATGGTTGACATCATCATATTGAATCCTATTGGTTCTTATAAAGCTTATTTTGGTTGTACATATTTCTTAGGAGGCCCATTTTAGACCTCAAAATTTCCCTACTGATTGGTTCTATAGGAGACCGACTTCTTTCTTCTTCAACCTCTTCTATTGCAGCTGGGGATGTAGTAGTTTTAGGTTTTGAAACTTTCTTTAGAGTCACTACATCTATTTCATACCCACTCATAAACAGAAAAGAGGTCCAATATATGTTTAAACTTTTCAACTCTTCCAACACTAACAATTTTATCAGACCATAGCGAAATAGTGATGTCTCATTACCTTCTGACTTGACCTAAACTCTATTTGACATATTTCCCAAAATCCTATATAAAAAGAAGGGTAGGTCAAATGGTTTCTTACCAAAAAAATGCGAAAGGAGTCTAATATGATAGGAATAGACCATGTGGAATCTCCATTCGCAGGTGAAGTATTATTGAATCACCAACAACCACTTTTCATAATTCTCCTTGATATATCCTCTGCGGATGCCATTTGTCATGTCAGCTCCTCTATGCTCCTACTTGAGAAATTGTTCATATGCTTGCTTTCTGAACTTTGTGCCTTTATACTATTCTTCACAACTTCTAGGAATTTCTGTAGCTTGTGATATGATCTTTGGTGACACTATGAGATTCAAAATCCCAACCTTTCATGTTGTCCCTATAAAATTGGTAACAAAGTCTTTGGATACATGTAGATGGAAACCTTGTAAATTTTGGCAGAATTTTAGGCAACTCACCTTCCTGAAAGCCTACATAGTAGTGGGTTCTTCGTTCAGAAGCTTCTAATCCATAGGCTCATACATTACCAAGTAGCCACCCTTGTTTGTTTTCTTTTTCAATGCCATGGATGCTTTATACACCTTCGCTGCCTCACTTGTTGATGACATCTGCATAATCGAAGTTGAATAGAAACCTTCTTGGTGTGGTGAAGCATCTCTCAAATATCGAAACTAAGATACTTCATATGCAAGGATTAAACACTCAATGACAAAGAGCATCTTGGGGTAAAATTTGAAAGATAATTTGAAAACTCAGAGTTTAATGATGATACATGTGACCATAAAAGACCATAATGACATAAATATGGCTATGCATGCTTGGGAATCATCATAATGAACTCAAATGACCTCACCCTTTACTTTTATTATCAAAAGTTGACACCTCACACCATCTGTCACATTCTGCAGAAAAACCTAGTTTCGTAGCGAAAACTGTTTAACTGCTAACAGATTTGCTACGGAACTGTTAGGCAGTTTCATAGAGAAATTTGTTGATTTGCCTTGTAATTTGCTATGAAACTATGAAAAAATCAAGGAAAATTTTAATGATGGACATTTATCTTAAAGTTTAGAAACCTTGGTGAATATTAGTAGTCCCCAATATGTAAATTGTAAAAAAAATTATGTTATTTTTGTAAACATATTTAGTTTTCTAATCATTTTATATTAGTATAAATAAAATTTTGGCGATTTTTAGGGTAAAATAATTTTATACTATAAAATTTGGGCGAATCAATTTTCTAAAAAATGGAAATTGTCGAATCTTGTTTTTGGAAAAAGCATGGAAAATTATCCCACCTACGAATATTAGCCATGGGGAAGGCATGGGGATGAAAACTATATGATATGAGGTTGATTTGACTAAAATGACATGATTTATAGGGGGGTTTTAAACTTAAGGTAGACATCATCAAATGCAAAATTTTCAGAAATTTCATTAAAATGAATTATGAGACCACATCAACCTAGGTGAATGACATGTATGACCCTATCAATGAAAGTGTTAAAAGTAATGAGTGATAACAGGTGGGAGAATATGCACTGAATTTGGTCATTTGGCATTGTTCTAAAGGAACTTTGATGTAGGGGCATTTGACACTAGCCAACAATGTAGGAAGTTTTGTCCACATGTTGTGGCTAGGAGGGTTCAAAAAATTTGAATTGTAACGGCTAGGTGTCAATACCTCAGTTGACTGTATCATTTAGATTAGTTATATTTGTAGAATTCGAATAGTTCAGTTCGATCCATCTGTCACATTTCAGTTAGTTGAATAATTGTAATTAGGCTTTTGGTTTTCTAAAACGGTCCTCGCAGAGGAACCGAAGAGTCACACTATAATGTATATAAATTGAATCCTCGGATGTATCGGAAGAGAGGAGAGAGGAAGAGAGATTTCTGCAATAAACTCTGTGTGTTAACAATTGTTTCCAGTTAAATGATTTCAGAGCCTATTTGCCATTGTATTTTCTCGAACCGTTAATTGTGAAGAAATTGTTTAATTGTGAGACAATTGTACGTTGGTTCCGTGTGGAATCGTTGGATGTGGTGGTTGTATAAGTCTGCATTTCTCTGTCTATTTCCCTGTAATAGTTTGGATAAACCCTGGTCATGAACTCTGTTTAATGGTAATAGAAATCTCGCTCAATAAAGAAATTTACATTTGTTTGTTGTTAATTGGAAATTCTTAACCGGGGTCAGAACCTGAGTTAACAAATGGAGCGGATAAAAGAATAGTGCAAACCAGACATACACCCGTGGTCAAGCACTGTACCAAACCCGCAAGTGGATTTACAAAGGTGGATTGCCCATATCTCACCGCTTTTGGTGTATAAGCGGTATTTTCCAGTTGTGGAGCGATTCCGGAGACTTGTTGATGCGTGGCGAGGTGGACCCCTGGAAAACCACTGTTTAAAATGTGCCATCACATGTTAACATTCATAGTAGGATTCCGAGTGATATTGCCAAGAGTAGTTGATCTGGGAAAGGGCCATCGGACGGTGGTCGCTTGCTGTAGATGTGCGAACGATAAACGAGGTGCGCGGATGATAAACGAGGTATGGTGCATGCGTTTGATTGGTCTATTGATTGTAGAGGTGGGGCCGGAGCCAAGGGTTTATTTTAAGTCGTTTGTTTAAAAGGCGTAGAGTATAAATACAAAGTTTCGAAAGTTAAACATTGATTATAAGGTATGGCGCACATAGATAATTTGAATTACTGAGATTGAATGTGTATAAGTGCGAAGGATTATAAACTTAGTCCTAAGGTTCGAAGATAAATATATATACCGGGAAATATAAATAAATTTCCAAAGTTGTGAATAGATTTATTTTTCAATTTATTTGAAATTGATAAATAAATTAAGAAGAGGAATAAGACCACCTGGAGCAAAGAACGGGGTTTGAGAAGGGAAAAGCTGACAGAGCCACGACTACAGTTGACCATATCTCCTCAGAAGGGTCCGATTTTGGTTTTGTTGGCGTCATTTGTGGTATCAGAGCCATTTTTTTAAGGTTGTTTTTGCAGAAGAGCTGACATGGAAATCCGAGTTGGTAGAGGTGCTGGCAGAAGGAGAACTGTTGCCAACGCAGAGGTGTTGGGGATGTTGTAGAGGGTCGAAGCCAGAATGGATGCCATGGAGCGAAGACAGCCCAGAGATTCTGAAGACATCAGTGAACTTGAAACATAAGAAGCTGAAGAGAATGTTGAAATTCCTCCTGACATGAGACTCGTTAGAACTATTTTGGGGTTTGCAGTTAAGCCTAGAATTGAAGTGTCGAGTTATGCAGGGGGACTGAATCCAGAAGAACTAGTAGACTGGATTAATGAAATGAACAAGTGCTTCGACTATGAAGAGATAAGCGAGGATAAAAAGGTCAAGTTTGCGGTGACAAAGCTGAAGGGACATGCTGCACTTTGGTGGGACGGAGTGCAGGAAGAAAGAAGGAGAGTTGGAAAACAACCTATCAAAAGCTGAAACAGAATGATGGCTAAATTAAAAGGTAAATTATTGCCTAATGATTATCAGCTGACATTGTATAATCAAATGCAGAACCTGAGACATAGGTTGCTGACAGTAAAAGAATACACAGAGGAATTCTACAGAGTAAGCATAAGGGCTGGGCAATTCCAAGACACACCAGAGAAGAATTCCAGATATGTGAATGGTCTCAAGCTAGAGATCCAAGATGAGATTGGTCTCCTGTCTCCTAAGACAGTGGAAGAGGCCTATTATATGGCCTTGAAAGCAGAGGAGAAACTCCTGAGGAAACAGTCTGCCAAGAACAGAGGTAATTTCCATGGAAAGGGAAGTCAGGGTGGTAGAGGAAAGCCTACTACACCCAGGGATGGAGCTAATAGTAGATCTCCTCAGAATGCATCTACAGAGGATGATGCAAGGGGCAGAAGGGGTTCTTACAGAGGAAAAGGAAGAGGAGGCAGAGACAGAGGCAGAGGTAGAGAATTAAGGTGCTATAGATGTCAGCAAGTGGGACATAAGCACTATGAGTGTCAAGAGAATGTGGGTGCTGGTCCAAGGAATGTTGTTGTTGCCTAGGCTAGAGAAGAGGCAGAAATTGAAGAAGAAATTCTTCCAGAGAGGGGAGAATACTTGGTGGTAAATAAGGTCCTGTTGAAGCAAGACAAAGAGGTCACTGAGCCTGCACAAAGGAAGACTTTGTTTAGGAGCATATGCAAAGTCCAAGGGAAATTCTGCCAGCTAGTCATTGATAGTGGCAGCACAGAAAATCTGGTTTCCACTGAGGTAATAGAGAAGTTGAAGTTGAAGACAAGGGAGCATCCAACTCCCTACAGGGTGTCCTGGTTGCATAAAGGGCACCAGCTGGTTGTAAAAGAACAGTGTGAGATAGAGCTGCAAATGGGCAAATACAAAGATAAGGTCCTGTGTGATGTAATGCCCATGGATGTGTGTCGTATACTTCTGGGTAGACCTTGGCAGTTTGACAGAGCAACAGTGCATGATGGCAAGAAAAACACTTACAAGTTCTTCAAAGATGGGGTACACCATACATTGATACCCATGTAAGAAGGAGAGCCATCCAGCAGAGTGATTGATCCAAAGACCTTGTTGTTGAGCGAGAAGGAATATCTGCGGCAGATAGAAGCAGAAGAGGTAAGTTTTGCTTTAGTTTGCAAACCTAAAGTAGTTCTTACTTCTACAAACATTTCTGATTTGCCAGTAGAAATCCAAGAGATGTTAGATGATTATTGTGACATTATTGTGGATGATTTACCTGATGAGATGCCACCTATGATAAAGATCAGTCATCAGATATATTTTATTCCTGGTTCAAATCTGCCAAATAAGGCAGCCTACAGAATGACTCCCAAGGAAAATGAGGAAATCAGGAGACAAGTACAATAATTGGTGGACAAGGGGCTGATCAGAGAAAGTTTGAGTCCATGTGTAGTACCAGCAATATTGAGCCCAAAGAATGATGGAGGCTGGAGGATGTGTACTGATTCCAGAGCAATCAATAAGATCACAATCAGGTACAGATTCCCTTTGCCCAGAGTTGAGGATTTGATGGATTGTTTGAGTGGTGATAAATATTTCTCAAAGATAGATTTGAAGAGTGGATACCATTAGATTAGAATAAGAGAGGGTGATGAGTGGAAAACTTCCTTTAAAACAAATGAAGGACTGTATGAATGGATGGTAATGCCTTTTGGGTTGTCAAATGCACCTAACACTTTTATGAGACTTATGAATGAAGTATTGAAAGAATTCATTGGTAAATTTGTGATAGTGTATCTGGATGATATATTAGTTTTCAGCAGAACTAAAGAAGAACATTTAAGGCATCTTAATCATGTCTTGAAGAAGCTGCACCAAGAGAAACTGTTGATCAACTTAAAGAAATGCTCATTCATGAAGGAAGAGTTGGTGTATTTGGGTTTTTTTGTTTCTGCAGAAGGATTGAAGATGGACCCAGAAAAGGTTAAGGCAATTGTGGAGTGGCCTTCACCCAGGAATGTTTTTGAGGTAAGAATTTTCCATGGACTTGCTAGTTTTTACAGAAATTTTATAAGAAACTTCAGTAAGATCAATGCACCCATCATTGAGACAATAAAGAAGAGAAAAAAACCATTTAAGTGGACTGCTGAAGTAGAAAGAAACTTTAAACTTTTGAAGCAAAAGATAACTGAGAAGCGTGTTTTGATTCTGCCTGATTTTACTAAACCATTTCAAGTGAAGTGTGATGCCAGTGGGGAAGCCATTGGAGCTGTGTTGAGTCAGGATGATAGGCCTGTAGCATATTTCAGTGAGAAGCTAAATGACACCAGGAGAAAGTATTCCTCTTATGAGAAGGAATTCTATGCAATTGTTCAGGCATTGAAAAAGTGGAGACATTATTTGATGTCCAGGGAATTTGTATTGTATTCTGACAATCATGCTTTGCAGTATATTGTACAGCAGCCCAAGTTGAAACATAAGCACGCTAAATGGGTTGAGTATCTCCAAGGTTTTAATTTTGTTTTGAAACATATAAGTGGCCAAGCCAATAAAGTAGTTGATGCTTTGAGTAGGAGGCACATGCTTGTTCAAGAAACAAATTTTGAAGTTGTAGGATTTGATTTCTTGAAAGAATTGTATAAAACAGATCCAGATTTTAAAGAAGCATTTGAGGCATGTAGTAACCCTTTTTTAACAGACAGAAGCCAGTGGCTGGATTATTTCCTGCAGGAGGACTTGTTATTCAGAAGAAGCCAACTGTGTACCAAAATGTTCCATGAGGGAAAATTTGATCAAGACACTTTGGTACTGATAAGACTGATGAGCAGCTGAGTCACTTCTATTTCTGGCCCAGGATGAGAACAGAAGTAGATACGTTTGTGAATAATTGTAATATCTGTCAATATGCTAAAGGAAGGAGCCAGAATGAAGGATTGTACACTCCCTTTCCTATTCCAGACAGGCGTTGGGACATGGTGAGTATGGATTTTGTTCTAGGATTGCCAAAGACTCAGAGAGGGAATGATGAAGTCTCTGTTGTAGTGGACAGATTCTCCAAAATGGCACATTTTATTCCATGCTATAAAACTAGTGATGCCACCCATGTTGCTAACTTGTTTTTCAAAGAAGTTGTTAGATTGCATGGGTTGCCCAAGAGTATTGTTTCAGACAGAGACACCAGATTTGTGGGTCAATTTTGGAGGACATTGTGGAAGAAAATTGGTACCAAACTGAGTTTCAGCTCAGCTTATCATCCCCAGACTGATGGACAAACTGAGGTGGTGAATAGGAGTCTGGGAAATTCGTTGAGAAGTCTTGCAGGAGAGCATCCCAAGCAGTGGGATCATATTTTTCCCCAGGTAGAATATGCATATAATGACTCACCAAACAGGAGCACAGGGCAAATTCCATTCCATATTGTTTATGGAATGCACCCCAGAGGAATATCAGAGTTGAGAAATCTGGGAAAGGCAGAGCTAAGGAGTGCAGATGGTGAAGAATTTGCTTCAGAGATCCAGGCCATACATGAACAAGTGAAACAACAACTACAAGGCAGCAACATCAAATATAAAAGCAGAGCAGACTTGAGCAGAAAGGAGGTTCATTTTGAAGTAGGAGATCGGGTTTTAGCACACTTGAGAAAGGAGAGATTCCCAAAGAAGTAGTATAACAAATTGAAATTCAGAAAGATTGGGCCATGCAAGATACTTAGAAAGTTTTCTGCAAATTCTTATGAGATTGAATTACCTCCTGATGTTGGAATATCTCCCATTTTTAATGTTGCAGATTTTTACAAGTATGAAGATGATGGTACAGAAGAGAGAGCAGCAGACAAGGAACAGATTGAGTGGAAGGAGCAGCTACCTCCAGAGCAACCATTGCAACCAGAGAAGATATTAAATAAAAGACCATTCAGAAGGACCAGAGGACAAGATTACTTTCAGTACTTTATCAAATGGAAGGACAAGCCAGAGGAAGATGCCACCTGGATGACTGAAGGGATGTTGCAGAATATAGGTAGATCAGTGGAAGAGCTCATGGAGAGGAGCCCATGAAGAAATTTTCCCTTGGGAGTCTGATGCAGGGGCATTAGACACTAGACAGCAATGTAGGAAGTTTTGTCCACATTTTTTCAGAACCTGAGTTAACAAATGGAGCGGATAAAAGAATAACGCAAACCAGACGTAAACCCGTGGTCAAGCACTGTACCAAACCCGCGAGTGGATTTACAAAGGTGGATTGCCCATATCGCACTGTTTTTGGTGTATAAGAGGTATTTTTCGGTTGTGGAGCGATTCCATAGACCTGTTGATGCGTGGCGAGGTGGACCCCTGGAAAACCACCGTTTAAAACGCGCCATCGCACGTTAACATTCGTACCAGGATGCCGAGCGATATTGCCGAGAGCCGTTGATCTGGGAAAGGGGCATCAGACGGTGGTCGCTTGCTGTAGATGCGCGAATGATAAATGAGGTGCGTGGACGATAAATGAGGTACGATGCATACGTTTGATTGGTCTATTGATTGTAGAGGTGGGACCGGAGCCAAGGGTGTATTTTAAGTCGTTTGTTTAAAAGGCATAGAGTATAAATACAAAGTTTCAAAAGTTAAACATTGATTATAAGGTATGGCACACATAGATAATTTAAATTCCCGCGATTGAATGTGTATAAGTGCGAAGGATTATAACCTTAGTCCTAAGGTTCAGAGATAAATATATATACCGGGAAATATAAATAAATTGCCGAAGTTGTGAATAGATTTATTTTTCAATTTCTTTGAAATTGATAAATAAATTAAGAAGAGGAATAAGACCACGTGGAGCAAAGAACGGGGTTTGAGAAGGGAAAATCTGATAGAGCCACGACTACAGTTGACCATCTCTCCTCAGAAGGGTCCGATTTTGGTTTTGTTGGCGTCATTTGTGGTATCAGAGCCATTTTTTTAAGGTTGTTTTTTCAGAAGAGCTGACATGGAAATCCGAGTTGGTAGAGGTGCTAGCAGAAGGAGACCTGTTGCCAACGCAAAGGTGTTGGGGATGTTGCAGAAGTTCGAAGCCAGAATGGATGCCATGGAGCGAAGACAGCCCAGAGATCCTGAAGACATCAGTGAACTTGAAACAAAAGAAGCTGAAGAGAATGTTGAAATTCCTCCTGACATGAGACTCCTTAGAACTGTTCTGGGGTCTGCAGTTAAGCCCAGAATTGAAGTGTTGAGTTATGCAGGGGGACTGATTCCAGAAGAAATAGTAGACTAGATTAATGAAATGAAAAAGTGCTTTGACTATGAAGAGATAAGCGAGGATAAAAAGGTCAAGTTTGCAGTGAAAAAGCTAAAGGGACATGCTGCACTTTGGTGGGACGGAGTGCAGGAAGAAAGAAGGAGAGTTGGCAAGAAACCTATCAAAAGCTGGAATAGAATGATGGTAAATTAAAAGGTAAATTATTGCCTAATGATTATCAGCTGACATTGTATAAGCAAATGCAGAACCTGAGACAGAGGTTGTTGACAGTAAAAGAATACACAGAGGAATTCTACAGAGTAAGCATAAGGGCTGCGCAATTCCAAGACACACCAGAGAAGACTGCCAGATATGTGAATGGTCTCAAGCTAGAGATTCAAGATGAGATTGGTCTCCTGTCTCCTAAGACAGTGGAAGAGGCCTATTAGATGGCCTTGAAAGCAGAGGAGAAACTCTTGAGGAAATAATATGCCAAGAAGAGAGGTACTTTCTGTGGAAAGGGAAGTCAGGGTGGTAGAGGAAAGCCTACTACACCCGGGGATGGAGCTAACAGTAGCTCACTTCAGAATGCATCTATAGAGGATGATGCAAGGGGTAGAAGGGGTTCTTACAGAGGAAAAGGAAGAGGAGGCAGAGACACAGGCAGAGGTAGAGAATTAAGGTGCTATAGATGTCAGCAAGTGGGACATAAGAACTATGAGTGTCAAGATAATGTGGGTGCTGGTCCAAGGAATGTTGTTGTTGCCCAGGCTGGAGAAGAGGCAGAAATTGAAGAAGAAATTCTTCCAGAGAGGGGAGAATCCTTGGTGGTAAATAAGGTCCTGTTGAAGCAAGCCAAAGAGGTCACTGAGCCTGCACAAACGAAGACTTTGTTTAGGAGCATATGCAAAGTCCAAGGGAAATGCTGCCAGCTAGTCATTGATAGTGGCAGCATAGACAATCTGGTTTCCATTGAGGTAATAGATAAGTTGAAGTTGAAGACAAGGGAGCATCCAACTCCCTACAGGGTGTCCTGGTTGCATAAAGGGCACCAGCTAGTTGTAAAAGAACAGTGTGAGATGGAGCTGCAAATGAGAAAATACAAAGATAAGGTCCTGTGTGATGTAATGCCCATGGTTGTGTGTCATATACTGCTAGGTAGACCTTGGCAGTTTGACAGAGCAGCAGTGCATGATGGCAAGAAGAACACTTACAAGTTCTTCAAATATGGGGTACACCATACATTGATACCCATGGAAGAAGGAGAGCCATCCAACAGAGTGATTGATCCAAAGACCTTATTGCTGAGCAGGAAGGAATATCTGCAGCTTATAGAAGAAGAAGAGGTAATTTTTTCTTTAGTTTGCAAACCTAAAGTAGTTCTTACTTCTACAAAGATTTCTGATTTTCCAGTAGAAATGCAAGAGATGTTAGATGATTATTGTGACATTATTGTGGATGATTTACCTGATGAGCTGTCACCTGTGAGAAAGATCAGTCATCAGATAGATTTTATCCCTGGTTCAAATCTGCCAAATAAGGCAGCCTATAGAATGACTCCCAAGGAAAATGAGGAAATCAGGAGACAAGTACAGGAATTGGTGGACAAGGGGCTGATCAGAGAAAGTTTGAGTCCACATGCAGTACCAGCAATATTGAGCCCAAAGAAAGATGGAGGCTGGAGAATGTGTACTGATTCCAGAGAAATAAATAAGATCACAATAAGGTATAGATTCCCTTTGCCCAGAGTTGAGGATTTGATGGACTGTTTGAGTGGTGGTAAATATTTCTCAAAGATAGATTTGAAGAGTTGATACCATCAGATTAGAATAAGAGAGGGTGATGAGTGGAAAACTGCCTTTAAAACAAATGAAGGACTGTATGAATGGATGGTAATGCCTTTTGGGTTGTCAAATGCACCTAGCACTTTTATGAGACTTATGAATTAAGTATTGAAAGAATTCATTGGTAAATTTGTGATAGTGTATCTGGATGATATATTAGTTTTCAGCATAACTAAAGAAGAACATTTAAGGCATCTTAATCATGTCTTGAAGAAGCTGCACCAAGAGAAATTGATGATAAATCTGAAGAAATGCTCATTCATGAAGGAAGAGTTGGTGTATTTGGGTTTTGTTGTTTCTGCAGAAGGATTGAAGATGGACCCATAAAAGGTTAAGGCAATTATGGAGTGGCCTTCACCGAGGAATGTTTTTGAGGTAAGAAGTTTCCACGGACTTGCTATTTTTTACAGGAAGTTTATAAGAAACTTCAGTAAGATTAATGCACCCATCATTGAGACAATAAAGAAGAGAAAACAACCATTTAAATGGACTGCTGAAGAAGAAAGAAACTTTAAAGTTTTGAAGCAAAAGATAACAGAGAAGCCTGTTTTGATCCTGCCTGATTTTGCTAAACCATTTCAAGTAAAGTGTGATGCCAGTGGAGAGGCCATTAGAGCTGTGTTGAGTCAGGATGATAGGCCTGTAGCCTATTTCAGTGAGAAACTAAATGACACCAGAAGAAAGTATTCCTCTTATGAGGAGGAATTCTATGCAATTGTTCAGGCACTGAAGAAGTGGAGACATTATTTGATGTCGAGGGAATTTGTATTGTATTTTGACAATCATGCTTTGCAGTATATTGTACAGCAGCCCAAGTTGAAACATAAGCATGCTAAATGGGTTGAGTATCTCCAAGGTTTTAATTTTGTTTTGAAACATATAAGTGGCCAAGACAATAAAGTAGTTGATGCTTTGAATAGGAGGCACATGCTTGTTCAAGAAACAAATTTTGAAGTTGTAGGATTTGATTTCCTGAAAGAATTGTATAAAACAGATCTAGATTTTAAAGAATCATTTGAGGCATGTAGTAACCCTGTTTTAACATATAGAAGCTAGTGGCTGGATTATTTCCTGAAGGAGGACTTGTTATTCAGAAGAAGCCAACTGTGTGTACCAAAATGTTCCATGAGGGAAAATTTGATCAAAGAAAAGCATAGTGGTGGACTTGCTGGACACTTTGGTACTGATAAGACTTATGAGCAGCTGAGTCACTTCTATTTCTACCCAGTATGAGAACAAAAGTAGATAAGTTTGTGAAGAATTGCAAGATCTGTCAATATGCTAAAGGAAGGAGCCGGAATGCAGGTTTGTACACTCCCTTGCCTATTCCAGATAGGCCTTGGGACATGGTGAGTATGGATTTTGTTCTAGGATTTCCCAAGACTCAGAGAGGGAATGATGCAGTCTTTGTTGTAGTGGAAAGATTCTCCAAAATGGCACATTTTATTCCATGCTATAAAACTAGTGATGCCAACTGTTAGTATGAATATTTTGTCGAAGTGTACGAAAAAAGACCACTTTAGCTACACATAACTTATAGCCCTAACATCAAATATGGCTGCCAATATCTTCAAATCTGCAGTTAGTTGATCAAGACAAGTGCTGCAAAAAACCAGATCTATGCATAGAAAGACATTAAGCAGTAAAATTAAGAGTTTGCTCCATACATCCAATAGACAAGACAAGAACAATGTTTTTTGAAAGAATTTTTGTATTAAGGGCACTTGGGAGGAAAACAAGAAGGTGTATCCAATTCTCCTTAATGGGATGGGTTCTTGGAAGTCCTCAGCACTTCAGATCTAGAATCTCTCTCTCTTGTTGGTGTAGAAAACCCAGACAAAGATAGAACTCAAAGGGAGCTCACACAGCAAATAATGAAGAATGTGACCAAGTGTATAGATCCAGAGTGATCTAATAGGCAAAAAAAGGTGAAGAATGGTAGGAGAAACCCTCCTATTTATAACAAAATATTGGGTCATTATAGATCTTGGTGTATGATTAAAATAACATTAACCAAATCTAGATCCACTTTTTATGGAATATTTTATTATATTTGTTGGAGGGAAAAAGTATTTGACTTGGGTCAAATCCCTTTATTTGTGAATAATAAATAAATAAATGATTTATTTATCATTTTAAGGAAGTGGTTGAAGGATAATCAAATAAATAATGATTTATTTAATTATTTATGGGTGTTTTAGTCATATTTAACAAGGAATATTATTTAAATAAGATTTAAATAATTATTCCTATAAAATAATAAGATAAATAAAGATTTATCTAATTAATTTCTTTGTTTTGGGTTAAACATGACCAGGAAAATCAAACAAATATAGGTTTGTTTAATATTTCCTTTTGGGGTTTCCTGTTTAGACCATAAACAACCCAATAAATGTGTTTTATTAAGTTATTTTACATAGTGAAGGCAATTTTACTTAGGGTAAAATTGGTCTTACATGGTGTACTTGGGTCCATCTAATGATAGTAGGTTAGATGACCAAAAAATGGTGTAACAGATTGCCCCCCAGCATGCGAGTGTTAGGAGAAAATCGTATGACCGAAGTACGTTGTAAGAACTCAATCACCAGACATCAAGAGGGAAGTCAGAGAGAGAAATGTAAGGTAGACGAGTGTGCTGAAGAACTAGACCCTGAGGAGATGAGACTCGCAGGTGCAACAAGTCTCTTTTTATGAGAGGGTACCTGTGCTAAAGGCGGCGAGGGAGGCATACCTATGCCCGCCGAGACAAAGTACAAAATAATAGTGTGTCCAGTAAACAAGGGACCGAACCATAAAGTACAACCGGCATAAACATGAGCCAGATAGAAATACAATGAGGGATCCCATATACATGTTGTGCCTGGGATAACAGCCAGGACTTATACAATAATATCTGAGTACATGAGATAAAAATACAACCCAAATGCCCCCTACAAGCGAGGAAGGGCTCACAAAATCTGACTGATACATGAAAATCAAAGAGGCGCTGCAAGCGGCTAAGGCCGACATCATCAAATATATGGAGCTGCATCGAAGGCTGCAATGAAGAGGTCATCTGGGCATGTTGGGGGCTACCTGCAGGGCCACCCCCTCATGAGGGCTGAGACATCTCACACACACCCGGGCATCACCAAGAGCTGCTGCTGCATCACTGGACCATCAAGCATACGGATCTCGATCATGCTGAAAGGAGCTGAAGTGGAGAAACAATCAAGTCAAAGGGAAATGAGAGATCCCTTTGCCTGATCCGAGGCACCGAACAAGAGTGGAAGCTGGAACCAAGGTACACTGCTCTCTAGACCTATCCTCTGGAATGAAGGAGCTGACGTCGACAGAGGGAGGTCCGCCGTAGGTGAGGCGATGAGAGATCCTCAACTAAGGCACGAGAGAAAATAGTAGAGCGACTGACAGACTAATACCGATGATGATGATGGAATAGAGGGGACTGAGTAGCAAATGGACGACTTCCCTTGCTAGAGCATAAAGGGCACGAATGACATGGCATCGAATGAGACAATATCATAAGAGATAGGGGACAGTGGGACTGAAGGCCATAATGTGCGACTCAAGAGAGAGACCAAGCAATGAAAGATGGAGGACTATAGCGGGGTACAATGGGACACGGGATAGACACCATGAATGTGATGATGACTCAACGTGGATGCTCTAAACAAGGGTGACTCGATGGTGCTGCCACACAGTAAAGGTCCCATGGGGGACCATGAAACATGAGTATAAGATGGTATCTCATGACAAAAATCGACACGAACAAAGACAAGTAGGGAGGCAAAGTGGTGCCCCAATTACAAGTGTTGTAAGTGAGGAAATCCTATTTTGGGGGGAGGTGAAGTGACCCTTCTTAGACAAAATGTGTCCTGGTGAAGTATCAAATCACAAAAAACTAACAGATACCCATTATAGGGCTCGGTGAGAGCTTTCCAATGGTGCAGACAGTTTGTCAAACTGAGTTACGGTGTGGTCGCAGCAGGCGAAAGAAAAACCAGGGTTCTCTTTTAATAAGGCATTTTTCCCTCCAAATTCACTCATTTTCTAGTGTTGCTGTGGTAAAGGTAGAGAGGAGAGAAGGCCCTAAATCTTGCGGCGAGCGTAGCGGAAAAACCGACCGTTGGAATCGGGATCTGTCAGTTGCAGGTAAGAGGCCTAACCTTACTCTTTCATTTTGATGGTTTGAAAGTTCAGATTAGGGCCCAGAATCTCAGGAACAGACCCTCTTGCATATTTTCGGCCAGGTCGCACGTTTTGGGCCAAAATCTGCGACCTGGGAAGCAGGTTTTGAGTAAAAAGGTGCGACCTATCCCAGGATTTTGCAGAAAAGTGCGACCTGGAAGATGAGGGGGTTTTAGTGCTGTTTTATGGCTGAGAGTTGGGTTTTTGTGTTTGGTTATAGTATTCCCTATCTGTATGCTGACAAAGATGACGTTTTTGTGTAGATATGGTAGATATATGGGTTAACTGGAGAGAGAGAGACATGGGTACATTGCGGGCAGAGATCCAGGCAGATCAGGGTGTCCGTCATGTGTTGGCTAGGTTTGGGGTTCTAAAATTTTTGGAGAACCCTTTGATGAGAGCTAGAGAGCCCTTGTTGGCCCGGATTATCAGTTATTGGGATCCAGAGCATGAGGTATTTGTAGTGCAGGGGCACAGGATCGAACTGACAGTCCAGGATGTGTATTTCCTGACTGGTCTCCCACCACTTGGGATGGTGGGAAATACACAGCCAGTGTTACCGCGGGGGCGGAACATCATGGAGTTTGTGGAGCGGCATTGTCGACCGAGTCTCCAAGTCAAAGGGACGCGGATACCGATCGGGGACCTAGAGAGATTGGAGACCCGTGTAGTGGCCACAGCTGTGCCGCGGATCCTGGGCAACCAGGCATTCCATCACATCAATGGGGGGCAGATGATGATTGTAGAGAGTGTGTTGAGTGGGACCTACTATGGGTGGGCCCAAATGATGTTGGCGTCGTTAAAACGACAGTTGTCACTTTGCAAGCGGCAAGTGAACCACGATTGCTCATATGGGACTTTATTGTGCTCCTTATTTTTTGAGAAGATCCCGACCTTACGACCTCGTATACAGCTCCCAGACGGGGGCCCGAGAGAGCCCAGGATGCACCGGTGGGGGCGACTACTGTGTAGAGGAGGAGGAGGGGCGGTCGGACGGGTGTTTCGACCAGAGTTCTTTGCCCATTGGGATCAGATGCCATTATACATAGACGACTATCCCTATAGTGGGATGAGTTATTATGGGGATCCGGACCTGCCACTTCCGCCTGGTCGAGTATGGGGGCCCGATGGTAAGTGACAAGTGACTATTATTTTTTGGGCATGTTAAAGTTATTGAATAGTAGATAGGGTACTGATTCAGGTACTTTTGGTATGCAGATATAGCTCCGGTAAAACCGGCCGGATGTATCGGACGACCGGCAGCATAAGGAGCTACAGGCCTGAGTGGATTGCGAGCGGCGCATAATGAGGATGCGACCGCCCTCCTGGAGGACATCCGGCGTAGATGCGAGAGGTTGCTGACCGGTGTTTCAGAGCGTGGGTGGCAAGACTTAGACGACCAGTACATAGAGCCATGTATTGGTCTACCCTCGAAATGGCGAGGTACCATGCGGCACATGGCAATGGACGGTCAGGGGATACGTGATCTACAGGCTGCAGGAGCAGAGCCATTGGCATGGGATCCTCCAGATAGTGATTAGGTGTGGGGCATGTGGTGCCCCCTAGTGTGTATGTAGGGGCAGGTGGTGCCTCCAGTTTTGATTTTTCATAACATGCTATGGGCATGTCAAATGTATTAGAGTAGATGGACTCGAAACACATATTTTTCGACACATATTATGGATATGCATATTTTTAATGATTATAAATGTTATTTTCTTGTATGAAATGCGTGTGATAAATGCCAATCTAGAACATGGTTTGCAATGTTATCTACATAGTGATTTTTTTCTCGAGGTACATGGTTGAAAGTTATGGTTTCAAATTCACGTATCAAGAGTTTCACTCGTAAATATCGTCTAAAAAGAACATGATTATGCACACGATAGACACCCTTTATTTGCATGACAATAAGTAGGGAATCTAAACGAACATGCAGATGGAGGATGCGATGAGAGAGGGAATCGGCTAAAAGACCCCGCACTGCATCGTATTCGGCCTGATTGTTGGTGGCAGGACCAATGCAGGCCCCATTTGAGAGAAAAAGGGCATGCAAGGGGGTGAAAATGGCCCAACCTGTCAAGGCGAGATTCCGGGAGTAACGACTTGCACCATCGGCGTAACCGATATAGGGTGTGGACGGGAGGTCCTGCGGAATGGTGTTACAAGACAAAAACTGAGGGGGGAAGGGACAATGATGGCAGCGTGAGTGTACAGAAGACATCGAGCGGTAACTGCGGGAGGGAGTGCGATGGGCAGGATGGCTATGTCTCATATACAAACTAGAGGGTGGTATATGAGGGCTATAGGAGGTATGGCGGGGACTCGGGCTGTAGAGGTCATCATGGATACGGGTGGTGGTATCTCGTTTAAGGGCGGGAAGGATGAGGTCATGGGAGAAGAAGGCTTCCAAGGGGGGATCCTGACCGGAAATGAGGGGATGATTAGAGGAAGGGAAACCACATGACGTGGCAAAGCTACCTAAATCATCCATACAGGAAGAAAGGCTCACATATGGATCGTCACGGGGGATGACAGAAGAACAAATGAATAGATGGTCAAAAGATGTGGAGCCCAGGGTGGTTGCTGAAGGGGGGTCGAGCGAACCATCAGGGGAGGAATCTGAGGGAATGTTATCCGAGGGTCTCATGGATGATGAGAGGTAGAAAATGGTGGTGGTAGGCTCAGACATATGGACATCAGGGGGGGGGGGGATGTTGATGGGAGCGGGGGGATCCTCAGACTGACTGGAAGCATACTACGCAAGTATGGGAGAGGCGGATTGATTTTGTTCAACCTCATACTCTCGAACTACCTCTAAAGAGGCGCGGTAATGTGTGAGGTGAGGAAAATGGTGGGAATAATGGCCATGGACACCACACAGAGCACAGGGTTTGTTGGTGCGGATAATCTTGGGGTTCTTGGTTACGGACGAGGAAGGAACGGAGGCTTCAGGGACCGTAGACTCAAGGAACGCGACTTTAACCATGGGTTGAATACGGGGCAATTCAGGACAAGCATGGGTGGCGTGACCGACGACATCACACAAGGCGCAAGGTTTTGCGGGAAGAGGAGGGGCCGGGTCAGTCGGGGTGGCCTTGTCTTTGGGTGCCCTCTTGCTAGCTTTTCCTTTCTTCCCAGGAGCCGTCACGACAGGAGAAGGGTCCTGTGAAGGTGCTGAGGGTACAGTGGCAACGGAGGAAGCGAGGGGGACCGGTTGAACCGGTGTCAAAGCAAGGTAGGGTTTGGGGTGACCAGGCGGGGTAGCGGCTGGAGGGTCAAGGTACCAGACGGGTATGCCCATGGTCAGGTTGGGGAGAGAGAGGGTGGCCATGATGGGGACTGAATAGAATCCGGGAGGGGGAGCCAGGAAGGGTATCTGACCGACGGGGTAATGACCAGGGGGGACGGCTCCTAGATGGTTGAGGCTTGGGGGAACTGACCCAGGAGGATAGAGGGGTTCAGGGATACCAGCTATAGGAGAAGGGCCAGAAGGAGAAGGTCCGGCTGGCTGAGATGAATGGCTAGGAGTGGGTTGCGGTGGGCGAGGTTGAGTCTAAGATTGCTGACTAGCCGAAGCGGGTCGCTTAAGGGCAGCCCGAGACGATTGCATCATGCAAAAATTCGATAAGCAGGGATCAGAGATAGGAGGCGGAGGTAGACCAGGGAAAGTTCCAAGAAAAGAGGAGTCTTTGTAGACGCCAGGAGAGACACTGGTCAAGGAATCGACGGTTTGCTTATTGGCTACAGAAGAGATGGTCGTCTCAGGGGAGGTCTGAGATTTCGGCTCATGATACGTCAACTGGTCGATGGTGACTATCTTTCCATTGTGAGGAAAAGACATCTTGCGAAAAACCGCAGAAGGGACAACAGACATGGCATAGGTGTAGCTTCTCCCCAATAGAATGTTGTAATCTAGAGGGGCGTCGCTGACTTCGACATCGACGCAAACAGTCTTGCCCGCAAGAGTGATAGGACAATTACGGAAGAGGCCAATGGGCTGGGAGGCGTGGCCGTCCCACGCTCGAAGGGTGATCGTGGAAGGGGCCAACTCTGGAGATTCGAGTTGCTTCCAAACTGAAGCGGACATCACACAGGTGGATTCCCCCTCATCAATTATACACTGAGAAACGTTAGCGTTCCGGATTTTGATTGGGATTTAGAAGGCGACGGAAGCAGGAAGAGGGGGATGTTCTGATTGATGGGCATTGAAAACAATCATTTGGTCATCAGCAGGATCTACAGCGCCCATGGCAGATAGTAGAGCCTTCTTTTGGGAAGGGCACGATTGGAGGAGTTCCAATGTGGAAATGGTAGCAGGAGACTGCGCCAAATCATCTACTATGCTATACGAATGAGCAGCTCGACCAGAAGCAGCATTTCGGCGTAATGGTCCCTTAGGAATCTTGGGATGAACCTCAACTTTGGGTTGAGGGATATGTAAGGGGCCATTGGATGTCGAAAGAGGCTCTGTAGAACCTGAAGAAGGGGACTCGGGGGCAGACTGAGCGGAAGGCTTGGGGTACTAGCGAGACCGAGTTTGAAGGTGAAGGTCGACGGTTGGGGATGGATCAGATTTCATCATGAGGATCTGGTAATCGGAGGAACCAGAAGGGGAAGGTTGAGTGGCGACCTGTCCGTCCGGTGGTTGGGCAGCCACGAATCCTTGCTGGGGGAAAGGATCGGTAAACACAACCAGTTGAGTAGTGGTCACATTAGGGGGAGCATGAGGGGAGGCATGTTGTCCTCGCAATGTGGCTTGAGACTCCCACATCTGCCGCATCTGTGGTAAGAGGGGACAATCATGAGTGTAATGACCGTAAACACCGCAACACGAACAAGGCTTATTTGTACGAATAGGCCTGTCCGGCTTGGGCTGAGTGCCCTGTTGCTGGTTAGCAGTGTTAGGGTCAGTACCTTGAGGATTGGGTCCACGAGTACCAGGGGAAGATTGATTTTGATTGCCTCTCCGCCTTCTTTGAGAGGAAGGAGGATTAGTCGCGCCCTGCTGTGCAAATACTTGCCCTGGAGGGGGCTGTAGGTGTTGTTGCTGGGGTTGAGAAGGCAAGGGAGGTGGAAGTGCATATGCTGGAGGAGCTGGAGCACCAGGCTGCGGATAAGGATAGTGGTTAGGTTGGGAAACATTGAGGTAAGCAGGAGGTTGGGCAAAAGGATGAGGCATGCCGTATCCTGGATACATGCTACCTGGAGGGGGAAAAGTGCTAGAGGTGCTGGCCCCTCCCGGAGGGAGACCATAGCCCATAGGAGGTTGAGCATACGGATGAGAAAGGGCTCCAATGATACCGTCGGCGGAATGAGATGCCCCCGGGGCGTTAGTGCCTCCGGGCCTGGGGAGGTCAGGAAGGACGGTATAAACATAACCAGACTGAGCATAGATCAGGTCATATTTCAAGGCTATTTGGAGGGCGGCTTCTTCGGTTTGAGGGAAATGGGAGGCGACATCTTTGCCAATGGGAGGTAAGAGAGTGCGAAGGAACCAGTCCATATAAACCCGATCTTCGAAGGGGGGAGCTCGACATAAGCTCTGTCTTCTCCGCCATTCCTGGACATGAGTGGAAAGGCGGGTTGAAGAGGTTTTCTTGAAAGAAGTCAAAAGCTCTGTACCAGTATTGTATCGGAGAGGGAGCTGGAAATAAGATAAAAAGGCTTGGGAAATGGTCGCAAAGGTGGTATGGGAAGAGGTGGCTTGGTCAACATACCATTTAGAAGCTTCGCCGGTAAGCGTGCGTTGGAACAACCGAAGACAGATGGAATCATCGGTAATGGAATTGGAGGAACACCACATGTGGAAAGATCGGACATGGTTAGTTGGATCTTCTCCAGCAAGGCCTTCGAACTTAGGGATGTTGGAGGGGAGCTTGGTTGGCATAGAAGGCAACCCAACATCGTGGCGGATAGGGTCATTGATCAACTGATTGAGATCAGGGAGGCTGAGGCATGCCATGTAAGCGAGCAAGGGTGCATCCGAGGTAGTTCCTGTGGTGGTTCCGCTAGTAGTAGTCCTGACATTAGGGCCGGGATTCCCGCTAGCGTTAGGCCCTGGAACAGACATAGTGAAGGTGACAGGGGGAGAACCAGAAGTAAAAGGAGAACCCAATGAACCAGAAGAGGAGTCGGAGTGCGGACTCGGGGGAGGACTAACTCGACAACGGTGGGACGGAGTAGGTCGACCGACCGGAAACTGAGGGTGAAGGCCAAGAAGTCTCCGAGAGGTGCGCCTTGGGGGCGCAATGATGTCAACACAAAAATGGCACAAGGGGAATAATAACAACCAACAAGGGTAGGGAGGTGCAGAATCAAGTGATTAAAATGTAGAAACAAGGGCAGAAAAGGTGCAATGTCAATTGATTTTACAATGTTTTAAAGTCTTTGCCTGGCGGTGTGAACCAGGCTCTTCTTCACTTAGGGTGAGTGTGTGGCATGCATTAATTTTAATTTTTGAACCCTGACATTTTGAGAGAAAAAGAAAAAGTGTGCTGTGTATCTGAAAATAAATCTGCAGAGAACAGTATATAATGCTAAAATAACAGAAAATTAACAGCTAACAATGCATCGATCTAACCCAAAAAGGAAGGTCTCTCAAAACTAGTTTAACAGAGGGAAAAAATCTAGTCAAAACACACTATAAAGAAGCCAATAGATCTAGGGTCGAAAGGGACAGGGATCTAAAGGAGGAATCTGCTGAAAAGAGGTGCAGAACACAGGCAAGAGGCAGAGGCAAGGTGGCTGGAAAAAGGAGGAAATCAGCGAAAAGCAGAAGGGAAAAGGAGGAGGCCCTAAAGGTATATCCAAACAAAACTTCAGGAGGTGATTTGAAAGGGAGAAGAGCTGATTAAAAGGGATCTGAAAAGGAGGTATCAGATCTGAAAAAGGGGGGGCTGAAACTCTGAAAAAACAGACTCCTGAAATAGTTAAAACTCTTCCACAAAAAGTGGAGGGTAATAAAGCCCTAGGGGGCTAGGTTCCCACTTAGATGAGTAAAACAGATCAGAAACAGGTCAAATGGGCTGAGACAGAGGCTGGAGAACCCTTACAGAAGCTTTAGAAAAACCCAGAAAAATTGCAGAAAAATAGCAGAAAATCAGGTAGGTCGCAGGTTATGACCTGTTTTCTGTGCAGGTCACAGATAATGGGCTAAAAAGTGCGACCTGGAGTCCAGGTTGCAGTTTTTGGGCTGAAAAGTGCGACCTGAAGCTCCGGGTGTCCCGGCGGCAGATTTCCGGAAAAGTTGCCGTCTCAGTTGCGGCTGATGTCTGTCACCTGCGCAATAGGTCCAGAAACACGCGGAAGTTAGAAATTTTAATGTTTTAGGGTTTTAGCTGAGAAAAAAAACATAAAAATAGGAAAAAAAAACGCTGAAAAGAAACCATAGGGTCTGAAGTAGCTGGATATGCAGGAATATGAAAAACGACAGCGGTCATAATTGAAAACCCGTGTGGAGTCGCCAATTGTTAGTATGAATCTTTTGTCGAAGTGTACGAAGAAATACCACTTTAGCTACGCATAACTTATAGCCCTAACATCAAATATGGCTGCCAATATCTTCAGATCTGCAGTTAGTTGATCAAGATAAGTGCTGCAAAAACCCAGATCTATGCATAGAAAGACATTAAGCAGTTAAATTAAGAGTTTGCTCCATACATCCAATAGACAAGACAAGAACAATATTTTTTGAAAGAATTTTTGTATTAAGGGCACCTAGGAGGAAAACAAGAAGGTGTATCCAATTCTCCTCAATGGGATGGGTTCTTGGAAGTCCTCAGCACTTCAGATCTAGAATCACTCTCTCTTGTTGGTGTAGAAAACCCAGACAAAGATAGAACTCAAAGGGAGCTCACACAGCAAATAATGAAGAATGTGACCAAGTGTATAGATCCAGAGTGATCTAATAGGCAACAAAAGGTGAGGAATGGTAGGAAAAACCCTCCTATTTATAACAAAATATTGGGTCATTCTAGATCTTGGTGCATGATTAAAATAATGTTAACCAAATCTAGATCCACCTTTTATGGAATATTTTATTATATTTGTTGGAGGGTAAAAGTATTTGACTTGGGTCAAATCCCTTTATTTGTGAATAATAAATAAATAAATGATTTATTTATCATTTTAAGGAGGTGGTTAAAATATAATCAAATAAATAATGATTTATTTAATTATTTATGGGTGATTTAGTCATATTTAACAAGGAATATTATTTAAATAAGGTTTAAATAATTATTCCTAGAAAATAATAAGATAAATAAATATTTATCTAATTAATTTCTTTGTTTTGGGTTAAACATGACCAGGAAAATCAAAAAAATATAGGTTTGTTTAATATTTCCTTTTGGGGTTTCTTGTTTAGACCATAAACAACCTAATAAATGTGTTTTATTAAGTTATTTTACATAGTGAAAGCAATTTTACTTAGGGTAAAATTGGTCTTATGTGGTGTACTTGGGTCCATCTAATGATAGTATGTTAGATGACCAAAAAATGGTGTAACACCACCCATGTTGCTAACTTATTTTTCAAAGAAGTTGTTAGATTGCATGTGTTGACCAAGAGTATTGTTTCAGACAGAGACACCAGATTTGTGGGTCACTTTTGGAGGACATTGTAGAAGAAACTTGGTACCAAACTGAGTTTCAACTCAACTTATCATCCCCAGACTGATGGAAAAACTGAGGTGGTGAATAGGATTCTGGGAAATTTGTTGAGAAGTCTTGCAGGAGAGCATCCCAAGCAGTGCGATCATATCTTTCCCCAGGCATAATATGCATATAATGACTCACCAAATAGGAGCACAGGGAATATTCCATTCTATATTGTTTATGGAATGCACCCCCGGAATATCGGAGTTGAGAAATCTGGGAAAGACAGAGCTAAGGAGTGCAGATGGTGAGGAATTTGCTTCAGAGATCCAGGCCATACATGAACAAGTGAAACATCAACTACAAGGCAACAACATCAAATATAAAAGAAGAGCATACTTGAGTAGAAAGGAGGTTCATTTTGAAGTAGGAGATCGGGTTTTAGCACACTTGTGAAAGGAGAGATTCCCAAAGAAGTAGTATAACAAATTGAAACTCAAAAAGATTGGACCATGCAAGATACTTAGAAAGTTTTCTGCAAATTCTTATGAGATTGAATTACCTCCTGATGTTGGAATATCTCCCATTTTTAATGTTGTAGATTTGTACAAGTATGAAGATGATGGTACAGAAGAGAGAGCAGCAGACAAAGAACAAATTGAGTGGAAGGAGCAGCTACCTCCAGAGCAACCATTGCAACCAGAGAAGATATTGGATAAAAGACCATTCAGAAGGACTAGAGGACAAGAGTACTTTCAGTACTTGATCAAATGGAAGGACAAGCCAGAGGAAGATGCCACTTGGATGACTGAAGGGATGTTGTAGAAGATAGGAAGATCAGTGGAAGAGCTCATGGACAGGAGCCCATGAAGAAATTTTCCCTTGGGAGTCTGATGCAGGGGCATTAGACACTAGCCAGCAATGTAGGAAGTTTTTTCCACATGTTGTGGCTAGGAGGGTTCAAAACATTTGAATTGTAACGGCTAGGTGTCAATACCTCAGCTAACTGTATCATTTAGATTAGTTAGATTTGTAGAATTCAAGTAGTTCAGTTCGATCCATCTGTCACATTTCAGTTAGTTGAATAATTGTAATTAGGCTTTTGGTTTTCTAAAACGGTCCTCGCAGAGGAACCAAAGAGTCACACTATAATGTATATAAATTGAATCCTCGGATGTATCAGAAGAGAGGAGAGAGGAAGAGAGATTTCTTCAATAAGCTCTGTGTGTTAACAATTGTTTCTAGTTAAATGATTTCAGAGCCTATTTGCCATTGTATTTTCTCGAACCATTAATTGTGAAGAAATTTTTTAATTGTGAGACAATTGTACGTTGGTTCCATGTGGAATCGTTGGATGTGGTGGTTGTATAAGTTCGCATTTCTCTGTATATTTCCTTGTAATTTTTTGGATAAACCCTGGTCGTGAACTCTATTTAATGGTAATAGAAATCCCGCTCAATAAAGAAATTTACGTTTGTTTGTTGTTAATTGGAAATTCTTAACCGGGGTCAGAACCTGAGTTAACAAATGGAGCGGATAAAAGAATAGCGCAAACCAGACGTACACCTGTGGTCAAGCACTGTACCAAACCCGCGAGTGGATTTACAAAGGTGGATTTCCCATATTGCACTGCTTTTGGTGTATAAGCGCTATTTTCCGGTTGTGGAGCGATTCCATAGACCTGTGGACGCGTGGAGAGGTGGACCCCTGGAAAACCACCGTTTAAAACGCGCTAACGCACGTTAACATTCGTACCAGGATGCCGATCGATATTGCCGAGAGTCGTTGATCTGGGAAAGGGCCATCGGACGGTGGTCGCTTGCTGTAGATGCACGAATGATAAATGAGGTGCGTAGACGATAAACGAGGTACGGTGCATGTGTTTGATTGGTCTATTGATTGTAGAGGTGGGGCCGGAGCCAAGGGTTTATTTTAAGTCGTTTGTTTAAAAGGGGTAGAGTATAAATACAAAGTTTCGAAAGTTAAACACTGATTATAAGGTATGGTGCACATATATAATTTGAATTCCCGCGATTGAATGTGTATAAGTGCGAAGGATTATAACCTTAGTCCTAAGGTTCAGAGATAAATATATATACCAGGAAATATAAATAAATTGCCGAAGTTGTGAATAGATTTATTTGTCAATTTCTTTGAAATTGATAAATAAATTAAGAAGATGAATAAGACCACGTGGAGCAAAGAACGAGGTTTGAGAAGGGAAAATCTAACAGAGCCACGACTACAGTTGACCATCTCTCCTCAGAAGGGTCCGATTTTGGTTTTGTTGGTGTCAAAATTTCTTATTGATCCCAACGAGTCTGGGATGTCAGATGTCACCATCTCATGGAAGCGTTATGAGTATGTGAGGGAAATCAACCATATTCTTCAACTCTAGCGACTAATAGGATCAATTATGTTTAGAATGATATTTCCATTTCATAATTCATGGGGGTGTTTCAAAACCATATCTATAAATATATGAAACACTCGCAGAAGTCCATGTGGAATGTGTTTGAATTTTAGCACTCTCACAAAGTATTTCAACCAGTCATAATTGTATTAGAGGTGGAATTTTCTAACAATTACACATATTATCCTCAAAGAGAGATATACAACGAGTATTATCACTCATACCAAGTGTCCATATTCACACATGTTTTGTATAGGCATGCATAATTGAACATTGATGGTAGGGGTAACACTAAATATTCATGTAATGTGATTAAGGAGTATCACATTGACATCAATTATGATCGTGAGCATGAAACATTGTTCATGCAACATTCATTTGACCTGATTTATGAGTCACTCGAAAAAATGGAACATCATTTAGGAAACATTGGATATAGTCAGATGGTTGTGCAGGGTAGTTCAAGTCAACACACACTTTTTATTGGTTAAGTCGACTACACAAGAAGAAAAAACTTCAACATAATTGGAGCTACTTCAAAACAAGACATGGAAATGGTAAGCATGATGGTGCAGGTGCTTGTGTGAAGCGAGTACTTAGTAGATACCAAATGGGGCATGGTGCAGATTAACTCAAATCATCACTAGAGGTGGCCAACTAGTGCATATCCCATTTAAGACATGAAGGTCACGAATCTATAAGGCCTATTCATAGCTTCTTCTAGAATATTGAACATGGAAATTTGAATAGATCCATTCCTTGGTGTTATAATAATGTAGAAGGAATAAGGGAACCACACTTAATGGAAATCGATATACATGAGGGGAATATTTTCCATCGAGACAAGAAAACTCGCATGTTTTTTTTAGTTTTTCATTGATGTTGATGAATGTAGACTTGATCATTATGGAAAAACACGGGTATGTGAAAGGATGGAAATATGTCCTTGTTAATCCAAAGGTACCTTATCCAATTCCAATGTGGCAAGAGATACACAATGAAGAGGCCATCGTTTCACTTGACCATTATCAAGTCTCTGGTCCTATAAGGAAAGGTATGTGTCTCATCTATCATTAACAATTTCATCTGTAAATTAAGTCTTGAACATATTTAAATAATACATATTTTTTATTTTTATTTTAGGCGATGTTTTTGCTGTCATTCTCCCTATAGGAAACACAAATAATGTGGCCAACTATTTGATGTGATGCACAGAGGGGAAAAGTAGGTTGGTGAGACCATATGAAGATGGAAAATTAACATACAAAATTGGTGACATGGTTCTGATGGGCCATTTTTTTGAAAAGTTTAAAAAATACACTAATCACATCATTTATAGAGATTTTATTCCTCAATGTTTATATTGTCAATACAATCATCTATTCATAGATTCTCAGATCAATCTCATTGAAATAAAAACAAAGAAAGGTGAACCAAGGATATGGAAGATGACAAAATCATACCATGAACGTATTATGGAGACTTGCATTCCTATGATTCATTAGGCAGACAAGTAGATTATGCAAAATTGAAGATGGAAATCCCTAAAGTTGATTCTATAATAGTAAAGTGTAATCTAATATAGTATACCACTAAAATTAATAGACTGATATAAAACATGGAAAGAGTTACACACATGCTTCATATTGCAATGTAAAAAGTGAAAAAAGTAACTTATAGAATGGTTTTTTGTAAGGCCAAATTTTTGTCTCCTTGTGTATTTTACATCTTGACATCTAAATTAAAATCAGTGTAATTTAACATACATTTATGTGCACTAATATACACTTTCTACAAGCCAATATGACAACTAAAATTGTTATTTGTAAAATTTTACTTCTTGAATGTTCTTAATTTATGGTCTTAAGATAAGGAATTTATGGAAATACTTGGATAGGATTGTAAATTTAGGAAAGTGCATAAAATTATATAAGCATATCATTACTTTTTTAAATTAACATACATTTCCTGCACTAAAAGAAACTTTCTATAAATTCAATATTAAATTGATGTACATGATATATTTTAGTTCATTTTAAGTATCAAAGTGACTTGCATCTTATCCGGATCTTATGGGAGGCCCCCAAGATCTAAAAGGTTGAAATGGATTTGACAATATCTAAAAAATTAGAATGCCAGAAAAAAGAGAGAACACACTACAAATAAAACTAAAAGAAACTTGTTTTATTAAAACAAAGAATAACTGTAGAATCTACATTGTGGTGGACAATATGTCCTTTTACAAAGTGAGACTTGTTATTTATAGCCTTTTTTTGAGTTAAAATACCATAGGTGGATACCATGGGTCAATACCATGGGTAGATACCACTTACAATACCATGGGTAAATTCTATGTGTGGATGAATACCATGGGTGGATACGTACCATTGGTTAATGAATATCATGGATAGATGTCACTTACAATACCATAGGCTAATAAATACCATGGTTCGATGCCATTTACAATACCATGGGTAAATTGCATGGGTGGATGGATAACATGGGTGGATGCCATTTTCCATTCAGATAATTCCTCCCTCCTTAAGAAGAAATGGTCTCCATTGCATGAAGTTCCCTCGTGAGAAGCCTTTTTTGAATATGAAGAGCCACCAAAGAGAAGGGTTTTGTGTAGTTAACCCATAACCATGATGAATGAAGATTCGAGGATAGAGATACCCTGTAATGCTTGTGACCAACTGTGATATTGACAGTGTGTAGTCTAGAAAATGGAATTTGATGAAGTGTGGGTTTGTGTACTACCCAGAACTATAGAAAACGATTTTTTGAGGATATAGATACCTTGTAATGCTTGTGACCAACTATGATACTAACAATGTGCGGCCTAGCAAATGGACTTCAACGAGAAGGATTTTGTGCGGTTGACCCATAACCGTGATGATGATTGTTGATGAAGTAGTACGTGCCCACATAGCTTGGGGTGGGAGGGCACATCTCAAAATAACCCAAGCCAAATACTGTTATGCTGAAACTGATGAATGTGAAGCAAGTGCCTACTAAAGCGGGGTGGGAGGGCACATCTCCAAAGGGAACCCGCTCCGAATGCTGCTCCAGGTTTAAAATGAGCATAACTCAGTCAACATAACTTTGGATATTTATTATAACCTATTTTTGCGAATGGAATGATCATTCTACAACTTCCCATGTGTTTGAAATCGCTATCTAGAGAATGCAGACTCTCAGATTCGCGTAGGACTTCTCTCGTCGTGACAAAATTTCTGAAAAAATAGTTGGTTTTAAATCAGTTATAACTCCCTCGTCCGAAATCTGATTCGACTGATTTTGTTTTTGAAATCGGGTTATTTTTTAAGAGGAGCTCATATTTGTAACAATTTATCTGAAATGTCGCACTTAAAACTGCAATAAATTAGGGGAGAGTTGCCGTCCATTAATTGTTGTCAGAAATATTGTAGCAACATTGCTGATTTTGAATGAGCAATATATCCTTCATCCAAAATCCAATTCGGACGATTTGTTTTTTGATTTTGGGTATTTTTTCGCAAGGAATCTATATCCGGTCTTTGTTTTTGTAAAATTTTCACCAAAAGTTTTAGATCTGATCTGCAAACTCGCTGCCCAAAAAATTCATGGACTTTGCTGAAGATAGCTACAAAACATTGAAACTGAAATATGTTTCAAACCCTCATTCCCATGGATTCATAACCTAAATCTGATACCACTGATTTGGATCTTGGGGGGAGGCCCCCAATATCTAAAATTTTTAAATGGATCTGAAAATATCTACAAAATTAGAATGCCAGAAAAAAAGAGAGAACACACTGCAAATAAAACCACAAAGAAACTTGTTTTATTGAAACAAAGAATAACTGTAGAAGCAACATTGTGGTGGACAATATGTCCTTCTACAAAGTGAGGCTTGTTATTTATAAAAGTTTTTTGAGTTACAATACCATGGGTAGATACCATAGGTGGATACCATGGGTCAATACCATGGGTAGATACCACTTACGATACCATGGGTAAATTCCATGTGTGGATGAATACCATGGGTGGATACATACCATGGGTTAATGAATATCATGAATAGATGTCACTTACAATACTATAGGCGAATAAATACCATGGGTCGATGCCATTTACAATACCATGGGTAAATTCCATGGGTGGATGAATAACATGGGTGGATGAACACCATGGGTGGATGCCATTTTCCATTCGGATTAGCATCATAGTAAGATTTTACTTATTTCTGTAGTCTATGAAATTGAAATTCAAAATTTTTGTTTTGTAAAATTTTACTTCTTGAATGTTCTTATTTTAATGTCTTAAGTTAAGGAATTGATTGAAATATTTTATAGCCAACTAAATTTAGGAAAGTTCATAAGGTTATATAAAATTATCTAAAAAAATAGCATTAATTGTTTTTTGGTATATTAAATTCCAATATATATGACTTATATCATGTCTTATGAGTATGTTCTTGTAGATGAGTTCAAAAGAAATAAAATTTAATAAGATAAGTTGTTGAAAATTACTAGTTGAAGACATATTTTAAAATTGAATTTAAGCTGCATTTCATTTCTATTTGTGTTTTTTAATTGAAATGTGAACATAAATTTTAGTTCATTTCAAGAATTAAAATGACTTGCATCATAGTCTAAGATTTTACTTATTTTCTTGGTTTATTTCCTGAGAAGTAAAAATTGTTATCTTGTTAGCTATGTATAATAATAAACTATCCATATGAAAATATATACAAATTACATTATACACATGAACATCCATAAACTGAATTAGTAAGCATCGATAAACTGAAATAATGTTCACACATACATAAACTATCCATGTATGAAAATATAAAATTTTTATACATCACATGTCAATGTGCCCTATGAAATGGGCCTAAAAATATACAAACTATTTACGATCCACTCTAGAAAGTATCACTTCTAGAACTCTTATGTGTGTTCCACTGCATAGAGTGAGCATCCATAATCTATTACCACAATATAACACATTCAAATTCATATTAATTAGAACATTATTTTTACAAAATAAACAATATTGAAATACATGATTTTGAGCTATGCATTTAAATATTTCCCTACCTGTGACTTAGTCAACTGCAAATGGAAGTTAGGTGAGATGGGTTCTCATCAATCTGGGTTTGATGCTCCCCTACATGTGGCTCAATACCTCCATACCTAGCATCCAACTCATGTGCCCACATATTTGCAGCATCAACACCTCTCTGCATGTTGGCCTGTGTACATAATGGAAAAGGAAAATTATATTTATTTTATGAATTAATTAGGATGCATATAGGTAAATTTAAAAAAAAATTTGAAATATTAGGAATAAAAGAATTCACCTAAGCTATAATTCCATGAGTGTTATGAGGTAGAGGTGGAGGTGGATGAGACTGAGCCATGGAAACATGCACTAAAGGAGGCTGCTCTGGCTGCTCAACTGCCCCCTCAGATGACCTCAAAAGCTCAACTGTGTAGTTGGGTTGTGCATGCATGTTATAATAAAATTATTAATATAAATGCAATATGATATGAACTTATTAATATAAATAATGTATAATTTGATGATAAGAGTCAAAAGTTTTATATATATGTAACTATTTCGTGTTACGTGGGGTGTGCACCCTCCAAGTGTCATAGATGGTATCACGACATGTATATGCATATGAAAAAAGTTGGTCATGCCTTAAACTATCGATATATAAATCATCATGTAATGAAACTGGTGTGCCACAAGGAAATTAAGGTGGTCCACTTATCTCTCCATGCAATGCGACATGTGCAATGACCAATTTCCTTTGAATATTATCTACAATGATATGCATAGTCTCAACACCAAGATGTGACGCCTGCTCTAGCTCTGCCAGTAATAAAAAAACTCTCAGATGGTCATGGAAACAATATTAGAGGTGGTGCTACATGTGCAGGGTCCCTAAGATCCTCGACACATTCATAACTATGTCCTAGTCTGGGTCCATAAAAATAAGATTTAGTGCTATCATAGAACAACCTCATATGTAGCAAAAAATACACATATATATGCTTTTCAAAGTAAATGGGGACTGATTGATGGTGGGGGAACTAGCAGCTCCAATGAATCTATCATAAAAAAAATGGGCAGTATCAACATTCTTAATATATTTTAGTGGAATCAGAATAGTATGTCTAGCATGACAGTCGAGAGCGATGCCAAACAACTTCCCACGAATAACAATGTTCTTGGTAACATATTTCACCACCTTCAAAGTATGTGTTCCTCTAAAATCTAGCATCCTAATCCTATGTATAGAATATATGATGTGTCTTTATGGGCCCACCCTCTGGTCTGCCTTGCTCAACTTGTTTATGTTATCCAACATCAAATACAAAATACGCCTAGTAGGCGATCTAGCAAAGACTTTATCTAGATCTTGTGTGATCCAAGTCTACTGGGCCCTAACATCCCAACTGTGATACTAGTTATAAAAATTTTCCATGAAGGGATCAAAACTACACTTTGATCATCATCTTCACCCTACTGAGGTTCTAAAAATCATAAATATAATTTAATATATAAAACAAACTAGGATCATAATAACATATACATTAAATCAAAACACATCAAATGAAGATGATTTAAAATATTAATGCAAATTTCAAGACATAAACACATAAAGTTTAAAGATGATTTAAAATGAAATGTGTATACCTTCAATAGGTGAAGAAAGTACACTATCCGTAGCAATATCATCATTAGAGATAGAAGCAATGCCTATGAAACTCCGACTAGTTTCAGAGGATGGATCTTTGAGTGGAACAAACACCTAGTATGACTACGAGATGTAGCTCAACCATGTATAACATATCCCCCAACACTCCTAAAATCTAAGGTTGCGGGGTGTATGGGAGATGGCTCTGCAAATTACATATAATACATATAAACTAATCCAAGAAAAAAATGTTGACATAGAAAGAATGTTGACAAGAAAACCATTTATAAACTCAAGTATAATAATCTAGGCTAAATTCATAAACTAAATATAGTGATTATTTTCATAAATTATCAATGAAAGTATTGAGTTCCATGTAAACACAATAAAAATTTTTGATTGAAAATCTAACTTACACTTTTTCCCATTTATAAATAATGCATTTTATTTATAGAACAAAAACATGTAAAAATTTGAAATAAACCTATTTAAAAAACTAATAAAACTTTGTGCCAATCAGATACTTCATAATATGAGTTTTTATAATGTTTGATTTTGACACATGACATGTACTAGGTGCAAGCACATGAACACAATGTTTCCGGTACAACATAATACATAATGAAACAATATGGTACAAATTAGAAAGGAGTGAAAATTATTATATGTTTATTTTAAATGCACTTTTCATCGTGGATTTAATATATGTATCAATGATGCATTGTTGAAACTTAAACACACAGACACATAGACGCACACACTCACATATATATGATATGTTGTGTTATATAGTTAAATAAAAAAATAGGAAGTGTTAGTTGCAAAATCATTAGTCAACTAATAAATTTAATAAGTATGGGAACTAAGAGATATATAGTTGTCATATCATTATATTGAATAGTTCTACAAATATTAGTAATGGAGATTTTAAGGAAAATTACAATTTATAGTGTTACACCAATTTTTGGTCATCTAACCATGTATAATTAGATGGATTGAAATACATCATGTAAGACCAATTTTACCATAATAAAATTGCTTTCACTAAGAAATAATTTAATAAACCATAGTTTATTAAGTAATTTATGGTTCAAATAGAAAACCTCGTGAGGAGTAATTAAAAAAATCCTTATTTATTTGATTATCCTCTAGGAATAATTAATTAAACATCTCTTTAATTATATCCATGGTCATATTTAACCCAATTAATGAGAAATAATTAGATAATCATTATTTATCTTATTATTCTCTAGGAATAATTAATTAAATCATTATTTAATTAATATTCCTTGTTAAATTTGACTAAATGATTTAGGAATAATAAAATAAATCATTATTTTTTAATTATTCCTTAATCCCATCCTTGAATTAATAAATAAATATTTTATTTGTTTATTGTTTCTAAATAAATGGATTTAACCAATTTAAATTCATTTTCCCTCCAAGAAAATATAATAAAATATTCCAAGTGGTTAGATCTATATTTTGGTTAATAATATTTTATTATGCACCATTATCAAGGAAAACTAAATATTTTGTTATAAATAGGAGGGTTTTCCATTCATTCCTTAACTTTGATCCTTTTATCTTGGTTAGACTTTGATCATCTTATCATTGTCTATCTTTGATTCACTTTTATTTTCTTTTTACTTATTGAGCTCTCTTTGAGTTCTAGACGTCTTAGGTATTCTACACCATTGAACCCAAGAACCCATCCTATTGAGGGGGATTGTATCAGTTCTCTTCCCAGGTTTTACATAATACAAAAAAAAAAATTATAGTTCTTGCCTTTTTCGTTGGATATATTGGAGAAACTCTTATTTCATTTTGCTGTTTAGCTGCTTTATTTTCATAGATATGGGTTTATTTTTCATTTGTTTCGACTGTCTATTGAAGATATAAGAAGTTTGATAACCATATTTGTTGTTAGGGTTGTTTGTCATGTGCAACTAAAGTTATCTCTTTTCGTACACTTGCGTTAAGATTTCATACTAACAATTGGCGACTCCACAGGGTTTTATTCAGATTTTCCTATGTGGCCATCTGCTTCAGTACCTAGGGTTTTTTTTTCAACTTTATTTTTTAGCTTCTTAATGTTTTTTTTTACCTTTTATGCCCTAAACAGTAAAATATATAACTTCCACATGTTTCTGGGTGTTTTTCGCATGTAACAAGTATCAGTTGCGACAAAGACGAAAACAATTATCTGCAACCTACCGCTGAGACTCCCGGAAGTGTATCTCATACTTTTTAGCCCCAAAACCATGAGTTCAAAGCTCAGATAGAATCTGTTGGGCCAAAATTTGTGAGTTCTTGATTCAACAGGTCAGTACCTACAAGCTATAGTTTTTTGCTAGGTTTTTTCTGAAATTTTCAGGGTTTTCTACAAGTACTGTTCAAGGTTGATTGACCTCTGTCTCCACCTGTCTTAGGCCTAGATATGCTCATTTTTTCTTTTTGAAGTGGGAAAATGAGCCTCTTAGGCCTTCAATATGCTTCCATATTTTTAGAAAGGGTTTAGCTGAGTAGGTAGTCTAAGATTTTGCAGCACTTTCAACCATTTTTCAGTTTTATTTACAATTATACATAATTTTTTATTTTTTTATACACAACCATCTGGGATTAGTTAAAATTAACACACCGATCACACACATGCACACTTAAAGCAAAGAGCGCTTCTTTTACACATCCAAATCAAGACTTAAACATCCTAATTAATTCATCTTCCCCTATATTCCTTTGTTTATTTCTCTTCCATCATATTTAGGTATCTTTGTCTTGCGATCATTGTGCCCCCAAGGTGTTTACCCCAGAGACTCCAGGGCCTTCACACTGAGTTTCCGTTAGGAAGACTTATTCCACCTCATCTCCGCTGAGTCGCTATACCAAATTTGATTATGGTCCATCGGGCCCTCACTCTAATTTTGAACCCGATTCCCCTCTACCTCATTCTCCCACCCTGTCAAGTGCCAATGCAAGTATTGGTCCTAATATTGGTGGTAGCCCCAGACCTAAATCTGGGGCTGCTAGTAGTGGAACCAATATCGGAACCATCCCGACTACCTTGTTTCTACCCTTTATGGCAGGTTTGAGCCTCCTCGATTTTAGCTAGTTAATCAATGACCCTATACACCATGATCCAAGTTGGCCTGTTATGCCAACTAAGCTTCCTTCTGACATCCCTAAGTTCGAAGGAAACATTGGGGAGTACCCTACTAATCACGCCCACTCCTTTCATATGTGGTTTTTTTCCAACTCCATTATTGATGACTCCATCAGTTTTCGATTATTCTAGCGTATGCTCATGGTCGATACTGCGAAGTGGTATGTCAACCAGGCCTCTACCTCTCATTCCACTTTTGTGAATCTTGCAAAAGTGTTCCTATCCTACATCTAGTTACATCTCTGCTATGATACCAGTACCGATTTCTTGACCACATTCCGTCAAACTTCTGCTAACTGCCTTTTCGAC
The DNA here is from genome assembly GCA_034641835.2 of Pinus albicaulis. Classification (NCBI taxonomy): domain Eukaryota; kingdom Viridiplantae; phylum Streptophyta; class Pinopsida; order Pinales; family Pinaceae; genus Pinus; species Pinus albicaulis. The sequence goes on along the minus strand of CM076577.1, from coordinate 113,361,802 downwards.
CATATCCAAGAATGGTGTTGAAAGAGGAGCTTATGTCGAGTTCCCACATTCGAAAACCGTTTCTATATGGATTGGTTTCTCAGGATGCTTTTGCCCTCTATCGGTAAATAGGTTGCATCTCAATTTCCTCAGAAAAACTCTCCAAATCGCGTTGAGATATGACCTCATCTATGCCCAGATTGGTTATGTTTATACCTTCTTACCAGATCTTCCTAGACCTGGTGGTGCCAATGCACTAGAGAAATCTCACGATCTCGACAGTATCATTGGATCTATTTCACATACATATACTCATCCTCCAATGGGTTATTGTTTCCCTCAGGGAGGGGCCAGCTCTTCTAGCACTTATCCCCCTCCCGGAAACATGTATCTAGGACAAAGCACATTTTCCCCATTGCATCATCTGATGCTGGGGCCTATGGTCACTCAACCTGTTTAACCCAATGTTTCTCAAACTCCTTTTTATTCGTATCAATGTCCCAGTGCTCAAGCCCCTCCGACATTAGCACCCTAGCCTCCTATTCCTTCTCAACCTCCTCCACATCAACCACATCCCCCTCCGAGTCAGGTGTATGTGCAACAGAGTGCGACCGATCCTCAAAAACATAAGAAAAAGAGGAAAGGAAACCAAAATCAACCCACACAAGGTAATCAAGGGCACCAACCTAACTAGCCAAACAATAACAACCAACAACAGGGCACTCATCCCAAGTAGGGTAGGCCTCTTCAGACGAAATCCTTATTCTTGTTGTGTTTTGCATGGCCATTATACTCACGATTGTCCCCTTTTACCCCAAATGCATCAGTTGTGGGAAGAACAAGCAACATCTCAAGGACAACAAGACTTGGTTTCTGCTCCTCCAAATACTGCGCCACTTCAACTGAATGTTTTTACTGATCCCTTCCCTCAGCAAGGATATGTGGCTTCCCAACCCCCTCAAGGCCAAGCCGCCCTTCAAACCCCTCAGTCTGGTACCTCTGATTACCATATTCTCATGATGAATTATAAAGTGGTTACTACCGCTAATGTCCACCTTCAAACTTGGTCACGACAATATGGCAAGCCCCCTGCTTCCTCTACAACCGAGTCTAAAACCAAAGCTTCCATAGAGTCCAATTTGACACCTAATGCCCCTGTATAGATTCCTCAGCCACATGCAAAGGTCCCTCCTAAGATCCCCAAAGGGCCATTACACAAAACTGCTTCTTCTTCCAAAGATTCCCATAATTACAGCATAATAGATAACTTAGCACAATCTCCTGCTGCTATGTCAATGCTGGAAGTCCTCCATTCATGCCCTTCACAATATAAAGATCTATTATCTTCTCTGGGCGTTGTGGATCCTTCATATGATCGTTTGATAATATTTTATGTTGACAAGTCGAAACATCCCCCCTTACCTTCATCTATCACCTTCCAAATACTTGTCAAGATTCGAAATGCCCATGTTTCATGTTGTATCATTGACGAGGGGGCATCCACCTGTGTGATGTCCACCTCTGTTTGGAAGCAACTCATATCACTTGAGTTAGTCCCATCCATTATAAATTTGCGTGCTTGGGAGGGTCATTCTTATCATCCCCTTGGCATGTTCCGCAATTGTCCTATTACTCTTTTGGTCAAGACTGTTTTCATTGACATTGAATTCATGGATGCTATTAGTATGAATCTTAATTGGAAGTGTACGAAAAAATACCACTTTAGTTGTGCATAAAAAATAGCCCTAACAACAAATATGGCTGCCAATATCTTCAGATCTACAATTAGGTGATCAAGATAAATGCTACAAAAATATAGATCTATGCATAAAAAGATATTAAGCAGTAAATAAAAATGAGATTTACTCCATGCATCCCAATAGACAAGACAAGAATATGTTGAATGAATTTTATATTAAGGGTACCTGGGAGGAAAACATAGAAGGATGTTACTAGTTCTCCTCAATGGAATGGGTTCTTGTAAGTCCTCAGCACTTCAGATCTAAAATTCCTCTCTCTTGATGGTGTAGAAAACCTAGGAAAAAATGAAACTCAAAGGGAGCTCACGAGCAAAAAGATAGAAAAATATGACAATGATGGTGGATCAAAGTCAGACCAAATGTATAAATCCAAATTGATCTTTAGGCAACAAAAGGTGATGAATGAATGGAAAAACCCTTCTATTTATAACAAAATATTGAGTTAGTCTAGATATTGGTGTATAATTAAAATATTATTAACCAAATCAAGATCTAACTTTTATGGAATATTTTATTATATTTGTTGGAGGAAAAAGAATTTGACTTGGGTCAAATCCCTGTATTTGTAAATAATAAATAAATAAATGATTTATTTATCATTTTAAGGATGTGGTTGAATAATAATTAAATAAATAATTTTTTATTTAATTAGTTAAGGGTGGTTTAGTCAATTTAACAAGGAATATTATTTAAATAAGGTTTAAATAATTATTCCTAGAAAATAATAAGATAAATAATGAATTATATAATTAATTTCCCTGTTTTGGGTTAAATGTGACCAGGAATATTAATTAAACTGATGTTTAACTAATTATTCCTTGAGGAAAATCAAACAAATGTAGATTTATCTAATATTTCCTCATGGGGTTTCTTGTTCAGACCATAAAAAACTTAATAAAGGTGGTTTACTAAGTTATTTTTCATAGTGAAAGCAATTTTGCTTAGGGTAAAATTGGTCTTACATGGTGTACTAAGGTCCATCTAATAGTAACAAGTTATATGACCAAAAAATGGTGTAACAGATTGCCCCCCAGCGTGCAAGCGTTAGGAGCTAATTGCATGACCGAAGTACGTTGTAAAAACTCAATCACTAGACACCGAAGGGGAAGTCAAAGAGAGAGAAATATAAGGTAGATCGAAGAGCTAAAGGACTAGACCCTGAGGAGGTGAGACTTACAGATGTGACAAGTCTCTTTTATGAGTGAGTATTTGTGCTATAGGCAGTGGGGGAGGCATACCTATGCCCACCGAGACAAAGTACAAAGAATAATGAATCCAGTAAACAAGGGACTGAACAATATAGTAAATGCTAGCATAAAAATGAGCTAGGTAAAAACATGATAATGAATCCCACATACATACTATGCCTAGGACAACAGCCAGGAATTATACAATAATATCTGTGTACATGAGATATGAATACAACCCAAATCCCCCTGTAAATAGGAAAGGGCTCTGAATATATGAATGATACATGCAAAAAAAAAGGCGCTGCAAGTGGTTTAGGCCAACATCATCAAATATATGGAGCTGCATCAAAGGCTGTAATGAAGAGGTCATCTGGGCATGTGGGGGGCTACCTGTAGGGCCACCCCCTCATGAGGGCTGAAAACATCTCACACACACCCGAGAATCACTGATATCATCTGATGCATCACTAAACCATCAAGTATACGGATCTTGATCATGCTAAAAGGAGTTGGAGCTAAGAAACAATCAATTCAAAGGGTTGTAAGGAGTCCCTTTGCCTGATCCGAGGCACCGAACAAGAGTGGAAGATGGAACCAAGGTACACCGCCCTCTAGACCTATCTTCTGGAATGAATGATCTCATGTCGACACAATAAGGTCCGCCATAGTTGAGGCAATAAGGGATCCTCAACTAAGGCACGAGAGAACATAGTATAGTGAATGATAGACTAACACCGGGGATGATGATGAAATGGGGGTTACTGAGTAGCGAATGAACGACTTCCCTTGTTAGAGCATAAAGGGCATGGATGACCTGGCAACGACTGACACAATATCATTAGGGATAGGGAACTGAAGGCCATAATGTGCGACATGAGAGAGGAACCAAGGAAATGAAGGATGGAGGACTATAGTGGGATACAAAGGGACTCAGGATAGACTCCATGCATGTGATAATGACTCAACTCGGATGCTCTAAAAAAGGGTGATTCGATGATGCTGCCACATAGAAAAGGTCCAATGGGGACCATAAAACATGAGTACATGATGGTTACTCACAACGAAAATCGACACGAGCATGGACAAGTATGAAGGCAAAGTGATGCGCCAAGTACAAGTGTTGCAGGTGAAGAAATTCAATTTTGAGGAGTGGTGAAGTGACCCTTCTTAGATGAAATGTGTCTTGGTGAAGGATAAAATAAAAAAAAACTAACAGATACCCATTTGAGGGCTCGGTGAGAGCTTTCCAACGGTACAGAAGGTTTGTCAAGCTAAGCTACATTTTTACCGCATCAGGCGAAAGAAAAGTCAGAGGTTTCTCTAATCTCTCTAGGTCTCCGATCGGTATAGCCATGCCCTTGACACAAACATCAGGTTGGCAATGGCGGTCCACAAACTCATAAATATTTTTCCCTCACGGTAATACTGGCTGGATGTTTACTGCCATCCCCAATGGTGGGAGGGCAATTAGGAAATAAATGTCATGCACAGTTAGCTCGATCTAGTGCCCTTACACTATAAATGCGTCTAGGTTTGGGTCACAATAGCTAACTATCCTAGCTAAAAAGGGCTCTCCTGCCCTCATCAAAGGTTTCTCAACCAACTTGAGCACCCCATATCTTGCCTGTGCGCCTCGAACAACCTGGTCCCCCTAGATATCAGAACGAAGAGCCCCAACAGCTCTCTCTCTCTCTAATTGATCCTTAGCTCTGTCATACTTGCACAAAACCAAAAAAATTTCAACTAGAGGAAGGAAAAATTTCCTCAAAAAAATCAAAACCCAGTTTCGAGCCAAAAATAGAAAAAACCCCAACTTTTGGCATCTCACAGCTTTTTTATTATTGTACCTGCGAGGTCAGAGTTTCTACCCTAAAATCTACTACTCAGGTCACAGAACAAGCCCCAAAAGGTACGATCCGGCTGAGAGGAGGGCTAGAGTGTTGTTCCTGAGCTCTGGGCACCTAATTAGAAAATCTAAACCACTGAAATTGAAGAGTATGGTTAGGCCACCTACCTACAACTGACGGATCTCGATTTCGACAGTCAGTTTGTCCACTACGAACACCACAAGGTTCAATGCCTTCTCCTCCTCTCCACATTCACCACAACTACACTTGCAAATGAATCAAATTGGAGGGAAATCACCTTATTAAAAGAAAAAACCTAATTTTTATTTCATTGATTGCGACCAAACTGTAGCTTTGTTTAGCGAACTGTCAGTGCCATTGGAAATATCTCACCAAGCTCTAAAATGGGTATTCATTTTTTTTTGGTGATTTGATAATTCATCTGGAAGCCTTTTTTCCATGAAGGGTCACTTAGATGCCTCTCAAAATCGAATTTCTACACTTGCACCAATTTTACTTGGGGCACCACTTAGCCTTCACACTTGTTGACACTTGTGTCGATTTTCGTCATGTGTAACTATCTTTTTCTCATGCTTTTATGGTCCCCACCGGGCCTATTCTGTGTGGTAGCATCATCGAGTTGCCCTTGTTCAGAGCATCCTAGTTGAGTCATCATCTCATTTAGAGATTCTATCCTGAGTCTCTTTTACCTCTTGTCACAACATTCAATCCATTCATGCCTTGTCCCTCTCTCGTATAGCTCTTTTTGGCCTTCTAGTCACATTGTTCCCCATCCCCTCAAGAGTCGAGTGAGTCGCTGCCAGGTGATCCATGATTTTTATGGTCTGACAAGGGAAGTCTTCTATTTTTTAATCAGTATCCCCCCATTCCATCATCATCCTAGGTGTCATTCCATCAGTCACTCTACTATATTCCCTCGTACCTTAGTTGAGGACACTCATTTCCTCACCTATTATGGATCTCCTTATGTTGACATCAGCACATTCATTCTAGAAGACAGATCTAGAGGGCGGTGTATCTTGTTTTCGGCTTTCATCATTGTTTGGTGCCTTAGATCAGGCAAACGGAATCCTTATTTCCATTTGACTTGATTGTTTCTCATCTGCTCCACTTCAGCATGATCGAGATTCCTATACTCGATAGTTTGGTGATCCCACAGATTGATCCAGATATTCTTGGGTGTGTGTGAGATGTTTCAGACCTCATGAGGGGGTGGACCTTCAAGTATCACCCCACATGCCCGGATGATCTCATTCTCTTCTACAGCCTTAGATGCAGCTCCACATATTTGATGGGTTCAGCCCCAGCTACTTGTAGTGCCTCTAGCATGCATGTATTACTTAGATGATCCATTTATATTTGTAGAGCCCTTTCCTATTTATCAGGGCTTCTCAAGTTGTCATTATATCTCATGTACTTAGATATTATTTTATTAAGTCCTGGATATTCTCCTAGGTGCATTATGTATGTGGGATCCATTATATTTTTGTTTGACCCATGTTTACGCCACCGTATCATCTACTTTACAGCTCAGTCTCATTTTACTGAGCAAACCATTATTATTTGTAGTTTGTTATCACGGTGGGCAGAGGTTTTCCTTCCCCACCTCATTGTGTACAGGTACCAAACCATTAAAGGAGAATTACGGTTGTCGGTCACGCCCCCTCAGGGTTATTATCCTCTCTCACTTCACTTCGCCTACGTATCTCTCTCTTTATAGATCAACTTGAGTCTTAAAAAGTTGTTGAGCGTCACCCATATTATGTTATTATGAAGATCACATTATTTTAAATAGTTATAAAACTGTGTTATATATATATATATGCATTTGTGTGTGTGATAAAGAAATGTTATATCTATAACTATGTTATATATAGTTATATAGTATATCTTATAAATAGTTATGTTATATATATATATATATATATATATATATATATATATATACAGCTTGAGTGGGCCGAATGGTTAAGGCCATGCATTTCCTCCTAAGAGGTCAAAGGTTCAAATCCAAAGGGGGGTAGATTATGTATTCCTTTGTAGATTTAGCAGTCAAATCGCTGCGTAGAGGTGCGTCCCTTGTCCTGCAAACAAGGGGTTCTCATACACCAATTTGGTCTCTCGCTTGGTCGTGACCTTAAAATTGGATTTTATATATATAATAAAGTTTAATTAAATAAAAAAAATTGTTTTGGATTTTTAATTTAGTTAATATTTTGTTTAAGTACAATTATTTTTATAAAACAAATTTCGTATATTTATTATTAAAAATATATTTAAATTTAAAATTTAAAATAAAAATGAAATAAAATTCCTTATTTGATTTAATAGAGGTTCAACATGAGCAACCATATTCATTATGTCAATTTAAAGCTCTTAATTTATTTATTTATTGGTTACAATTTAATTGATTTCTGTTTTAATTTTTTTTTTGGCATATTTCCTGTCAAATTTGTTTGAAATTTGAAATGAATTATATATATATATATATATATATATATATATATATAGAAATTTTATTTCACTAAATTCGTAAAAAGCTTTAAAATGTAAAATAATTAAAAATTAAAGTTTTTACGATAGAAAATATTTATAATAAACATGTTACCATTGTAGATAACATATACAGTGAAATTGAAAAAAATAAAATTAAAACATAAATTATATTTTTGTTTGTGCTTTTGAAGGGTTTTCTTGGTGGTTTTCTATGTTATTTTTTTGTGGTTTTCGTAGTTATTTTTTATAGTTTTTGTATGCTAGTTTTTTTTTAAATTTATTTATTTTATTTTGTAGAAAAAATAAATAAAAGAGGAAAAAATGACACGAAACCTATCTTGGCTTGAGCCTCTGGGTCAATGGCGGGGTTTATGGGTAGTTAGATTGTGTTCGTCCATCTCGGTTGAGCTTAGAAATATTTCATCAAATACCTTTTCCTTGTGCGGTTTGAGAAAACTAACTTGTGGAGGTCATGGCTAGGGATTTTTTAATCAGAAATGACACTCGATCGAGCTATATTTTTCGATCGATCCATACGATCAATAGAAAAATATAGCTTGATCGAGCCATAACTCTTGATCGAGTAGTTAACTTGGGTTAGAAAAAAACTCAATCAAGGGTTCGTTTAAGCGCTCGATTGAAGTATTTTTAAGCGTATTCACAGCTCGATGGAGCATTTAAAAATTAAAATTTCTCGATCGAGCATTCGTTTTTCACCAAAACACACCTTCATTTCGCCAAAAAGTGTAACCTAGCTCCATTCTTTAACGCATTACTATATTATTAAATATTTTTATACAATTTATTATTATTATTACATTTCATGCTCATTTATTGTTTTAAAATAATATTTATTGTTTTAATATAGATATAAAATAATGAGTTTATTATGTGTAATAAGAATACATTTAATTTTATTTTTAAAATATTAAAAAAAAAATTTACTTTATTGTTTTTAAAAAATGAATAAAAAAATTCTAATTATGGAAGAAATTTTTTATTTAGCTTATTGACAGTGGTGGCCTCATTCCATCGACCACCATTTTCGTCTATCATCTTGTTTGCAATCAATCATGAAGTCATACACCTCCTAAGAAATCGATTCCTAACATATGTCAACAACGTCCTTGATCCCCCTATCAACAACAAGGTCATACTTTTACTTAAAATAATTAAAGAGAAATCCCACGACCTTACGTCCAAAGGACCCTCTATCATCCACATATCCCATCCATGAAACTAATAATCAACCTGTGGAATACCCTTTCACAAAATCATTCATACATCTACTCCTTTTATACCTAGTATTCTCTTTCTCCAACTAGGATTCTCCATTTGAACTAGAATTTTTCTTAAATAAAATATGCAGGTGAAATCTAGAAGAATAAAAATGTTTGTGTGAAAAAGGAAAAGATAAAATGTGGTTATTGATGTTCTTAAGGAAGAGGTAAAAAAATTCATTCTTTAATACTCCACAAGAGCTTTCATAAAAAAATTAGTGGGGGTCTGTGACAGCCCCAGTTATATTTCCACTTGTGATTGCATTATAAATATGTCATGTATTTTAATTACAAATTTGGGTTGATCCAAGGGTCACAGATTCCAGGGACTGAGGGTGGTTATTTTCTTGGGATGTTTAGTTAATTTTTGTAAGAAAACTGGACTGTTTTGGACCGTGATTGAAGGTTGGTTGGTGAGTTTTAATGGGTTGGTATACTTGAGTTAAAGGATCCAAAGAAAGGACACATGCTAAGCTTACTTGGAAGAATTAACGACACAAAAAAAGGACAAAAAACAATGGAGGCAAGAGGATGCACAGGTAGCTGGGAAAAAATAGAAGGTTAATGATTGTACGGGAACATTTCCTTGAGGAGAAAAGAAAAGAAAATGGAGAATCACACTAAGAAAAAAGATAATACGGGAATAAGGGAGTTGACTCAAGGACTGGGAAAGAACACCTCCATGAATAAACTGGGAAGAAGCAACAAATTCCTATGGGGGTAACAATGAAAAAATAAACTAATTATCATTGGATCTGGTGGCATAAGAGACATCTAAAACAACATGGAGAAGTGAGGGAGTTTGAAATCTCTCAAGGAAGTTACTCATATTTCGGTTGAGAAATAGGAGTATGGGAGGAACGCCTCCAAGTGAGGGTAAATCTCAAGACACATTGGGGGGTTGCAGGGTGGATATGATTTTCTCTAGATATCTTTCACAACTTGGAGTAGATTTTTAGCCCTTAGAATCCCAGTCAAGAAGTTTTGGAGTCTCCTTTTCTTTTCTTTTTGGTTTGGAAATGGTTTATGGATTCCCTTTTATGGGTAGAACCAGTATGTTATAGTTTTTAGCGTGGAGGAAATAGGACTCTCTATTTTCTGTGGAATTTTCTACTACTATTTGATCGCTGGGTGGAGGTGGGAGAACCTTTGGAGTCACCATTTCAATCATCAATTAGTATTAAATCCCTTGAGAAAAACATCTCAGTATCTAGAAGTTGGATCGGGGGTGATAGTTGTAGGTAAGGCTTGGCTGCAGCTATCTATGGTTGGGTAGAGAGTTGCAATCCTTATCTTAGTTTCCCAAATCTAGTGTTAAGTCAAGATAAGTATTTTTAAATATATTACTTTTTATCGAGTTTAGGTTCAGTTGTTAAATAATTGTTATATTAATTATATGATTGGTTCATGATTCACTATGATTGGAATGGAAAAGTTCTAATGAATGTGTGCCTTGTTGTTGTGGTGTTGTACTAATGTTATTTATGCAATAAATACAATATATAACCATGTATCTGAGTGTTGTATGCATTGAGAAATAGAATTGTATCTAGGTGTTATCACTCTGTAATTTATCAAGGCTATAGAAAGAAATCACCGAGGTAACTATCAACTGCTTTTGGAGATTAGGATCTAGCCTTCCTAATGCTCGGAGAGATATCTCTCTTAATGATTTAACTTTGTTGTTTTAATTGATTTTAGGCTAGTTATGTATGAGTGATTTGGTTTGATTTTGATTTGTCGGTGGAATTACTGATTTAGATGGATAGGTGTATTTTTACTTTCCATTGGGCTATGGAGTCAATATATTAAGAAAATAGAACAGAATTAAGTTATAAAGGAAGTGCTATAGGGCAAGGCAGTTGAGAAAAATCAGATCTTAAAGGTTGAGTGGTGAAGTGGTTTTCAATCGAGATCAAGGAGCAGTTAAGGATTCCTTAAACCAGATAATGAAGAAGGATGAAAGGGTCAATCATGATCAGAGAGAAATTAAGACTCATCTAAACCGGATAACAGAAGAAAACATTAAAATGAATAACAGTTTAGAACAGAGTGTATTTAAACAAATTCTGCAATAAAATACCCGTTATAACATTTAAATTTAGAAAACATGCAATTTTATGAAATACTTAAGAAAATAACATGAACAATTGAAATAGCTCAATGCATGAATCCTGTAAAGAAATGCCTTTATTACTTGTCCCGTTTGTCAACTTGGAAAAAGTACAATAAACCCTCAGGTATTAGATCAATTAAAATGTAGAAATATTCAGGAATCCACACGCAATACTTTGAATTGATGAAGTATTTATACAAATTATTCCAAAATATTCTACTCAAATGATTGGGATTTATTATAGGAAAATATATGGATGCAAAAATGTAGTGACACCTTTCAACTGACTAATATTTGGCCCTGTTTTCCTTGCTTGTTGTTATTTGTCTATTTATTTCATGCTGGCTTGTCTCTCACACTTTCTTCTTCCTCTGTTTTTCATATTTTTACTTTTTGACGCAGGTTGACCCTGCGAACCCAGAATATTTCCAAAACCCTCATTCACATAAAAATGCATCTCAATAACTACCCAAATAAAACTTCAATGCCTGGAAACTTCACACCCCATTATTCACGGAAGCTTCATCTTAACAATAATTTCGCTATGATTATAAAATCATCACATAAATGGAAGCTATTTTAAAATCCAACAACTCTCACACTAAGGTTTGTTCCAAAAGTATAAGCCTTTACATAAAGTCTTATAAAAGACTTTAATTAAAATCAATTGGGTTTAAAACTTCAACTTTATAAACCCAATTCCCCAAACATCCAAGCACGTGGATATTATGTATCCAATTACTTCAGCCTTCCGCCCTAATTCAATGCCATTGCATGTTTGAACTCCACTCATACATGAATTCATAATTTGAGAAAACTAAACCAATGCATCAACATTTTCCCATGTTCATATGGACTCACTCCTTACATATTTTCCAGTTGACATTAAAATCCTCAACACCAAACAAACACATGGTATTATTCCAACTCACCTTATATGATCCACCATACCTTACCCATTCAATCACCTGCAACATGATTTTACCAGGATATGGACTGCGCCTTCGTGGAATTCAACTATACAACGCGTTTTAATGGATCATACAAGCAATATGCACCTTCAATTATACCAACCACAACGTTCAAATTTATGGATCAGTAAAATATAAATAAATACTTACAGATTGGTCTCAATCTCAACGCTACGGGTTCTGTCCTTTTTAAAACCGGTCAATTCCCATGGGTAGCAATTTCAGAACTTCGGCCTCTATTAAAACAAGGTTGTGTCTTCGATTTCTTCTATGATATGGATCATGCTGAATTCTAAACTCCAACGTTGTTTGACAATCTCTGTGTGTTTTCTCTTGAGAGTTTTCCACTGTGTTTCAAGGTTGCGCCTTTCACAACACCTCAATAATACATTCAGATACAAAACCCTGTTAACATTAAAATCGATTTCATCATTCCGAAAAACATAACCATGTAGCTTTCAGATGATTTGCAATGCAATTGGCCTTCTGTTCTTACTCGTTCTGCGTTTAACAATTCGTGCTACTGGAATGCTACAATTCGACATTCTTACTCAATGTTTGAATTTAACTTATTCTTGTGGTCTCCTTCAGGCGTAAAGAAGAGACAACATCGAATTTTGCTGAACAACGATGCTATTAATGCATCCTCACTTCAATCGTTTGATTTTTCACGACTCCACTTTTTTGTTCTTCAATTCTCCAGTCGATAGAATGACCAGCCCCTCCTCATCTCTGTGATGCAATTAAATTCTATTCCAATTGATTAAAATAGAAAGAGTTTAAAACAGAACTCTGCGCCTCATATAGCTCTGCATCTTAGACCGTTTCTCAGTCGGCTTCATACAATGTATATACAACTCTGCATTTGATTTTCAATCAATTTCATCCAACAACTTCTCTCCAACGTAATTTCAGGCAGCTTACAATCAAACAACAATCAATTTTATGCATTTTAATATCAATGAAATCACCACTATTTAAAATAACATTTTCCCACACAAAATTGCATTCCTTCGATCCTTGGATGCAAAACATCTATCCCATTCAACGCAATAATGGAACTGGCCATAATTTTAATACATGCTTGGTAAATAAAAATGCAGCTTACCTCTATGAACACCATAGACAAATTCATAATGTGCCCTCACTTTATTCAACACTTCCATACAAAACTACATATCGACATAAAAGCAATCGATTCACTCAACACACGGATTTACTATTACAATTAATAACATCGTTTCTTTCAACTTATGTGCAGATTCACATCACAAAGGTTATTACAACCAAACATATTCATACAAAATCGAATTCAACAATGTGCATATGGCTCAAAAGTCAAATTCTACATTGATATATATAAAAACAACAATTACAAAGAACCTCTTGTTCATGGCTAGATATTCAAAATCCATGGCCCTTTCAGCTAGTCATAGATGTATAGGAAAACCCCTTATCTCTTTTGCCTTTGAAGCATATCAATTTATACAAATTGAATTGAACCAATTTTGGTTCACATCCCTTTATTAACTCAACAAATCGTCAAATATCTCAACAAATCCTCAAATATCTCAACAAATCCTACAATCTAGATTCTTATCCCTAAAAACTTGAAACTAAATCTAATCTAGGCTCATAATTATCTCTTAGATATCTCTCATCTAATTTCTCTCATGTTTTCCAATTATTTGGAAACATTTACAAATTCTCACATATAATTAATTAAAATATAATTTAATCACTCAAAAATAATATTAATATTTACATGAAATTAATATTTCCTCACAAACATAAGACCCCCTTGTTTAAATAAAATACAAGGTATTTTCCCGAGCTAATGCTCCTGCATCAGACTCCCAAGGTTGAAAATGATCATGATCTCCTGATCATGCGTTTTAAATATTTGTCCACCTGGATCCCACACTTTGTTCTGCAAGTTAATATCCGTTGTTTGCTGCTTTTCTCCAGCTCTCCATATCTTATGTTGTCTTGCTCCACTGGCTGCACTTTCACACTCTGTCTCTATCTTCATTTTGCTGCTGCTGCTTTTCTTCCTTGCTGATGTCTTCCTCTGAGACACTTTCAACATGATTCTTCTGATTAATTCAATTTCTCGGTCCAATAAATCTACAGGCTGTTGATTTCTTGCTTCCTCAGTTCTTACTTGCTCAAATCTCACTCGTTTAGTATTTACCTCTATACTTGTTTCCGTTCTTACCGCCGCCCAATCATCCATGCCATCTTGTCTTCTAAAACATAAAACTTCTTCTCTGCCTTCTCCTATCAGCAACTTACTGGACTGGTACATTGAGTACTCTCTTCTTCTATCTTCATCACTTTGCATCTGCAATTCCCAATTCTGAATTTGAGATTCTTCCTGCATTGAATTTTGACTATTCAGCATCATTTCCAGCAACATAACATCCTCACTCCATGGATTAGAAATTTCCACAGAATTTTCTTCTTCCTTCATTCGACTGCTCAACTGAGTCAAATGTTCTTCAGTACCTGCAACAATACCTGCATTCACAAAACACTTGTTAAAACAAAAATCCTAAGGCCTCAGTGCCTTACTTCCCTCTGCCAGCACTTCAGTATGCTGTTCGGAATTTTCCATCTCAATCAGCACATCAGTATGCTGATTCTTTCTTCCCAAATAATTCTCTGAAAAACTCTCAAGACTGTCAACTAGTCTGTCTCTCACACCATCTATCTCCATGATGTCTTTCTATTCACTGAAATGAACTCTTCTTTCTTCTGCTACGATCTCCCTGTCATACTCTGAATTTACCAACAAATGTTCCAACAATGCAATTTCTCTGTGGCATTGCTGAAGCATATCATCATCCTGTATCATCCTGCATTCACACACAAGCTTTCAGTTTGAAAATCACAAAGTTCAATAGTCTCAACTATTGGTTTATATGCCAGCTCTTCAAGCTGATCCTCTTCCTCATTCACAAGAACTTCCTCTTGTACTGTAACAAATTCAAGTACAAACGCATCACTGCTTTCTTCTTTAGAGTACTTATCTCCTGAAAGATTCTTTTCCACACTTGTGACAGCTTTACAAGATTGTGCATCCTCCTCAGTAAAACCTGTAATCACATCACAATTGTCAGCTAAAAAAATACAAGGTTTTACATTATCCAGCTGATCTGGATTTACCCAATAACTCATCATCTGCTTTAGCTTCTTCAGCTCTTCTGTTAACTGCATGTTTATCTGTCGATCTCTCTTTACTTGTAGTCTACGCCATTTCAATTTCTTCCTCATGGTCCAACCATGTCTCTGGTCTTTCATATTTTCCCGTAACAATTCCATCAACAACTCAAAATGAACTGCTATCTCAGCTTTCTCTTTCTCATACTCTTCATCAGTCAACTATTGTCTTATGCCATTTGCCTTGGCATCTTTCTCCCTCTTTCTACTGTGGCCTCTCTCTGGACCTCTGCTCTCTCCTTTATGACTTTCAGTAGCCATCTTCTTCGCCATGAGTTCCTCACCCATGAGTTGCACCAAGCCTCTGCAACAGTAAACTCTCATGTTGCCACTTACCTCACCAATCCCTTCCTCTGGATCTGGTCTTTTGGTAATCACTGGTCCTCTGCTGGAACCCTTTTGAGAATTTCTCCACTGCTCCTTCTGGCTTCACTCATCTGCAACTTTATTCAACCTCTGTTGAATCTTCAGATTCTGCCACTATCTCTTAGAATCCCTTGCTGGACTCTTTCATCACTGCTCTCCAGCTGTGATCTGCTTTTTCTGCTGAAACTTCTTCACTATGACTGTAAATCAAATTATCTAAGCATAACCTTTAAACCAGATATAAATATCATCTGACAACTCACCTTCAATATCCTGTTGATCTTGCTTCACTTCTTCAACTGCACTTGCATCTCTGTGCTGCAATCTTCATTAGTTCAAAATCTGACATTTATTCACCACATGCAATTAACTCAACTTAAAAACTTGAATCCTCACACAGAGCTATTCCATCTCTGATACCAAAATGACGCACCTTGACCCTACGAACCCAGAATCTTTCCAACACCCTCATTCACATAAAAATTCATCTCAATAACTGCCCAAATAAAACTTCAATGTCTGGAAAATTCACTCCCCATTATTCGCGGAAGCTTCATCTTAACAATCATTTCACTATGATTATAAAATCATCACATAAATGGAAGCTATTTTAAAAGCCAACAAATCTCACACAAAGGTTTGTTCCAAAAGTATAAGCCTTTACATAAAGTCTTATAAAAGACTTTAATTAAAATCCATTGGCTTTAAAACTTCAACTTTATAAACCAAATTCCCCAAACATCCAAGCACGTGGATATTATGTATCCAATTACTTTAGCCTTCCGCCCTAATTCAATGCCATCGTATGTTTGAACTCCACCCATACATGAATTCATAATTTGAGAAAACTAAGCCAATGCATCAACATTTTTCCATGTTCATATGAACTCACTCACATATTTTCCAGTTGACATTAAAATCCTCAACACCAAAAAAACACATGGTATTATGCCAACTCACCTTATATGATCCACCATACCTTACCCATTCAATCACCTGCAATGTGATTCGACCAAGATATGGATTGCGCCTTCGTGGAATTCAACTATACAACGCGTTTTAATGGATCGTACAAGCAATCTACACCTTCAATTATACCAACCACAGCGTTCAAATTTATGGATCAGTAAAATATAAATAAATACTTAAAGATTGGTCTCAATCTCAATGCTACGGGTTCTGTCCTTTTTAAAACCGGTCAATTCCCATGGGCAGCAATTTCAGAACTTCGGCCTCTATTAAAACAAGGATGTGTCTTCGATTTATTCTATGATATGGATCATGCTAAATTCTAAACTCCAACGTTGTTTGACAATCTCTGCGTGTTTTCTCTTGAGATTTTTCCACTGCGTTTCAAGGCTGCGCCTTTCACAACGCCTCAATAATACATTCAGATACAAAACCCAGTTAACATTAAAATCGATTTCATCATTTCGGCAAACATAACCGTGCAACTTTCAGATGATTTGCAATGCAATTGGCCTTTTGTTCTTACTCATTCTGTGTTTAACAATTCGTGCTACTGGAATGCTACAATTCGGCATTCTTACTCAACGTTTGAATTTAACTTATTCTTTTGGTCTCCTTCAGGCGTAAAGTAGAGAGAACGTCGAATTTTTCTGAACAACGATGCTATTAGTGCATCCTCACTTCAATCATTTGATTGTTCACGGCTCCACTTTTATGTTCTTCAATTCTCCAGTTGATAGAATGACCGGCCCCTCCTCATCTCTGTGATGCAATTAAATTCTGTTCCAATCGATTAAAATAGACATAGTTTAAAACAGAACTCTACGCCTCATATAGCTCTGCGTCTTAGACCGTTTCTCAGTCAGCTTCATACAATGTATATATAACTCTGCATTTGATTTTCAATCAATTTCATCCAACAGCTTCTCTCCAATGTAATTTCATGCAGCTTACAATCAAACGACAATCGATTTTATGCATTTTAATATCAATGAAATCGCCACTATTTAAAATAACATTTTCCCACACAAAATTGCATTCCTTCGATCCTTGGATGCAAAACATCCATCCCATTCAACGCAATAATGGACCTGGCCATAATTTTAATACATGCTTGGTAAATACAAATGTGGCTTACCTCTATGAACACCATACGCAAATTCATAATGCGCCCTCACTTTATTCAACACTTCCATACAAAACTACAGATCAACATAAAAGCAATCGATTCACTCAACACACGGATTTACTATTACAGTTATTAACATCGATTCTTTCAACTTATGTGCAGAGTCACATCAAAAAGGTTATTAAAACCAAAAGTGTTCATACAAAATTGAATTCAACAATGTGCATATGGCTCAAAAGTCAAATTCTACATTGATATATATAAAAACAACAATTACAAAGAACCTCTTGTTCATGGCTAGATATTCAAAATCCATGGCCCTTTCAGTTGTTCATAGATGTATAAGAAAACCCCTGTCTCCTACCTCTCTCCCTATTATATTCTACCTGATATCTTTTTCCTTTGAAGAATATCAATTTATACAAATTGAATTGAACCAATTTTGGTTCACATCCCTTTATTAACTCAACAAATCCTCAAATATCTCAACAAATCCTACAATCTAGATTCTTATCCCTAAAACCTTGAAACTAAATCTAATTTAGGCTCATAATTATCTCTTAGATATCTCTCATCTAATTTCTCTCATGTTTTCCAATTATTTGGAAACATTTACAAATTCTCACATATAATTAATTCAAATATAATTTAATCACTCAAAAATAATATTAATATTTACATGAAATTAATATTTCCTCACAAACATAAGATCCCCTAGTTTAAATAAAATACAAGGTATTTTCCCGAGCTAATGCTCCTGCATCACTTTTTCACCTGTATTTTCTTTATCTGCCTTTCATCTGTAGTAAATCACACTAAATTTCTTGTGTTTTTGTGTTTTTAGTCAAAATGAATTTTACTAAAAAGACATATGTAACTTCATGTAAAATATGTCCTGGAGAGTTACTTTGAGTAAAATTCGTTGTTGTTGATGTAGATGTTTTTATCTTTGTTAACCATTACTATATCTGCGTAAATTTTCTTTTCTTTCCCTGTTGTTGTATATAATATTTTTCTTAGTAAAGCCTTTGAATTCATATCTCGAGAGTCTAGAGTAAACAGGTTTTGGAACTAGTATCAAAGCTATTTGTCCAATATCCCGGTCTTGCTTATCACCTGCAAAATAAAACAATAGTTAATAAAAACACATGTCTACAGGGAGGTGAGTAATGGCTTCATTGAACTCAGAAGTCTATGGAAAGAATTTGGATTGTGGAGGTTTCAAGTTTTCTTGGAAATGGATATTCAGTTTTGTTTGCAATGGTGTTTTTGGTATTTTCTGTAAGTCCGTAGAGATAAAAAGATTAGAGGGATTTAATATTTAAAAAAAAAAATATCGCAATGGCGGTGGGAGGATAGGAAATTTCATCGAAAAGCATGGATTGGATTTCAAACAGTGGCTAGTTTCATCGCATATCGAAACGGATAGGTGATTTAATGGAAAGGTGGTTTATCGCACGCATAAAGGGTAGTTAGTGGTTTTGTATGAAGGGGTGCGATAAGATATGGGAGTGTCGCATGGCAGGGGGGCGATGGATAAAAGCACCCATTTCGCACCCCGCCCCCCTCCCCCCTCGATGTTAATCAATGGACTGTCGAGGGATGTGAAAGGGATTGGGGGCCATCCGATTTGGTAGTGGAGATCGGAAGGTTGACAAGTTTGAAAAGTCCATTTAAATGAGGTGGGGTCGGGAAAGGGTTTAAGAAGATGATATGATATAAATTGGGGTTGGGGATTAATATGTGATGGGTTAATATAAAGTGGGACCCAGGAAAGGTTTTAAGTGGAGTTAATTAAAAGTGGGACCCAAGATCATTATGCAGGGTTAAAATGTAAATTGGATCAGGAAATTTATTTAAGAATAAGGATTAGCATGTAATGGGGTGGTTAATGAAATATATAAAGCGGGGGAATTTATATAAACTATAGGCTAAAATTTTATAAGGGGTTGGGAAATATGATAGCAGAGTATTATAAATACATTAGGTGAGGGGTTTTAAAATGGTATCGGGGAAGGGTTTTTGAAGTGGAGCCCGATAAATTTTAAGTATTTAAAAACTATGTAAAAGTGGGTTTTACATGTTTCTAATAGAAAAGGGGAGTTAGTAAAGGGGAAGTTAATTTTCAAAGGGAAAGGGGTTTTTAGGAAGGGAAAGGGGTTTTAAGAAGGGAAAAGGGTTAGAATAAAGGGAAAATGAAGAGGGAAGAGGTTTTATGGAAGGGAAAGGGGTCAGAATAAAGGGAAAGGTATATTCAAAAGGGAGAGGGATTTTTTACAAGGGGAATGTGTTTAAAGGACATTAGTATCGAGGAATAAACCAAATGATTCTTTTCATAATTGATGAAAGTATTCTACCCACCCTTCATTTACCCTAACATTTTATTTCATTTATTGGGTACATTTGAGCTTGCTGACCCTTTTATTTTCTTTTGACAAGCAAAATAACCTACTTCTAACCTTATAAATTCCAATGGTTCAGGTTAAACTTATGATCTCATTTTATTCTCTACCTAACTACTGAACAACCAAGGTTAAATGGTTTGGTTAGATCTTTATTCACTAAATATCATGACATAAAATTTATAATTAAAATTAAAAATTAAAAAATTAATTTCTCTGGTCGGCTCTTGTGATACCCTTCTTCACTATTAATGAATTAAACCCTTCTTCAAATTATTCATTCCATTGTCCTGAAGATGGATCCCCGTTGGGATTCGAAACGTCGACAAATGTTTCTTGATACTGTGGATAATCCGGGAATCTCTTCAGAAGATGATAACCACAGGAACTTAAAAACCAAAATCAAGATTAAATTGATTGATCATCATAAATTGTGGCATTTTGGACAAGCTGCACACAATTTTTATTTGCTTAAAGTAAACTAAGAGTAGTGGCATTTGAATGTGCAACACTTTTAGGATCTATTTTTTTTTCTTTTTGTGGGGTTCATACATTATATCCTTTTTTTAATGTTCTTTCATACATTCACTTGTTTGTGATCAAAACTAAAGTTCTACAACCCAATAGAAACTTGTCAACAAATACAATTTTAATAAGGAAATGTTTAACTTCCTTTGTTGACTCTAGAAACTGTTCAAAACGATATTCCAAGGCATATGCACTAATGTTCAACTAACCCAAGAAATTGTACATCTGTTCTGGATGGGCTCCATGTCATCAAACTAAACTATTATTTTTACCTTTATTTCCCTGCAAAATTAACCTATGATTGTCCTGAGATAATCGTAGATTTTCAAATAAGCTTTGTGATGATATTTCTGCTGATGGAAATTTCTGTCTAAAGAGAATTTTATCATCTTGATTTTGAAGCTCATAGTTGGTTAATGGAGAATTGATTGCATTCATCATCCAACACATCAACTATTGTATCATGAAAAACTTGGAAGGATTGCTGCAACCCATTACATATGGATTTTAACGGGACTTCATAGATTTCTACAGGCTGCTCATCCTTTGCTTTAGAGATATAAAAAATTTCCTTTAAAAACTAAAATGCTTCAAAACATAGTGGTATAGAAATTTCTCGTCTCATTTGATCAAGTATTTCAATGGAATTTGATAACTGTAATTGTGAAACTGAAGAATCTTGATCAAGAGTTTCATTGTCTTCTTTGTTGTCAATAGCAATACCTAAATACTACTGATTTTTTATTGCATTAAGGTTGTCTCTAATGAAATGAAATGAAGAAAAAAAGAGAGGCAAAGGTCCTTCACTTATTTCCAAATTTTGTGCACTTTCCTCTTCACTCCCATAGCTGATATGTATTGGTTGATCACTGTATTCGAGCTGTTGAAACTGAATTTCCTCATCACACAAACTATCTATTGATTTCTCTGTAAAGTTAGATTGAATTTGGAGAACATAATTATCATCATATTTATCATACTTAGGAAAATCATTAAAATAAGGAATGTCATAAAACATACACATTAGATCACCACATAGCTTCTCCACATATTGATCTATAAATCCATTTTCTGATCTATGGTAGTTTGTATTAGTAGGAAAGTATTTATGGCCATCAACCTCTTCTTTTTCTGCAATAAGTGGGTCATGGTGATATTGAACGAAAAATCCATCTTTCATGGTGACTTTTTGCATCATTTCCTCTATTTTACTTACTAAAATGTTGATTTTTACCTCCGAAGATGTCAGGTGCTCTACAATGTTGTTCTTCTCTTCTTCTACTTTCAACTTTTCCCTTATGATTAGCAGATTAACTTCTACATCTACTGAAATGTTCTGCATTTGTTCAAGTGTTGTTGAGTTTCTTTCTCTTAGATGAAACTCTATTTCCGGATCAAAGGCCTTCGGATAATGCAAGAGATTTGAGTGAGGAGGAGGTCTTATATTTGTTGGCATTGAATAATAAACTTGATTAAATTTGGCAGAAAATGGTTGTATTGTCTTGTTTGGCTATATTTTCAACTATTTATATTCGTCTATGATCATAAAAAGGTTGAATTTGATGATCCATCTGTCAAGGAAAATTTTGAAAAACTGTTGGAAATTTGAGATGCTCGCAATAGGAACGTTCTTGATCCAACTCTTTGCTTTACTTTGCAAAGAAAGAGAAAAAATCCTGATACTAACATCATCTTCATCAATATCAAATAGGTTGAGATAATTCTCAAAACCTTGAATATGTTTTTCGACAATGATGGTACCATTTTCTCCATCAAACATGGGGAGATATTTGTAATAGTTATCAGGGAAATCATGGAGTATAGGAGGTAAGATGAGTGGCTTATATCTATTCGGAACTTTACAAGGTATAGGAATATGTACAGGAATTGTAAGATTAGTATTGATTACTTGAGGATTATCAATCGAAAGATGATCATCATAAGTTTAAGAAGAAATATGCTCAAAGGGATAAGGAGAATTTACATTTACAATCTTCAATGGAAAGTAACTAAATACTAGTCTAAGACCTTTTCTAAAATACAATATACATTCAAAATCCTTCTTGATGAGAAAGAACATGATGTCTTGGATTATAATCCAAGTTAGAAATATGATCGTCCCATGCTGTTCTTTTAGGCTCATTCCTCTAGTTGAGTCTTGGATTTGATTTTGAAATTGATTTGGAGTCTCCAGGTGGATGATTTTTTCCTTTGTGCATCTAATCACTATCCACCATCATAGATCAAATATGATCCTTGTATAATATTTCTGAAGAATATTTTCTTCCCCGGTATTTTCGCCACTATGTTATCACTCTGTATTTTCTCAAGGCTAAATAAATAAATCACCGAGGTAATTATCAACCGCTTTTGGAGATTAGGATCTAGCCTTCCTAATGCTCAGAGAGGGCTCTCTCTTAATGATTTAACTTTGTCATTTTAATTGATTTTAGGCTAGTTATGTATGAATGATTTGGTTTGATTTTAATTTGTTGGTGGAATTAATGATTTAGATAGATAGGTGTCTGTTTACTTTCCATTGGGCTATGGAGTCACTATATCAAGAAAACATAACAGAATTGAGTTCTAAAGGAAGTGTTACAGGGCAAGGTAGTTGAGAAAAATCAGATCTTAAAGGTTGAGTGGTGAAGTGGTTTTCAATCGGGATCAAGGAGCAGTTAAGTATTCCTTAAACTGGATAATGAAGAACGCTGAAAAGTTTAATCTGGATCAGAGGGAAATTAAGAATCCTCTAAACCGAATATTAGAAGAAAACATTAAAATGAATAATAATTCAGAATAGAGTGTATTTAAACAAATTCTGCAATAAAATTCCTATTATAACATTTAAATTTAGAAAAATTGAAATTTTATGGAATAATTAAGAAAATAACATGAAAAAATGAAATATACTTCACCGAAGTAGCTCAACACATGAATCCCGTAAATAAATGCCTTTATTACTTGTCCCGTCTTTCAACTTGGAAAAGGTACAATAAACCCTCACGTAGTAGATCAATTCAACTATAGAAATATTCAAGAATCCACACACAATACTTCGAATTGATGAAGTATTTATACAACTTATTCCGATACAGATTTCTCCGATTGCCGATTACGATTGCAAACGTCTCCGATTTCCGATTACATGGTGGTATATCGCATCGGAGAGATATACCATAGATATCACAATAGAAATGGTACATAGATATCACAATACAGATTTCTCCGATTGCCGATTGCGATTGCAAACGTCTCCGATTTCCGATTACATGGTGGTATATCACATCGGAGAGTTTCAATCGAAAATAATTATCAATGGTTTTCTCCGATTTCCAATTGCGATATGGTGGGGTCTACCATATAGAGATTCTTCTTATTTAAGCGAAACAAACGTTTATTTCCTTTTGAAAAGTGTTTTATAATAAAGTGCGTCGCAATCGGAGAATTTTCAATTAACCAAAAAGAATTTATTAAAAGTTCTCCGATCACGCGATTGTGATTAATCGCATCGCATGGGAGATATGTGAATGAATAACTTAAATATTTTGTGATTGAAGATTTGTGATTAGACTAATCGCATCGGAGATTTTGAACATGTATGTAAAGCTTCTCTCAAAGATTTTTCCAATTTCCGATTTCCGATTACTGTTCATGGGACTTTTGCAATTGATTTATTTTCTATAATAAAGTCTTTTATATTTTATCGGATCGGAAGTTTTTGAATGTTGTATTTGTTTGTACACCCTTGGCAACAAAGATAAACAATGAATCTTTATTTCTAAGTCTTTTATTCCTATATTAAAAGAAGAAAAAAGGGACCCTATTTCTAAATGAATTTTATTCTAAATTTTTAAAAAAAGGGAGGGTTGTTGTACAGTACAACACAACCTAATGTCAAAATGAATGTTTTTCAATGGCATACCACTCTGCCTATCCAACCACAAATGGTTGTACACTCGTATCAACTAGTTCAAGTTGTTACACTGAAATCATTTCCACTTTTCAATACATCTTTACCCCTGTTACAGAATAAAAATGTTGTACAACCTTATCAAATGGGTCCTTCAACTAAATATCATCAAATTTTGGGTCCATAGACTCCAAATCCTTCGGTTAATTTACAACAGCCTGTATCCAGAATCATTTATTCATAAGCTAGTTTACCATTTTATGGGATGTTACAACCGCAACCTGGTTATACCTATCAACTGAATCAAAGTTATCCTAATTTTGGTTTTAACATTGGTGGATAGACCCCTTGGTAGCCACAGGTGCAAATGCCTCAAAATTCATTTCAACAAGTATCATATCCAGGTTTTGGTCAACAGAATCCTCAAGCATTTTCTTTTCAAAACAACCCCTATCTGGGTTACCATCAATAGATTCCTTATGCTAGTTCTCAAAGGCCTATTGCTCAAGCAATTCCATCTTACCCTGGCTATGCTCAACCTGACCTTAATAGACAGTTTCTCTTTGTCGCAACTTTAGATTTACCAGATTTAAATCGGCTAACTAATGATCCAATTAACTATGCTCCTTGGTGGCCAGTGATACCTCATAATTTACCCTCAGATATTCCTAAGTTCAATGGAAACCATGGAGAAGATCCATCGACTCATGTTATGAATTATCATTTATGGTGTTCATCAAACTCCCTAAATGATGATTCTATTCGACTACGTATTTTCCAGCATACGCTCATAAGTCCGGCTACAAAATGGTATATTGAATTACCTATATCTTCTTTTGATAATTTCACTGCCCTAGCTATTGTACTTTTTACGCATTTCCAGTTACCCATCAGATATGAAACTGGAATAGAACTCTTGACCAATTTCAATCAGAATAATGCTACTCACATCTCTGATCATATTCATGAGTGGCATCATCGTCGTAGAATGGTTAAGACATTTGTTCTGGATCAGCTCCTTGCTGAATGGTTCATTAAGTCCCTATTACCATCTATAACTGAGGATGTGGCTAATGGTGGTGTCATCACAGAAGAGAAATTTATCACTCTTGCTCAATATTTAGACTTGATTTATACTCAATCTAGCACGCTCTATGAAAAAATTCCTAATGCACCGAAATCTAATTTTACTGTTCCTCCTCAATTAAAGCACTCTCATGTCAGAGATGGATTGATTGGCACTGCAAGCACACATCACACTACTACATATGATCCTTCTCCTACTTCTGAAATTAATGCCATGTCATTTGACAAGGGAAAAAGTGACAAGCAATCCAGAAGTAAGAAAAAGGGGAAATCTAAGAAAAAGAAAACTTCTAACATGTAGGAAAGATCATCTGATAAATTGTTTGGACTTAGGAAACCTCGTTATCCATGCATAATATGTAATGAGGAATACTTTGTTAGGGATTTTCCTCACTGCGTTGAAGTCTCAAAAATTATCAAGACTTCCCATGCGTCAGCTGTGTTGATAGGCCCATTTCCAAATCTGGACACAAGCATGGTTGCTACGGATCCAGCTCCTAGTTCCCAAGAGTTAATGTTACCTGTCACAAAAACTTCAACAGATATTTTGGTGTCAACACGTAATAAAGATTATGGTAGTCAGGTCATTGATCAACCTACTACCTCGACAATGAATCCATCTACGGAATCAGTACCGCCTACTGTTATTCCTGAATTAACAATCAAGACACTATAGGGAGTAATTCACAAATTGACATATAATCCTTGAGCAATATTTGCACAAAATTATAATATAGTTGAATATTTGGCTCAATCCCCTTCAGCTATGTCTGTTCTTAAGGTATTACAAAATTTTCCCAAACACAAACAGGCTTTATTTTCGGCTATTGGTGGAATTGATCTGACTGATTCTAATCTTGTCGTCTTTAATCATACGGGCTATGTGTCGCAACTACCAGCAGAATTGGTATTCTCCATACAAGTAAATGTTCTCAATCATCTCTTTCATCGCACTATTACTGATGAGGGAGCATCTACATGCATTATGTCTCTATATTGTTGGAAGTCACTTGGCTCGCTGCGCTTATCACAATCATAAAGGACGTTGAAGGCATTTGATGGATGTACTAGGGGGAAAAATAATGAATATTGATGTTGAGGTTGTTGACGAACCCCTTGACTACAATATTCTACTCGGAAGGCCATGGGCATATGAAATGACTGAAATTGTGTCTACATATTTTAGAATGATTTCCTTTCCACATAAAGGTACTATCACAGTCATTAATCAACTATCCTTCTTTGCCTCTACTTCGCAGGTAACTGGAAGCGTTCTGTTCGTTCACATACCCCAACAAGAACTTTAGAACATTGGTGTAGGACTATTAAAGGATTCCACTCTAATGGGAACCTTTGCATTACCACCACCCATGACGTCGACAGAAATTGCAAGTATAGAGACCTCCACTTGCATTTGATGGATTTACTAGAGGCATTTGATGGATGTACTAGGGGGAAAAACAATGAATATTGATGTTGAGGTTGTTGACGAACCCCTTGACTACAATATTCTACTTGGAAGGCCATGGGTATATGAAATGACTGAAATTGTGTCTACATATTTTAGAATGATTTCCTTTCCACATAAAGGTACTATCACAATCATTAATCAACTATCCTTCTTTGCCTCTGCTTCGCAGGTAACTGGAAGCATTCTGTTCGTTCACATACCCCAACAAGAACTTTAGAACATTGGTGTAGGACTATTAAAGGATTCCACTCTAATAGGAACCTTTGCATTACCGCCACCCATGACGTCGACAGAAATTGCAAGTATAGAGAGCTCCTAGTTCCCAAGAGTTAATGTTACCTGTCACAAAAACTTCAACAGATATTTTGGTGTCAACACGTAATAAAGATTATGGTAGTCAGGTCATTGATAAACCTACTACCTCAACAATGAATCCATCTACGGAATCAGTACCACCTACTGTTATTCCTGAATTAACAATCAAGACACTATAGGGAGTAATTCACAAATTGACATATAATCCTTGAGCAAGAGTTGCACAAAATTATAATATAGTTGAATATTTGGCTCAATCCCCTTCAGCTATGTCTATTCTTAAGGTATTACAAAATTGTCCCTCCCAAAAGCAGGCTTTATTTTCGGCTATTGGTGGAATTGATCTGAATGATTCTAATCTTGTCGTATTTAATCATACGGGCTATGTGTCGCAACTACCAGCAGAATTGGTATTCTCCATACAAGTAAATGTTCTCAATCATCTTTTTCATCGCACTATTACTGATGAGGGAGCATCTACATGCATTATGTCTCTAGATTGTTGGAAGTCACTTGGCTCGCTGCGCTTATCACAATCATAAATGAAGTTGAAGGCATTTGATGGATGTACTAGGGGGAAAAACAATGAATATTGATGTTGAGGTTGTTGATGAACCCCTTGAATACAATATTCTACTTGGAAGGCCATGGGTATATGAAATGACTGAAATTGTGTCTACATATTTTAGAATGATTTCCTTTCCACATAAAGGTACTATCATAGTCATTAATCAACTATCCTTCTTTGCCTCTGCTTCGCAGGTAACTGGAAGCGTTCTGTTCGTTCACATACCCCAACAAGAACTTTAGAACATTGGTGTAGGACTATTAAAGGATTCCACTGTAATGGGGACCTTTGCATTACTGCCACCCATGACGTCGACATAAATTGCAAGTATAGAGACCTCCACCCATGATCTCTTCCACTCTATATGGCTTAAGGAAGAGTATGGGTGATTCTGAAATTTTTACGTTGGATGAATTTATGCCGCCCAACCCTATTGAGCTATAGCATAGAAATCAATCTATCCGGCTTGGGTGGAAAATCCAAAATCAACGTCGCTGAGTGTTTGGGTTGTTCGTTCCTTTGATTTTGGTACTCCCTTTGATCCTTTTTACTCAATGTTCTTGACAGATGAGAATATTTTGGAAGCCATGATGTCAAAAGGAGAATCATGCGAAGATTATCATCATCATTCCCATCTTCCTGATTATGAAGAAAATTATCTCAGTGAACTATATCACCCATCAATCAAAAATTTCTTTTCGAATTCTTTACCCATTAATGCAATCGATTCCGAGTGAAATCTGTCAAATATTGAAGAAACCATTTCTATCAATATTTCGACCAAACCTGGTGTTGTAGAAATATTCATGTTGATGTATCTTGTTCTCCCTCAGAACTCGAATCATATCGCACTATGTTTCGTGAATTCCATGATGTATTTTCTTGGTCTTACGAGGAAATGTCAGGAATAGATACTAGTATTGTTGAACACACTATTAATATGTATCCTGATGTCAAACTGGTGTGTCAACGGCTTCGTCCTGTTCATCCAAAGAAAGCTGTTGCCATCAAAGAAGAAATTGAAAAACTTTTACGTGCTAGTTTCATATACCCTGTTCTGCTAACTGAGTGGGTTTCCAATATTGTTCCTGTCATGAAAAAGAAAGGAATCATTAGAGTGTGCGTCGATTATCGAGATGTAAATCTTGCGTGTCCAAAAGACAACTATCCTACTCCCTTTATCGACTAGATTATTGATGATTGTGCTGGATGTGAAATATTTCATTCATGGATGGATTTTCCGGCTAAAATCAAATCAATATCCACCCAGAGGATTAACATAAGACAACATTCATCTGTCCCTGGGGCACATTCGCTTATAGGAAACTACCATTTGGTTTAAATGATGCTGGGGAAAATTTTCAGAGAGCAATGGACTATGCTTTCAATGACATCAAGCACATTGTTTAACCTTATCTAGATGATTTACCAGCACATTCACGAAATCAAACTAATCACCCGATGCATTTGAGAGCCATTTTCGTATGCTGTCGACACTACAAAATACGCCTCAATCCACATAAATGTGTGTTTTGTGTTTGTTATAGTTATTTGCTTGGATTTGTAGTCTCAAAAGAAGGAATTCGAATTGACCCATTAAAGGTTCAGGCCATTCTTGATTTGCCTACATCATCAAAATTACTTCAGATATAGAAACTTCAAGGAAAGGCTAACTTCCTAGGAACGTTCATTCAAAACTACACCGAAATGGCTAAAGGATTTACTCGATTAATTAAAAAGGGGGCTCCCTTCCATTAGGACCGAGTTGTGCAAGATTCTTTTGATGTTTTCAAGGATACTCTTGTCTGAGCTTCATCAATGTATCCCCCTAATTATAAAAATGATTATTTCCTATATATCATTGCGACTGAAGCGATTATTGTTATGGTATTGGTCCAAGTAGAAAATGGAATTAAACATCCGATCTATTATTTGAGTCGTAATCTCAATGATATGGAAGTTAATTATTCATACATATAAAATCTTGCCTTGGAAACTGTTCAAGTTGTCCAAAGTTTTCACCATTATATCCTGCTCTGAAAAACCACTATCGTTTCGGATTACAACCCCATAACTTATATCTTATCATGTCAATTGCTAGGGGTAAAATATTCAAAATGGATTGTCATTTTTTAGGAATTTGATTTGGAATTCATCAAATCCATGTCAAAGAAGTCTTTAGTTTTTGCTGAGCTTCTATGTGACCTTCCCTCTGATAGTACTGCCAATACGTCGGAACCATCAATTCCTGATAAGTATCTATTTCTGATCGGATCATCTGATCCTTGGTATGGGGATTTCATCATTTATCTTCAAATTCAAACTTTTCGACCTAATACCTCTCCCTCTGAACATCAACGTATTCGATACCAAGCCAAATATTATATGATTGTTGGCGATACACTTTACATCATGGTGTTGATACCATTTTAAGGAGGTGTCTCACTCATGAGGAGGCTGAAAAAATTTCAAATGATTATCATGCTGGGGCTTGTGGTGGAAATTTATCTGGTTATGCTACTGCACAGAAGATACTCTGCGTTGGTTACTTTTGGCCTACTATTTCTTGAGACTGCATCCTCACGGTTAGAAGTTGTCATGCGTGCCAAATTTGTAATATTCCCAATTAGCCCAAGGTAATGAGAATATTCATTTTTGTTTCATTTTTTTGTTGTATGAATAAATGTATAAAGGAGGACAATAAAAACTCCCAAAAACAGCAAATAAATCAATGCCACATGTGAACAAGGCTAGATATGGGCTAACTAAATGAGCACCCTTAGGTGTGAAAGGGGCTAGATGTTTTGAATCGGTCAACCATGACCAAATCAATAGTATTGTCTTCAAGGAGTGGCCATCAATGAGGCACAACGTAGTTTTAGTTGGAGGTGACTCATGTGAAAAGAGTTATTTCATTGAGATGGTTTAGGGTTTTGCAAGTTCTTAAACTTATAAAAGGAGGAGGATGGCAGGATGGAAAAGGTTGTTGATTGATATCATATTTCTAAAGTATTGTCTATTTAGACATACAAGATTTCTTTAGTTGTTTAGCCTAGATTGCAAATGATGTTTAGCATTGGGTTTTCCTGATCGGGAATCTCACCTCTTTCCTTGAGTATCTCTTCGAATATTTTGAATTTCTTGTCCACTATCAGGCATTTGGCCAAGCTCTTCTTCCAACTACAACTCATATCTTGTTGAGGATTTGGTTTTCTTTGTAATTTGTAGCAAGTGGAGGCTAGATCTACTCAGACCTAGGCCAATCTAGTTCCTCTTTTCAATGGGGAAGGCTTCTATCCCATTGGAAAGAGAGTATTGGATGATTGGAGCTACATTTTTGGATTATGGCTTGAGGCCAAATATGTTCTAGAGCCTACAACACATTTTTCCTTCCAAGACTGCGTTATTTGCAAGGGTATAGTTGGAGGGTGTTTTGGCACACTTTTTGGAGTATTGGTCTTGATGTGATTGGGGATCTTCCCTTCACATTTGAGATCCATTGGCTGGGATCCTCATATTGTAATGATTAGATCATATCTGAAGCTACATATTTTCTGAATATTTCTGCAGATCTGAAGCATTAGATCTCATATCTACTCCATGTACTTCACTTTTTGTTGAAAACCCCAAGGGGCATTTGAAGAGGAGCCTATCTAGTGTTCAAATATGACATAGATCTAAATTTTTGTACTTAGATCTTCTATAGATTTGAAGTGTAATCTATAGCTATTTTCAGCCATTAATACAATGTTTTCAAGCTCTTTTAGTCATAATATATGGTTGCAGCACCTCATTTTAAGGATTTCCTCATATAAAAGTCGTCTATTTCCTGTTGTGCATCTCATGGGCTTCAATATAAATCTGATTTGCTATTGTAAATGTAAATATTGAGCCTCCATATTGGCCTCCTACTCTTATTTAGTTGAACTGCATTATTTCTTTGTAGTATGTTTAATACTATTGCATGTTTCCCATTTGGGATATTACAGTGGTATCAGAGCAATAATCTTGGCACATCCTATAAGAAGGAAATATGTATTCAAAAGAATAAGAGCCTCTTACTGATGGAGAGAAGAGGTATCTAAAAATAATACAGAATAAATTTTACTACACCAATGACAATGAAGACAAGGGTAAAGCCCTTGAATCTGGAAGTGATGAAGATCCAAAGGAATTTTCTAAGATCATTTTGAGAGCCATGCAAGATATTTCTAGAGAGATCAAAGAGATGATATTGGACAGAATCAAAGAATCTCCTAATAAATTTCATCTTGGAGAAAGCTCTAGCATGTCTCACCATTGGAATGATCAACTAGTGCATCAGCCACATATTTCCCAATGCTCTACCATGCCTACCTTTTTGGATATGGGAAATTAAGGGCTTTAAGAGAAAGCATCCCTTGAAGACTATTTTGAATAATATGAGTCTCAGAATCAGAGATTCAAAGATTAGTTTAGTTTTCAAGAGTTCTGTCACTTGAAGGACAAAAGAATACCAAGGCATCAACATAAAGATGGTGGATTCATTCAAAATCAAGATCGACATCATGCTATGGGAAGATTATTTTTACCCAAATATGATGTGTCATCAAAGTGTTCTTCCAAAGCATGGGTAGAAAAAATTGACATCTACTTTCAGCTGAGCAAGGTCCCAGAGATGGAAGCTATCAAGATTTCAACACTACACTTTTAAGGTGAAGCACATGACTGGTGGTTCCATGGCTTATCTACATTGGGTCATGCTGACGTGACTTCTTATTCAGATTTCACTTGAAGGCTGGTGGAAAGGTTTGAAAAAATAGATCTAGAGGCACAATTCATGACCCTTGCAAAGTTGAAACAATCAGGTAATACAAAGTCTTACATTTCTGAATTTTTAAGATTATTTGTTATGGTTCCTAATTTGTCTGCAACAAGAAGGGTGTACATGTTCATACATGATTTAGATGAACCTCTTCATGGGTTGGTAAATTCTACCAAGCCCACTACTCTACATGATGCCATTGAGAGGGCTAGATACCTTCAAGATGCCTTGCCAAAAGCAAAGGAAAGTTTTCATAATAAGCCCTCTTTTCCTTCCAAGGGAAAGGAAGAGAAAGATGCTCCCTCAAAGGAGAGCACATTCAAGAAGCCTCTTGATATTGATGTCTAGAAATAATTGATGAAGAAGAAGCTTTTCTTCACTTGCCAAGAATCATGGGCACTGGGGCATAGATGTGCTACTGGGAAGGCACATTACATAGAGGTATTCTCAGACATGGAAGAAGAGGAAGAAGAAGAAGAACATGAGAGGGGTCACGGCACTGGAATTGTAGGAGATGAACCACCATCACATGGAGATGAGGATGGTACAATGGCTCCAATCAGAGGGGATATTTCATCACTAAGAGTGGTACCCAACTTTCATGACACTTCCACACATGAAAAAGAGTTGAATTTGCATAGTGGAATTAGGGACATGAGGATCCCATCTATTATGCATATGAGGATGGTCCATGAGACATCACTATCTAGTGGAAAACCACCTGGGAGGCCATTTGATTCAGATTTTGTGGGGAAGACCTACAACATGATTCTCCAAGCCTAGATCCAGGAGGGATTGGAGCACTTGAAGAAAAATCTACAGTGCTGGGAGACTTGGGTAAGCTCAAGAGGGAGGGATATCTTCTTCCCTTATCATTATCACCCACTCTCATTTATGGATCTGCATTGTGGGAGGAGAAGGATGGAGGGAATGGCCTTCCAACATAAACCTTGGCATGGGATATTTCAAGAGAGAGATCAGCAACATGACAGACATTTCTGTTGATACATTGTTAGCACTATCATTGTTGGGTAGTTTAGATCCATATTGGAAATCCCAACTGTTGGTGGATTATTCCAAGGATCTTCACACTTGTATGATACTTGATGACCAACTACATGAAGAGGACTATTTAGTCCAAGGAGGATTCATGTATCATCATGGTAGGATCTTCTTGTCTAGAGCCTCCAAGCTCAAGAAGAAGTTGCTACAAAGAGCTTATAAAGAGTTATGTTTTAGCCATATGTATTCCATGAGGATCTACAACATCATCATGAGGAGCTTTGATTGGAAAGGCTTGAAAGAAGAACTATATCATCATTTTTAAGAATGCATGAACTATGTGGAGTTGGGGCAGAAACATGACTCCATGAAGGGGTTATTTTAGCCATCTCTTCCTTCTTTTGAAAGAGGAGAAATATCCGTGCACCACTCCATTTGTATGAGGAGTATTGTTGGTGAGGAATCTGATGATGTAAAGCATGTTTTATTTTTTGATTGTACATATTATTTCACCATGTTTATGCATGACATGACTCCAAGGAGGAGTAATTTATCATGTAATCTCATGGAAAACATTGGGCCACTAAAATTTATGAATTTTTCCACTCCCTTGATGTGCAAAGAGATATTTTCTATCATGATGAGTGATTTCCCAAGGCACCAAACATATCTCACACTTTCAGCCATAGTGAGATGACATGGGTAGCAAGTAAGTGGTGGGGAAGCCACTTACCATACCTTGATCTGATGTAGGTAGGAGATGCACTGCGCTGGTATCATATGTGGGACTATGACCCACCTCCACGTACTCAAATTTCTATTTGTGTATATGTAGTTTTTCTTCCATACATTGATGATATACTTGTACTTTTTATGGGAGTGTATGGAGGAAGGATAGGAGGCATGTATGTACCACATGGGATGGAGACTCTATATGTATCATATGCTACATGTTTCAGGGAGAGTATTGGTTCAGCCATGTTTGTTTCATTTAAGTTTTTGACTCCTTGTGGGATGGACCATGTACATCTCATGATGACCTTGGAGGAACGATTCATGGAGGGTTGGATTGGTGAACACTTAGCTTATGGAATAAGCTTAACACATGATGATAGCATCACCAATGAAGGAGGAGGAGAGTTGTAGAACTCACCTTATCAGTTGCTTGAGGACAAGTAAGATTTTGGAGGGGAGGACTGTAATATTCCCAATTAGCCCAAGCTAAAGGGAATATTCATTTTTGTTTCATTTTTATGTTGTATGAATAAATGTATAAATGAGGACAACGAAAACTCCCAAAAACAAAAAATAAATCAATGCCACATGTGAAAAATGCTAAATCTAGGCTAACTAAATGAGCACCCTTAGGTGTGAAAGGGGCTGAATGTTTTGACTCGATCAACCATGACCAAATCAACAATGCTGTCTTGGAGGAGTGGACATCAATGAGGCACAACACAATTTTAGTTGGAGGTGACTCATGTGAAAATATTTATTTCATTGAGATGGTTTAGGATTTTGCAAGCTCTCAAACTTATAAAAGGAGGAGGATGGCATCATGGAAAAGGTTGTTGATTGATATCATATTTTTGAAGTATTTTCTGTTTAGACATACAAGATTTCTTTGGCTATTTAGCCTAGATTGCAAATGTTGTTTAGCATTGGTTGTTACTGATCGGGAATCCCACCTCTTTCCTCGAGTAGCTCTTGGAAGATTTTGCATTTCTTTTCCACTATCAGGCATTTGGCCAAGCTCTTCTTCCAACTACAACACAGATCCTGTTGAACGTTTGGTTTTCTTTGTAAGTTGCAGCAAGTGGAGGCTAGATCTACTCAGATCTAGGCAAATCTATTGCATATTTTCAGTGGGGAAGGATTCTATTCCATTGGAAAGAGAGTATTGGATTATTGGAGTTGCATTTTCAGATCATGGCTTGAGGCCAAATATCTTCTAGAGCCTACAATGCATTTTTCCTTCCATGTCTATGTTATTTGCAAAGGTGCAGTTGCAGGGTGTTTTGGCACACTTTTTAGATCTTCCCTTCACATTTGAGATCCATTAGTTGGGATCCTCATATTGTAATGATTAGAACAGATCTAAAGCTGCATATTTTCTAAATATTTCTGCAGATATGAAGCATTAGATCTTATATCTACTCCATGTACTTCACTTTTTGCTGAAAACCCCAAGGGGAATTTGAAGAGGAGCCTATCTAGTGTACATATCTGATATAGATCTAACATTTTGTACACAGATCTTCTCTAGATCTAAAGTGTAATCTACAGCTATTTTCAGCCAATAATATAACGTTGTCAATCTCTTTCAGTCATAATGTATGGTTGCAGCACCTCATTTTGAGGATTTCCTCATATAAAATATTCTATTACATGTTGTGCATCTCATGAGCTTCAATATAAATCTGATTTGTTGTTGTAAATGTAAATATTGAGCCTCTATATTGGCCTCCTTCTCTTACTTATCTGAACTATGTTATTTCTCTGCAGTATTGTTTAATACTACTGCATGTTTCCCATTTGGGATATTACAAGATTTTTTATCATAAAATCCACAAAATATTAGCGCTAATGCATCCTGTTGTCTCTGTGGGACCATTTTTGAAATTGGGTATTGACTTCATGACCTGTAACCCTCGTTCGTCCAGGGGGCACAGTTATATTATTTTCATAGTTGACTATTTTACCAAATGGGCCGAAGCGATGCCTACATTCAACAACACAGGACAGAAAACTACATTGTTTCTATTTAATCATGTTATTTCATGGATTGGGGTCCTACAGGCTATAGTAACAGATCATGGGAAGCATTTTCGCAACCATATGATGACTGAATTGACTTCCAAGTTAGGATTGTCACATGATAATTCTACTCCTTATTATCTAAAATCAAATGGACAAGTTGAAGCTATCAAGAAGATTCTTAAACGTATGCTTCAACGAATGATAGGAGTTCGTAAAATAAATTGGCATTTGATCTTGTACTCCGCCTTGTGGGCATATCGAACCTTGGTGAGAAACGCAACTGGATTTACTCCTTTTCAATTGGTGTATGGTCTAGAAGCTATCTTACCAATCCAATGTGAAATACCGTCATTAAAACTCGCAATAGACTTGTTACCTGACACCTCAAAATAAGAAGTGCATTTACTTAACATCATCCATCTCGATGAAATGCATCGTGAAACCCAATTGGAAAAAAAAGTGCATAAGAAACATATAAAGGTGCAATATGACAAAAATGTCCAACCTTGCATTTTCTCAGAGGGCGACTTGGTCCTTCTTTACGATCAAGAAACTGATGTAATAGGTACAGGAAAGTTTGAGCCATTATGGAATGGCCCCTATATTGTCAAAAGAGTTCTTGCTAAGGGTGCCTATGAGTTGGTTGATTATGATGGAATTTCATTGGCGCAACCTAGAAATGGGTTGTATTTGAAACTTTACTATGCTTAATCACGAGCATAGTAATTTTTTGTATTATATTGTATGTATATGTTGTTTATTTTCATTCACTATCTTAATTTTTTTTTAGAGTTTTCTTGACGTTAGCAATCCGCTTTACATTTCATCGCTGATGTCTGAATCTTTGGAACCCTTTGTTGGATATGTTGATGGTGCTATTTTTAGTACGCAGAATATATCCTTTGCAGTGTGGGCCATTTTCACTCTGAACGACAAGTTAGTGAGTTTTCAAGGGATTTGTATTGGTAGATCGACAAACAATATCGTTGAGTATAGCGCGTTGATCGAACTTCTCTCTAATGTCATTTTAATTGGTATTAACCATATCATCATAAGGGTAGACTCACAACTTGTGGTACTACAACTTACTAGTGTTTATACTATTAGAAATCCAACATTGTATAGATTTTTCCTAAGATTTTGACTTTTGGAAAGACATTTTGATTTTATTCAATACCAACACATTTCCAGAAATTTGAACACATTGACTGATTCATTAGCTAATCAAGTTTTATACCAATATTTACAACATATGTAAATAAAGCATTCACATCATTGAATAATATTTCACAATAAACATAGGAAAACATTGAAATCATATAGATAGATAGTTATATGTTTTTACAAAAAAATTTGCCCAAGGCACATTGGTCATATGACCTTAAAATGTATGCAAAATGTCACAAGTTAACTAGTGGTGCTTGTGGTAACATGGTATAGATCTAGCTATCCTACGTAGTAACCACATCCAGCCGTTAGGACTCCCAATAGTGTGTTGCTGCAGTCACATGGGTAGCTCTTCGATCCGGCAATCTAGAATCAAAAAATTCAAACCCTCTATGTGCTGCGAAAGCTCAGCCAGAGTCTCAGTCATATCAAGATCCTAAAGGACTGCTCTCCCAACAGCCCTCTCTGCTGGCACATCTTCTTCGCACTATATTTCCGCTACTGGTTGAACATGACCAACATCTGAATTACATCAAACATTTAGTTTAGTCTTGGGAAAACATAAAAATAAAAAAACATTGTATAAACCTTAGGAAAATCAAAAACATGTTCAAAACATTCTTACCTATTGCACCCCACTAAGCACCTTCTGGTAACGCTAAATTTGGATCCCCTCAGAAAACAACGCCTCCATATGCATACTCATCAATGGTGAGGTAAATCCCCTGTGCAGACAGAGGCGATCCCTACTAGCCTAGATCGGGTCTAGCAACAATCATTCATGTAGTGATGTAGTTCTCTAGTTATAAAAGTGACAAAACATAAAAAATTGCCTACCTCAAGTCCTATGCAATATTCGTTGGAGAAAGGATGATGCTTCCCATCCTTCGCTTTGGCATATCACGATCCTTCCGCTTAACACGTCCGAACACCTGCACATATGTGAAGAAACACAACGATACACAGCATAGAGTCTAAATATTGTAACCATACATCAGTTAGAGAGGAGGTAATTCATTGCATCAAAGAAATAGACACATGAATGAAACCATAATCAAAGTTTCTTATCATTAGTATAACAAAGGAAAGATACAACACAAAGCTCTGATGCTGGATCTTCCTTCGGTGGGGCTGACAGTGGAGCACATCTCAACAAACCTTTTCGGAAACGGGACAAATCTCTCTCTCTTCGGCTTGGCTCTCAAAGGATGTCTGGCGATAGTCTCCTTTCTATAAGTTTAGCTCTTTTGTTCTCTAGTGTTGCTAGCTTGCTAAGGGAAAAATGAAAGCTTATATAGATGGTGGAAGGGGAGTTGGGATCCCTACAATTGTGGGATTGGCCCTATCCTCAAGGAAGCTTCCATGATAGGTGGGAAACCACCTCCCATACATGGAGATCCAGAGCCAAACCTCCTACCTCATTTTAGAGACTCATTCGGGAGTTTGTTGGAATCAAAATTCCACCATTTATTTTTAAAAAACAATCCTTATTAAGCTTCGCGCGAGTGAGACACTAGCACAGAGTGCCAGTTGGCGTGCCCTCTATGGTGGGTTTTCCCCATTGGCACGAGGGCTAAACTGGCTAGTCGCGCCAAGGCAAAAATATCGGTTTTTAGGGTTTTTCATGAGAAACTTTCTTCAGAAGAATGATTGTCCTTGTCAAGGGGGATGCCATGAAAGTGGTTTTAGGTTATGTCATTTCTCACATGTCATGGGAAAGGCCCTCCAATGTGCGGTATGGGGAATTGCAGGGACAGTGACAAATTACTATGTAACAGATGCCCCCTAAAGCATGAGGCCCAAGAGAGAGAGGGGTGAAATGCCTTATGATAATGTGCCCAACTAAAAACACTGCCGTCGGAAAACCTGCGTAGACTAATACAACTGATATCTCAAATACATGATATGTGGTATGGGCACAGCCATCCATAATAGAGTATATAATCAGGATCCAAGGTATGGACGCAACCATCCAAAAAGGATCAGTAAATAGACTCAGGTATGGTTGCAGCCATCCAATCAATGAGTCATGTAACCAATCATGATAATCCACAAAATCTGTAGCCTAGATTCCATCAGAAAAAATCGAGGGTCTTGTGCTCCATCTCGACCTGAACAAGCTACAAGTCCTAGCATGTGAATAAGTGAGCTGAAGTCGAACATGCAAGAACATCGTCTGATTACGAGCCAATGATGAAAGCTGTTAACAGACGCGAGAGGAACCACCAATAATGACAATGGCCCTCAAGGTACTAGAGGTACAATCCATAGAATGTGAACAGTGAGCTGACATCAAACACCTGTAGAATCATTTGATTGAAGGAAAATGATGAAAACCTTGCGTTGAATGTGAAGAACCTACCCTTGAGGCATACAGGCTCCAAGGTACCTGAAGGGAGTCTCTAGATTAGCTTCCAGGATAGCGAGCTGAAGTCGACAGGAAGTGACCTTGATCAAAGGTGGGCCATAGTGTTTCCAACATCATCGATGCGAGACAGAGGAACATAATGTTGTGAATGAGGATTAGTAGAGAATCAGAGGGAGGTTGAAAATTGCAGAGGCCAAATTCTCTTGAAAATATCAGCGGCGCGACAGTGGATTTGGTAGTATTTTACATCAAGGATTATGAGGTCATGATGACGAGGAAAAGAGTAGATGAGCGGTCAAAAAGGATTACCCAAACCCATGGAGGCAAGCAGGGAATGAGATGAGATGTCCCCAACTCGACACAAATGCAGAAAAGTGCCATGTTCAAGAGCGACATACTGTCGACACGACGATGATACTGGTTCCATTTTTCCCCACCATTTATGTCGAGTACCCCAATTAATTTTGAAAACAAGCTTGAAGGGGATAGCATATGCTTGCGATATAAGTTCATCCTTCGGACAATTCCAGCCTAGTACATTTAACGAGCCCTAGGAAGGAGGAACTCGAGTATCGTCATTACGACGGAATCCGATGTCATCAGGTTTTAACGAGTCTGACAAAGGAAAAAATCGGAGTCTTTTCATGTTTAGAGAGTTTGAAAATACAACGGAAAATTAAACTCCAACAGTCCCATTTTGTGGATAATTCCTTAGATCTGAAAAGGTAGAAAAATATATCTGAGAAAACCTCCTAGTCGCGATAGGCTAGGGTATTCATTTTTCGTAAATAATCTATCCCAGCCCCAAAAAGGGGTAAACATATACTGGGTAGATGTTGTTTCATAGCTAATTTAATGAGATTAAAACAACAAGAGACTCGGCAATCTTTTCATGTTTATAGAGTCAGAAAAGAGCTGAAAGATGACTCCAATAATGACTTTTTTGTGTTTTTACCGAGTCCGAAAAAGTATAAAATACAACTCGTATCGTCGTCCTAGTTGCGTGAAAACCTCTTATTGCATAAGAAAGCAAGTGTAAAACCCATTTTTCGACAAAATATAATAAAATATTGGAAAAATAAGCTTCAAAACCTAATTTATTTTGAAAAAGTTATAAATATGACAGAAATAGTAAAAGCATATTTACTTTTACTTTTTACCTCTTGTGGAGAGCTACAGTGAGTTTTTTCTGTGCGAACTTGCGGCGACGATTGTGGACGATCCAGTACATCATTTCAGATCTCGTTTTTTCCAGGTAAGAGGCGCTTCCCTTAGCTATGTTTTAATCCATTTTTTATAGCATTCCATTGTGATTTAGGATCCCAGAGGGGATATTTGCAAATTTAGGGCTCGCCCAATTGGCACGGGTATTAGGCATGGACCCATGCCAATTGGGTCGATTTTGAAAAGGGGTCACGCCAGTTGGAACGACTATTAGCAAAACAGTCATGCCAATGGCGCAACCTAAATTTCCGCTCAATTTTTACAAAAAATGAACCAATCAACTGGATTTTTGAATGCTCAAGGGATCTAATGAAGTGTTTGTGACCATTTTGGTGCAGGTACACAACCACAATGGTGATCGAATGGAAAGAAAGGGAG
The DNA here is from genome assembly GCA_034641835.2 of Pinus albicaulis. NCBI lineage: Eukaryota > Viridiplantae > Streptophyta > Pinopsida > Pinales > Pinaceae > Pinus > Pinus albicaulis. Next base: position 113,320,470 of record CM076577.1, on the reverse strand, counting down.
CATAGTGAAGAAGATGAAATGGCAATGGGGAATGAGCAATCCATGAACGCTCTCTAGGATTGCGGCTTAAAATAGTTCTTTATGACACCATGTCTCAGGGCACAACCCGAATTAATGCAATACTTAATCAGTATCTAGGACGAGAACGAAGAGAAGTTTAGGCTTCAAGACCAAGTTTTGGAGCTCAAAGTATCCGATTTTTACTTCATAATTGGATTGTCTCATAGGGGTCCAGTCCCGATCTTGACAGGTACTAGACCATCTGGTGAAAAAAATGTCAATGGTAATGGAAAGAGTGTGCCCAGGGGCACGAACCAGATCAGGTAGTGGGAAGGTTGACATCCACACAATTCTCGATATATCACTCAGGGTGGTGCTCCATACCATTACGCGGGATGCGGGGTCACAGGCGCCGCATGAGGCTACTAAAACACAGCTCCTCCTAGCATCAGAATGCATGAACCTGGCGCTATTTGAATGGGCTACTGCCGTAACCATGAATATAAAACTGCAACTAAAAAAGTGTAAGAAGACCAAAATAAAGAAGTTTGGGTATGGATATGTCTTTGTATCATTCATCCTCGAACGACTACCAATATTCCATGGCCAGGGGCGATAGTCGTCGATCCACCGTTGAGAGAGCCACTGATGGCTCGATGGGTAGCATTGATGCCGAGAGCAAGAGGGGGCTATAAAATGTCATGGAGGCCCGAGTTCTTTGTATGGCTTCAATGAAAATTGATCGTCGTAGAGGACTAGCTCTATGCCGGTACCGACTTCACGGGAGACCCAGATCTTCCACTCCTGGAGGGAGAAGACTGGGATGAGGAGCTGGGTAAGAATCTTTTTGATTTTGTGTCTTTTATGATCTTTTTTTTTTTGGGTATACATGCATGTCCTAACAAACAATCCTATATGCATGCATATGTTGGCCCAGAGAGGCCCACCGGGATGTCGCCGATCGCACGGAGGACCCCTCTCGCCTATGACCCTTGAGGCGAGGATGGCGAGGGGAGTGAGCTAGTTCAAAACTTGGAGGGAATTGCATGTGGGATCCTAGATTATGCTCGCCTAGCAGATGTCCCTTTGGCTTATCAGAGGCACACCGTGGGGGTGCCTAGTCGCCTTCATCGTTTATTGAGGTGATTGGTGCGGGCAATGACATGTTACCATGAGCACCATGTTGATTAGTCATCTAGGACTTTCATTTGCACATATTTGAGAGACATGTTATCTCCAAATATTATTAAAACAGAAATGTATATTTTTTGGATTTTATGTAATGTACACAAACTGCAAATATTTCGACATACATACATATACGTATATATATATATATATATATATATATATATATATATATATATATATATATATATATATATATTTGGATGGATCTTTTTACATATGATGATGTTTTTATAAGTTTCGTAAATGTCTATCTAAAACCCTGTTAGCTACTGCATCTATTAACACATTCATGTGTCTAGGTATATGCTGATATGTAACGTAATCAAAATTCCTTTCTAGTAAATGAATATGAAGATATAGTCGTAAAATGGATGGGTTCCTAACTGAATAATGACCATTGAGTTGTAAAACTATAAGCTGTGAGTCCAGATATACAAGTAATGCACAAATACCAAGGTTAAAATCCTCGTTCAACAATTCCAAAACGGCACTATATTCTGTGACATTATTTGTAGTAGGCCCTAGAAAAACACCTTGCAAATTAACTAACTCACCAGCATGATTGTAGATTACCTAGGTTGCCGAGGACAGATTCCTGGTACTGCGGGAGGCACCATTCATGAAACCGACAAAAGGAGTAATAGACATCTGCACAATCAGGAAGACCCGATCAGCAGAAAGACACTTACAAAGCACACCACACCACACATGCACAAAAATGAAATAACTCACTTATGTACACACACCACACAAGAATAATTCAAGCGTAGTACTTTTTTAGGTACAACCCATTTCTAGGCTGCGCCAAAGGAATACCTTCATAGTTTATCAGCTCATAGGCCCCATTTTTTAATACATGTTTTACGATATAGGGCCCATGCTACATGGGCTATAATTTTCCCACTCCAAGTTTATCATGTGCTTGATCATATAAGAGGATGAGGTCCCCTTTGATGAAATAATGTGGAGAAAGTGTTTCATCAAAATGATCTTTAACCTGCTTTTTTTGTGCCTCGATAACCAAAGCAGCCAAGTGGCGGGTTTCGTCGAGTCGTTCTAGATACAGGAGATTTTCTTCCTCTAGGGAAGTGTCGAGCAGTAATTCCACAGCCAACTTCAACGAAGGGATCTCAAATTCAACCGGAAGAGTCACTTCTAGACCATATACCAATTGAAAAGGTGTGAATCTGATCACGCTCTTTACTGATGTTCAGTAGGCCCAGAGAGCTGAGAAAAATTAGAGATGCCAGTTGGATTTGTGAATACCAATTGTTCATTGAAGCATCGTGACAAGTACTTTGTTCACGACCTCAACTTGGCCATTCGCTTGAGGGTAATATGGCATTGAGATGTCATGAAGCAAGCCCAACTTTGACATCAGCTCTGCCATCATGTAGTCCCAAAAATGAGTGCCATGATCAGTGATGATTGCTTGAGAAACTTAGAAATGCATAATTACATGGTTGAAAATGAATTGAGCCATTGTCTTACCGTCGAAAGCTATTGTAGGCATCGCCTTGTCCCACTTGGTGAAGTAGTCCACGAAAACAATTATATAAGCATTCCCCCTGGCCGAGTGAGCGTTACATGTCATAAAATCAATGCCCCATTTGGAAAAAGCGCCTACGGTAATGACAGGATGCAAAGGTAGGGGTGGCGCACACATCTTATGTTGAAAGATCTGGCACGCATGACATTTTCGAACTGCAATAATACAGTCTTTGAATATAGACGGCGAGAAGTAACCTACACACAGAATCTTTTGGGCGGTAGCATAACCGGACATATGACCGCCACAGGCGCCACTGTGATAGTCATTCAAGACTTTCTCAGCCTCTTCCAAGGTCAAACATTGGCGGAGCACATAATCTACTCTGACACGATATAAGGTATCTCCGACAATGCGATATGGTTGAGATTGATGTCGAACGTGACGTCGAGCATCCTTCGTCAACTCGGACTAGAAAGTGAACGTCTGAAGGTGCAAGATGATATGACCGTACCATGGATCATGAGTGCTAATTAGAAAGAGAATTTCATCCAAGATATGATCGTCATATTGGGATGGAACAGATTCTGTCAGGAGAGAGCAGATAAGATCAGCAAAAACCAATGATTTCGTCGATTTGGCAGTGGTGAATTCCAAATAGAACTCCTGAAGGATGAAAATCCATTTGGAGTACTTGCTCCTCAGCAATTGTCGAGACAAGATGTAAGTCATGGGGTTGCAGTCAGAAATCACGGTTACCATACGCAACAATACGTAGTGGCGGAACCACCGAACGGCCTGGACCATGGAAAGCACCAACTTCTCGACATGGGCCTAGCGCGTTTTAGTGTCAAGAATATTCTGAGATAGATAGTAAACCACATTTTCATTTCTATCATCGTCATCCTATACTCGAACCATGGCAATCGTGTTGAATGGAGCAGGCAAATAAAGGGTAAAATCACAATGATAGTCAGGAGGACGTATTAATGGAGCATTGAAGAGAAACGTTTTAAGCTTATCGAAGGATTGTTGGGAAATCTCGTCCCAATGGAAGGGAACGTCCTGTTTCAGAAGTCGTGTGAACCCCTTGGCCACTTTTGCATAGTTCGGGATAAAGCGACGTAAGAAATTCACTTTCCCCTGAAGACTCTAAAGTTGATGCAACAAGGATGGGGATGGGAGATTAATGATGGCCTCGACATTTAGAGGGTCCAGGCGAATTCTGTCTTTGGAGACGATGAATCCCAAAAGACGACCAAAATCCATGCATAAGATGCACTTGTGAGGATTAAGCCTAATATTGTAATGTCTACAACAAAGGAAAATCTGGCAAAGGTGTTCAGGATGGTCCTCCTGCTGAGATGAATGAGCCGGCAAACCGTCCAGAAACGGCTGGACAATGTGACGTATGTCATGAAAAGAATAGGAAATAGCACATTGGAAGGTGGCTCTAACGTTTTTTAAGCTGAACGGGAGCTTCTTGTAACCGAAAGTGCCCCACGGATAGATAAAGGTAGTTTTATGTTGATCAGCGGGTAAAATATTAATTTGATTGTAACCCGAGAAGCCATCCATGAGGGAATAGATCTCACTCCCTGCATAGTAATCGATGATTTGATCTATAAAGGGAGTGGGATAGTTGTCCTTAGGAAAAGCTCGATTGATGTCTTGGTATTCAACACAGACCCGAATAGTGCACTGCTTCTTATCTATAGTGACAATATTAGAAATCCATTATGTGAGGGGAATTGGATGCGGATTTCTGGGGATGCACTGGGTGCAGACGCTAACGAATGGGCTTCGCACTTCTCAACTTCTACTTTTATAGCTGCGGATTTCTGGGGATGCACTGGGTGCAGACGCTAACGAATGGGCTTCGCACTTAGATAGGTGGGAATTTCATGCATGACTATACTGGGATCGATCCTAGGCATCTCTTCATAGGACCATGCGAAAACATCTCGGAATTCGCGAAAAAGGCTCGTGTATACTTGAATCTCTTTGGGAGAGCAAGTAACTCCCACGTGAATGTTCTCGATGACCCCTAGTTTAATGGAGATGTTGATAGGCATGGTTTATGTGATGTTACTCAGATTTCCTTTCGAAATAACCTCATGAGTCAATATTGGCATTTGGAGAGGCGGAGTGGAAACCTGAGATGCGAAGCACTCTAGACAATTAGACATTGTCCCGAGGCTAGGAATGAACGAGGAATGATGATGTCCATCGCTCCATGATAGATCTTCAAGAGACATCATTTCAATGATAGCTTTGTCAAAGAGGAAGACTTATCTTAAAGTATCGGGCGAATCTGCCTCGCCGAGCCAAGAGGATTGAGAATAAATGACTAGAGCAATGCTCAAAGGAGCATTTTTAGGAGGAGGAGGATCTGATGCAGCGAATATCTCACAATAATTGATTTCAAGTGGATTCAAAGGCATCGATTCTCCAAAAGAGGTCACCTTTTCAGGAGTAGGGATGATCCATGGGTCATTGTTTTGGGAAATAACTCCCTAGAGGTTTGTTGGGTCAAAACCTCCACAGATCAGGGCATGCTATTCAAGAAGGACTCACACAACCACTCTTGTATGCTAAAAAATAGATAACATCGATAGTAGAACTCACCCGTAATCCTACGTTTGATGTAGATCCCGCGGGGTCCAAACCCCCAGCAACCCTTCTTCCTCCTCAACCTGAAAACCAAGAAGAAACGTGCACGGAAATCTAGTTGTACAGCATATATTTATCCTAAATGTCAGTGAAATCCATGTGAAACATCATATAAACAATAATAAATGCTTAAATAATAATCTTTTCACATATGCAAGCAGATATTAACACGTGAATTCAGGAACAAGATGGTTCTTCTTCATTATGAACATCATGTACAGTAATACAAAGTGGAGAGATCACCTGAATCCTTCCACGATCTTCGAACAGACCGTTGTCCGGATCCGTCCCGCCCTTGCCTCGCTAGGATACTTTCAAGACTTGTGCACACGAGATGACATATAAACGAATGAACATCTCCAGGAAACAAGGGTTTCCTGTAAAAATCTGGGAAAGTGCAGGAGGCACGGGAAATCAGACTTGAATTGGGATTCCAACAGAGTATAATGTCTATAAATTTCTCTCTCCCTTAGGCCATGCACATGAAGGGATTTTATACTCCCTCAAAGTAGTTTCAATCAGTTGGAAACAGTTGGCCACGTGCTGGGGTGGTTGAACTACTGGAGTAACCATCAACCTAGCCCAAAAATAGGGAATTTTTATATATTTTTAAATGATTTTAATGGCATACGCAGAAAAGTGTGTATGGACTCACGTATACACGCGGAAAAGTCTGGGTATACCCGCATATGGGATTTTTAACACTGTTTTTTATGAATTTTGTTCAAGTCTGTGGGAATGGGTGCCCAAGGCCAAAGAGACAATCATGAATCACATGAGGGTGAAAAATGATGCTATAACAGATGCCCCCTAATATATGAGGTCAAAAGGGGTACATGATGGTCGAAATGTATTATGCACATAGAAAGAACTTCGCAAGGACAAGAGAGGACTTCACCAGATTTCAGCCTGCCAAAAACCAATGAAAGAAAACAGAGAGTCAACTCATGCTGAGGCGGGCATACCCATGCTCAGTCAAAAATACAGCATATAGAAAGTACATGATGAATCCAGAATGTATACAAGTATAACTGAACTGAAAGTACACAATGAATCATCTGAGCATGGCCCGAAAGTACAAGTCGGAATCAATGTCCAAGTATCACATATAGAAAGCTGATCAATGATGCTGAAACTGGATGTCTGATCATAAAAGTAACTAAATCTCCAAGTACCAAATCATAAGGGGTGGAACGCATGGTACAATCACGCAAATCGGGAGCCAACATATAAGATGCTGCTGTACCGACACTGCAACATATAAGGGTGGACGACATCACTGGTAGAAACTGAATGAACTGTCAAAAGTGAACCGAAAAATGCTGATGCAACCCGAGGTCTTCACCGATCTCGATGGCACAATTCTACACAATGGGAATAAATGAGCTGAAGTCGACCATGTGAGAAATCGTTGGATTACCGGTCAATAATGTAAACCGTTAACCAACGTGAGACAACCCACCAATAATGAAAATGAGTGTCAAGGTGCCCTAGTACAATCTAACAAGTGCGAATGAATGAGTTGAAGTCGAACACTTGGAAGAATCTACCAATCAGGAGGCAATGATGAATCCCCACTGTCGATAGCGAAGAGTCTGCCACTGATGACTGCAAACCCTAAGGTACTGAAAAAAAGACTCTAGATCTTATTCCTAAAGCAATGAGTCGGATTCGATGGGAAAAGATCTACTGGAAGGAAGGCATTAAGGCATCCCACATCAGTCCAGCGCGAGTGTAACCCGCAGGCCAGAATTTGGAAGGAATCGGATGAAGCAAAGTGACGGAACCAAAACCGAAGTATGTTTCCGACATGCACAAGATGAAGCTAGCGCACGGAAGAAACCCTCTGAACCAACCAATAATGAAAGCTGACACAGAGGCAAGATATCCACCGATAGGGTCAAATGGAAATCAAGGTATTGCACGAATCCCAAGTGTGATAATGTATGTTGATGTCGAACATAGGGGAAACCACTCAGTCAAAGACCCATAATGATGATCAAATGCTGAGCATAAGGTCACCTATCAATGATGGAAATAGGGCCAGGGTGCGGCTCTAGGTTTACTCTCAGAGCAATGTGTCGTAGTCGATGAGAGACAAACCCGCCAGTAAGAAGTCAATGGGGACCTTCTCAAACCAGCACGAGCAAAAGACCAAAACATCTGATGTGATAGAACAAGATATTGACAAGACCGGGAAGGCCGATTGAATAATGAGTCAAGAGACACCGCAGAATGGCAGACTCTGGTTAGACTTCCCTTGAACAAAAGCACGACTTGTGATGACCATAGTAGTAAAAAGTGACACTGTATAAGTCTGTTATGCAGGAGGCAAAAACAAATTCTCCATATTATTGGAAGAGATAACCAACCGGGGGAGAACTGATCAGTGAAACAAGGCAAAGGTTGAACCTAGGTCAAAACTAAAACCATCCCAAATGAAGGAAATATATAAGTGTATGTGCTTTGTTCAAGGGTGACAAACTAACACTGTACTGCCATCAAATTACGAAGTTATATCCCATTCCCGCTCTTTTTTTTATATTTGATTTTTTTGTCTTTTCCATATAATAAGCCTGAAAAAGAATAAAAGAATGCTATGGTACAATGGATGGAACGAGTATCAAGAAACAGATGCACTAGTTCCTGGGATAGGAACGATCCTATGCTCAATGCAAGGTGGCAGAAATTAGTAAGCGATACTCAAAGGAATGTTCCATCCATAGGTAAAAGGGTGTCAAGTCGTGATAGCTAAGTGCATGCAGTGGTTAACTTGTACAAATAGTCAAGGTCAAAAGTTGGCTTAAACATCGAGTCCAAAATGAAGCCTGCTAAAGGCTAGGATAAACAAGTAGCCAATATGCAATGCAGTAATACAACTCAACAACACCAGGGAGCCTCTAGGGTAATGGCCAGAAAAATGATAGTGAATAAGAAGAAGAATGAAGCTTCAACACATAAGTCATGGTGGAACTAAAGAGGACTCCCGAGCCTACATAAAACGCAACATGGGAAATAAGTGATAGCAAGGAACTAACTAGGAAGCCCATGTAAAGGAAGGCTCTACCACCAAGTCATGATTAAATAATCGGCGAGTGAAATGGGTGAAATACTCATGACCTAATGGGATCGACCCTATGGCAAGTGATCAAAATGGAGGCTAGTATGAAAAATGCAACGGAAAGTGGATTCCCTAACCTATATGCCAGTGAAGATCATATACCTGCCATGACGGGTTAGCAGTCATGGATCAAAAACTGGAAAAAATCTTGAGTTCATCAAAATGTACCTGAAAATATACCAATTTGGGCACTTCCAAGCATCCGGGTTATGCAGCTTAAGATAGATTGAAAAAATAAGCATAAAAAAATTTTGCGAAAATTTTCAATTTTTGGGCATAAATACACAAGTTACCTCACATTTGGTTCATTGTTACTTGCTTAATTGGGAAAAAGAGCTCTGGAGAAAAAGCCTCTTTCATCAAAACAGGAGCAACCGACCGTCAAACTTCGCCGAATTGGTTAGGTAAGCTCTTAATCCATCCTTTTTATCAATTTTTTCCGTTCATAAGTTTAAAATTCAGAAATTTCACCGTAGAATTATTTGTTTAAAATTATGGTTCTGCGCATACGCGGGTTTATATTGACCAAGCCGTGTATATACGCGACTGTGTATAGAGAAAGTCGCGTATGCGCAACCCGAAATGAAAAACGTGATTCTAATGGACAAATTATTGAATTTTTGCAGGATGACTATATCATGGAGAGAACGTGAGCACAGTGCCATTGACAATGAAGTAATGCAGGACCAATTATCGCTCAATATTCTCTGAAACTGTGGATTGCTCAAATTTTTCAAAATGCTAAATATGAAGAGTAATGTCCGGTTGCTCGAAATGCTTGTGAATTATTGGGAACCAGAAGAAGATTGTTTCATAATAGATCAAATGCCCATATGTATCGAGGTGGAAGATATCTATTTTATTACTGGACCCTCTCTGAGGGGGGAGCCAGTAGATTTACATGGCAAACCTTTGGGAGGGCTCACCGTTTAAGATTACATCCACATCTACTGCATAGAGGGTTCCAAGAAAGTTGGGACTCAAATTGCTATCAAATATTTAAGAGACTTGCACATGAAAATTCTCCTATTTACCATTGGCGGGGTAGCAGGATCTGCTTCCTTACACCAGGCATCCAGGACTCAAATGAGTATAGCTGTGGAATTCTTAACTCATTTATATGATTGGTGCACAACTCTACTAATGAACATGAAGCAACAATTGACTTCCATCCGAAAAACAAAGACAAAACATTTCGGATATGGTACAATCTTGATCACATTCTTCTTCGAGAAGATTCTTGGTTTGAGACACAAAGTGATCTCTTCTATCAGCAGCCCAAGAGACCCAAGAATTTCCCGATGGGCTGACTTGATGAAGAGATTGGGGGGAAGTGAAGTTCCCCGAACCACCTGGGATGACGAGTTCTTCCAATGGTGGGGAGAACAAATCATCGTTGTGGAGGACTATCCCTATGCCGGGATGGATTTCCGTGGTGATCCAGACCTCGTCCTTCCACCTGGTGCAGCATGGGGTACAATCGGTAAGATTGCAATTTTTTAACTTATATGATTTTTTTTATTTTTTTTGGATTTTTTCCATATGTGTGAAAAAATGAAACATGTTTTTGATTGGATTCAAAGTGACTTACAATATCATAATGATCATGATACAGATATTGGACCAGTCCGTCCTGATGGTTACCCACGACATAAGCACCGCCGAGGCGAGGCGGAGACAGTAGACTCAGACAGAACCCTCCATGCTGTACAGAGGAACTTGGAGGGTTTAACCCGCCAAGTGCCTATGGCTGTAGTGGAAGATCTACCCGAGGCCATCTAGAGATGGGTAGTAGGAGTACCTCGTGTCTGGGTGCGGTTATTTCTCCGAGTCGCGACTGTGATCGTGTTCTATAGGAACACAACTTCTGGGCAGGGACCATAGGAGTAGATAGATATGATTTACCGGATGATCGTATATTTTTGAGATTTGAACATGATCGGGCATAAGCCCTAATTTTGTACTACTTATGGATCCAAATTTTGTATAGTTTTTGAACACTCTGATGATATATATACAGCGATTTTTGATGTGATGTGACAAATGTATAAAAATGTATGATGTTTTTGATGATTAATTTTTTTTGTATGGAATGATTAATATTCCAATAAATTGCTTGACTAGCTAATGAGTCTGCCATCCAATTTTCAACTCGAGGAATATGAATGAAAGTTAAAAATTGAAATGATCTTTGTAACAAACGTACCCTCAAGAACAATCGGAGTAAAAATGGATCTCGAACCCGATAAGTATTTTTCAACTGCGACACCACCAGCTGGGAGTCCAAGAAAACTACCAACGAATCAACACCCAAAGATATTGCCTCCGAGAGTAGATAAATAACTGTAGTGTATTCTGCTATATTATTGGAAGCAGGACCAATGCAGACTCCTCTTGATACTAACAGCTGACCGGATGGATGATGAAGCACCCAAGCCGCGGAAGCCAAGTTCTGGGTGTGTCTACTAGCACCATCGGCGAAACCAAAATGACTCATGACATCTGACAAAACCTGCCAAAGAAGATCAGAAACATCACCATCCCATCAAAGATTGAAAAACTAGATATGTACAAAGAAAAACTACTATATACAAAAGCAAAATTCCAGGCCAAAGCCTAGGCATAATACTTTTTCAAATAGAGCCCATTTCTAGGCTCCGGCAACTCATTCCCTTCAAAATCAACCAAGGTATATGCTCCTTTTTTAAGGACTTTTTTAACGATAAAGGGGCCATACCACATAGACTTAAACTTTCCTGCCCCCAGGGCATATTTTTCTTGGGCATAGACCAAAACAAGGTCACCTTCCGAAAAAACCCTAGGCTTGACCGCCTTATCGTACTGAAATTTAACTCGGTTTTTATGCGCTTCATTCATCGTGGCAGCATCCCGACGCTGCTCATCGAGATGTTCCAGATGAAGGAGACGTTCTTCAAGACTAGAAGTGTCAGGAAGAAGTTCAACAACTAACTTAAGAGAAGGAATCTCACATTCAATGGGAAATACGGATTCCAACCCGTGAACTAGCTGAAACGGAGTAAAGACAGTTTCAGTTTTCACTGACGTCCTGTATGCCCAAAGTGTAGGATATAGCATGATATGCCAGTTGGATCGAGCTTTATCGATTTTCCTTTGAATAATTGTCTTCAAGGATTTATTCACAGCTTCCACTTTCCCATTGGCTTGAGGATAATACGGAGATGAATGCTCCTGCCGGAAACCTAATTTTAGAGCCAACTCAGCCATCATGCTATTCTGAAAATGACTGCCATGATCAGTGACAATCTCTCTAGGAATACCAAAACAAGCAATAACCTGGTTGAAAAGAAAAAGAGCTGCAGTCTCACCATCATTCCCAAAAGTAGGCATAGCCTCGACCCACTTCGTAAAGTAGTCTACTGCTACAATAATGTACTTGTGACCTTTAGTCGAAGGCGAGTTACAAGTAGTATAATCAATACCCCACTTTGTAAAGGGACCGACAGTAATGACTGGAAAAAGTGGAGCTGGATGAGCGCGCATTTTTCGAGTATAAACTTGACACGGATGACACTTTTTGACCGACTCCATACAATATTTGAAAATCGAAGGCCAAAAGTACCCAGCACGCAAGATCTTTTGGGCTGTAGCAAGCCCAGATAAATGACCACCACAAGCTCCACTGTGGCAATCATTCAGCACAGCCTCAGCTTCTTCGAGAGTTAAGCAACGTCTCAGGATTGAATCAACCCCTCGACGGTATAAAGCATCACCAATGATCAAGTAATTTTTAGCCAAGTGACGCAACTTACGACGCTCATCTTTCGAAAAAGTAGAGGGAAACTTCGCAGTCTGAAGATACACAATGATATCTCCATACCAAGGATCCTGTGGAGAGATAAGAAACAAATGTTCATCCGGGAAGGATTCATCATAGACTATCTCTTCTCCACAGGGCAACTCAGAAATCAATTCCGCGAAAACTAATGATTTCTTGGACTTGGAAGACATAAACTCAAGGTCAAATTCCTGCAAAATCACAATCCATCTATTGTATTTTCCCCCAATCACTCGCCTACTGAGAAAAAAATGAAATGGATTGGCTACTGCCAAAAAATAAGTTTTTCGTAGAAGAATGTAATGTCTGAGTCGTTGCACAGCATGAACAGCTGCTAAAGCCAGTTTTTCTATCAGAGTATACTGGATTTCAGGTCCTCCCAAGCCTCGACTAAGATAGTATATAACATGCTCTACAAGAACATCATCCTCCTGAACCAGAACCATACCAATGGTAGATTCTACTGCTGCAAGATACAAAAGGAAATCCCTGCTATAATCAGGTGGACTCAATAAAGGAGCAGAGGTCAATGATTTTTTCAAAGCATCGAATGAGCGTTGAGCGAAGTCATCCCAAAAGAATGGAACTCCCTTCTTCAACAATCTCATAAATCCTTTGGTAACTTCAGCATAATTTACGATAAACCTCCGAAGAAAATTAGCTTTTCCTTGTAGACTTTGAAGTTGACGAATAGACGACGGGGGAGGCAACCGAAGTATTGCCTCAACCTTGAAGGGATCTACCCTAATCCCTTCCCTAGACACAATGAATCCCAATAACCGACCGGATGTAACCACAAAAACACACTTGTTCGGATTCAACCTAATCTTGTAGAAACGACATCGTTAAAATACTTGACGGAGGTGAGCAGGATGATCCATTCTCTTTCGAGAATGAGCAGCTAAATCATCCAAATATGCCTCGATAATATGTTTGATGTCGTGGAAGGAATATGACATGGCCCGCTGAAAGGTAGCCCCAGCATTTTTAAGACCAAAAGGCATCTTCTTGTAATCAAACGTACCCCAGGGACAAATAAAGGCAGTCTTATGCTGATCTTCAGGACAGATAGTAATCTGATTATATCCAGAGAAACTGTCCATGAAGGAGAAAATCTCATTACTGGCACACTCATCAATAATATGATCTATAAATGGTGTGGGGTAATTATCTTTCGGACATGCTTTATTAAGGTCTCTGAAATCAATGCAAACTCGAATTGTTCCTTGTTTTTTATCTACAGGAATAGGATTTGAAACCCATTCAGTCAAAGGAATAGGGAAAATGAACCCCGCCTTGAGCAGCTCCTCTACCTCGGCTTTGATAGCTGCAGCCTTCCTAGGATTGACCGAATGAATTTTTTGCCTCATAGGCCTAGCATTTTTGTAAGTCTTAATCTCATGCTGGACAATAGATGGATCTATACCAGGCATTTCCTCATAAGACCAAGCGAATAAATCCCTAAACTCTTTAAAGAGATCGGTGTAAATCTGAATATCTTCAGGGGAACATTCAGCTCCGATGAAAACATTCTCTATAACATTGGGATCCCTGGAAATGTTCACTGGGATAGTTGGAGAAATCACAGCCATGTTCCCTTCAGCATGTACCTGTGTTGGTGCTAAAGGGTTCAGGATTGGGTGAACAGGACCAGTAGACAAAGGACTTGGAAAACTTGACTCAACTTTGCTCAAATCAGGTAAAAAGTAGGACCGATGATGCAAATCATCCCACAGTCTATCTATACCAGTCATAGCTTCTAGGATAGCCTCTTCAGATGGAAGAGTGGTATCAAGGAAATCCTGGGTGGAAGAAGAACTAAGTGTCCAAGCCAGAGCCACATCTCCATCCAACTCTTCCGGTGAAAGAGGAGCTGGAATGGACTCTGCAGTGTCAACAATAGATTGATAAGCAATCTCAGCTGCAGACATTGGAAATGCCATTCCACCCACTTGACCTTCCGCTAATGCGGAGGTAGGGGAAGGTAAGGTCCAAGGGTCCGAAAAATAATGAGTTCTGAAGAACTCTCTTCGAAGAGGAGCCCTGGAGGATGAAATTGAATTTATATGAATAGTAGGAGGTGGAATATCAAAAGTACCCATCAAAGAAGAATACATTCCAACCCCTAAATTCTCAACAGGTGACTTGGCCTTATCCAACTTTGGAATAGTTGAGTCAGTAGATGCATTCGGGTCTATAGGAGAATAGTCCAGTTGATCCACCGTAACAATCCTCCCTTTGTGAGGGAAACAAATAATCTGAAACAATGAAGATGCAATGGCATCCATCTCATAAATCCATTTTCTCCCCAAGAGAAGGTTGTAGTCCAAGCTTGCATCAACTATCTCAACCTCTATATTTACAGTTTTTCCCCCAACACAGATGGGCAAAGCTGGGACAATACCATGCGGTTTGTGAGAATGACCATCAAACGCAGTCAGAAGAGTAGCAGATGGAACAGCTACGGGAGATCCAATTCCCTTCCAACATGTGAGAGACATCACACATGTGGAAGCACCCTCATCAACGACCGTCTGGAAAATATTGAATTTCCGTACGATGATTTAATATGAAAAGCCATATGATGGGGGAGTCTCTTTTTAAAATTATTCATATCGAATGTAATCATAAGAGAGTTCTTTGGATCGACAGCCCTAATAGCAATGAGCAGAGCACTGCGCTGAGCCAAACAAGACTAGAGCACCTCAAGAGCCGACATGGCACAAGGACTCTACGCCAGATCTTCCACAATAGAGTAGTTCTAGGCAGCCCTAGCATTTGGATTAATCATCATACGCTTAGTAGATGCTTTGGGCATCCGAGGTATAGGCTCAACAGTAGGCTTCGCGATGTGAAGTGGCTTAGTAGCATCAGGAGCACCCTTGGCTTTCGAAGACTCATCTTCACCATAATCACGGGATCTCATGGCGATATCCACGTGAGCACTCATCATGTATATTTTTGATGGAGTTTCCCCTTCATGGGTGCCCCCAGAGGAAGCCCCAGTATTTTGATTCGCGCCAAAAACTAGCTGTTGCCCTTGGGGAAAAGGGTTTGTCAATACAGTCTGGGAACTAGAAGAACCCTGCTGAGCTAACAAGCGTAGCGCATCCTGAATTTTAGGGCAAAGGTGAGTAAGATGGTCTCCAGCACATAACTTGCATGGAAAATTCACTTTATTTTTATCCTTTGGACCCTCACCAACATGCTCGTTGGATTTATTTGCATTACCCTTCCCATTCTTGCCCTTTTTCTTATTATGTCCCTTCTTCTTCCCTTTGGATTGTTGATTTTATTTAGGGTTAGAAGTCTGAACGGAATTTACCGACAAAGATTGAGAAGGTGATGATTCAGCAGGCACAGCTTGACCAGAAGAAGCAGATTGTATAGACAACTGCTGTAATTGACTAAGCAGGTTAGCTGCACCACTATTGATCGACCCAATAAGTCCATCACCATGAGGACCGGGTTTAGTCTTGGATAAGTCCAATTTGGAGCGAGGAGCATTAGGCAAATATTTATGAAGGACTCCAGACTGAGAATATATCAATTCAAGCTGCTGGGCCCTAAAAATGGCCTGCTCCTCGTAAAATACCCCAGACAGGGATACATCCTTAGAAATATCTGACTGCAGAGATTTCAGAAACCATTCCAAAAGGAATTCTCCTGGAATATGAGCTTTAATAAGCCTCTTCCTTCTCCTCCATTCCTGAATATGATCAGAAATGTGCGTTGCATCGTCCTGCTTAAAATTAGCTAGGAGTTACGTCCCAGCATCATAACGGACAAGAAACTGGAAATGATTTAGGAATGTCGTAGCCAGATCTCCAAATGTAGCAAAATTTCCCCCAGTTAACTCAATATACCACTTGGCAGCGTTTCCAGTTAAGGTGCGTTGAAATAATCTCAACCTAATCGAATCGTCGATCAAGGAATTAGAAGAACACCATAAATGGAAGGTGGTGATATGGTCAGCCGGGTCCTCTCCATTCTTGCCTTCAAACTTTGGAATGTCTGAAGGTAGTTTGGTGGGAACCGGAGGCCACCCCAGACTATATTGGATCTGATCATTCGTCAATTTCGATAGATCTGGCAAGTTTAATGTTGCTAGAAAAGGTAAACGAGGCAGAGCCTGAGGATTCCATCCTTGATGGGATGAATTCCCTACATTCTGAAAAGAGTACCCTGGATTTGATGAGGCACCAGGTTGCCAAAAATAACTCGTAGAAAATGTTGGGCCAAAGGACCCAACATTTGGAGAAGGACCCCCTCCCAATGTAGAGTTACCAAATATCGGACCAGTTCCCCCCCCCCGAAGTAATGAATGAAGAGGAAAGCCCCTGATAGGGGTTCCAAGCATTAGAAAGGGGGGAAAAAGTCTGATAAGCACTCAATGAAGGGAAAGAAGCATTCCCTTGGTGACCAGCGTAAAACTGATTCCCTGGCCACGCTGTTGTAAATACAGGGTTCCAACCTGTAAAAGTAGTCGAACTCTGACCTCCAGACCAAGGGTTAAAACTCTGAGTCTGAGAAGTAAAAGGGAAAGACCCTAAAGAAGGATTTGAACTAGGAATATGCCCAGTTCCGAAGGGGAACCCTTGAAAAGAAGCTGACCCACTAGCCATGAAAGACATGGGTGTATATGCAGCTGCAGCAGCGGAAAAGGAAAAAGGAGGAATCCCACTAGTGGGCATTCCAAAAAAAAAGGGACCAGATTGAAAAGCATGTGCTTGGGTGAAACCAGAGCCAAACACAGCAGTACTAGAAGCAATCGAAGATATAGCAATAGTGACTCCTCCTTCAACTGAAGCAGGAGTCTGAATGCCTGTAGCACTCACAGCAGAAGCCGCGTTCCCAGTCATGGCCATCGAAAGGTATGAATAAAATGGAGGATCTTCTGGTCTTGTAGACTTAGGTCCGATGTACTCAACAACAAACGGATAATCAGGAGGAAGAGGAGATGGAAGTGACTGAGGAGACTCAGGTATTTCCTCTACTTCTATTCCTAACTCTCCCGGAAATAAGACTCTCGAGGTGAGCGGAACGCTCCTCTAGGAACCAACACCAGAACCAACTACTAAACCTTCAAGCCCTTGTGGAGGATCTCTCTCCACTGCGTCAGATGCCACAGGGTGATATTCACCTGCTATGTTACTCCTACGCCTTCTTGAAGAAGGCTCTGCACTCTCGGGAGATAACCCCCGGATTCTCCTCGATCGACGAGGCGCTTGATCAGCCACTTTAACAAATTTTAATTAGACTCAAAAAAGTATAAAGCTAAGCAAGCTAGGAGCAAAGAGCACTCACTACAAAAATCCCTAACATACAGCCAAGCAAGCAGCCTTCAGTTATTTCCGCTCCGGGTGATTAGGACCAGACACCAAAATACGAGAGAGCAAAAAATAGGACCTCCCAAAAGTATTCTGGGATAATTACGACCCAGGCCTACTCGCGAAGGTAACATAAACAGTTACGCCGACCTCCTAACAACATCCTTTGTCAGCACAAGTACCCAAGCTTCGCAAGGGCACCCCCCAGAAGTACTTCTGGAAGTGATACGATGTTTGCCTCAGGTACCATGGGTATTCCCCCCCGTAGTCACCTGTGTGGAACCTAGGAATGGCAACTATGGGCACCAATTTGTGTCAGAAGCCGGGAGGAACGGTCTTGAGGCAAGATCCAGCAAATCAGAGAGGGGGTATCTCTCTTCTCGGCCTTCACTTCCCCTCGCGCTTGACTCTCTGGAGGAGAGCTTTCCCGGTCCACCTAACGGAGTTGGATTTTTCTCAATTAATAAACTTCTATTTTTTAGTTTGAGCGGCCTTGGAGAGTTACCTCTCCACTCACCTAATCCAAGGCCCTACAACCTAGCTAGTTGGTGTATGACACTTAATAAAAAACTTGCTAGTTGTTTTTAAATTATAGCGCTTATTTTAATTGGCTGTTATATTAGGTCAATGGGATATGGAAATGAAACTCGTGGTGTTTTGTGACGCAGAAAAGAAATGAATGAAAACCAATCTACATGCAAATGAAGTAATTTCCTTTCGATGAAAAGAAATTTCAACACGAGTTCTACGAGATTAAGTTTTTTTTCTTTTCAAATATCAAACTCACACTCGCAAAATCTATGAAAAAGACTACAAATGCTTAAGTGCACCTAATGCAAATAACTAAGAGCATGCAAATTCTAAGATGCAAAATCTAACAAAGGAAAGAGAAATTTCCAAAGAATCCTTCAGTTTTATCACTTTTCGGTTGTCCACAAAACTAGTTCCCAAAATCAGAAACTCTCAGTATAAAGACACCAAAATATGCTTGGAACAAGAGGAAGAAACCAATGACAATTCCCTTCCCAAATCAAGTCAGAAACCAAAGGCAAGAAATCTCAACAAAGCTTCAAAAGATGTAACAAAAAGAAAACAAAAATGCAAAACAAAAGCAAATGACAAAACAATTTTTTTTTTGAGATTTTGAATTTTATAAAAAGAAGAGCTCGAAGAGACCAAGAAAAATATCCAATTACCAAGCCAAACAACTCTGAATTTCAAGCAAAACTTCAAAAATGCTCCAAATCTTATAGTGCCACTTAGTAGAAAGATTTATATGAGAAAAAGAAGACAAGAAACTCAGTAACTCAGCCCAGAAGAATAGTACAACCTTGCAGCAAACAAAAACTTCAAAGAACCAAGAAATACTCTTCAAAAATTGCAACAAGACCTAGTCAAATGAACTCAAGAAAACCAACCAAAAAATAGGCAAAAATCGAAGCGCAAAGCAAGACACAAATCTAGGAAAGAGTAAATGAGCAGAAGCTCTCTGTCCTGATGAAGTAGAACAGCCAAGAATCCCCATAAATAGATCTTGGTACTCGAACCAGAAATGCAAGCACTAAAAAAACAAGATTTGCCTAATAAGCCAGTCTTCAACCAAACAAGAGAGAAAAAGACCGATAACCACTATCAACACAATCCAGAGACTATAAAGACACTGCAGGAACAGGTCTCCACAGGCAGACAAGACTAAAAAGTCAAGAAATCGAAAATTTCAAAATTTTCCCAGGCATACGCTACTTATTAGCTTTTCAACAAGCGTGCATATGCGCCTGTGTCAAAGGAAACCCACGTATACCCGACTTCCTTTAACAAAAACTACGTGTATACACGACTGTGTGAAGCAAAAATTGCGTTTGAGAAAGAAAATAATGAAAAATAAAAAAGATCAAGCCTGGATAAAGAACCAGGTCTTCAGTCTGACTGAGAAAAAGTTAACTGGACTGGAAATAATAATTAAAACTGTTGGAAACCTTTCAAACAGCTGAAACCACCCAACAGGGGAATCACAAGAATGCGATTCCCAGCAGAGTCACCAGTTTTGTTTCGGGAAATAACTCCCTAGAGGTTTTTTGGGTCAAAACCTTCACAGGTCAGGGCATGCTATTCAAGAAGGACTCACACAACCACTCTTGTATGCTAAAAACTAGATAACATCGATAGTATAACTCACCCGTAATCCTACATTTGATGTATATCCCGCGGGGTCCAAACCCCCAGCAACCCTTCTTCCTCCTCAACCTGAAAACCAAGAAGAAACGTGCACGGAAATCTAGTTGTACAGCATATATTTATCCTAAATGTCAGTGAAATCCATGTGAAACATCATATAAACAATAATAAATTCTTAAATAATAATCTTTTCACATATGAAAGCAGATATTAACACGTGAATTCAGGAACAAGATGGTTCTTCTTCATTACGAACAGCATGTACAGTAATAAAAAGTGGAGAGATCACCTGAATCCTTCCACTATCTTTGAACAGACCATCGTCCGGATCCATCCCGCCCTTGCCTCGCTAGGATACTTTCAAGACTTGTGCACACGAGATGACATACAAAATGATGAACATCTCCAGGAAACAAGGGTTTCCTGTAAAAATCTGGGAAAGTGTAGGAGGCACGGGAAATCAGACTTGAATTGGGATTCCAACAAAGTATAATGTCTATAAATTTCTCTCTCCCTTAGGCCATGCACATGAGGGGATTTTATACTCCCTCAAAGTAGTTTCAATCAGTTGGAAACAGTTGGCCACGTGCTGGGGTGGTTGAACTACTGGAGTAACCATCAACACAGCCCGAAAATAGGGAATTTTATATATTTTTTAATGATTTTAATGGCATACGCAGAAAAGTGTGTATGGACTCGCATATAAACGTGGAAAATTCTGGGCATACCCGCGTATGGGATTTTTAACACTGCTTTTTATGAATTTTGTTCAAGTCTGTGGGAATGGGTGCCCAAGGCCAAAGAGAAAATCATGAATCACATGAGGGTGAAAAATGATGCTATAACAGTCATCTGACCTGGAGATCATGTTGACTTGAATGGTGTTCGGTGGTGGCGTGGGAAAAATACCCATGAGAACGGGGTCCTACACTGTCAGGGGATTGGGAATTTGATCCACGTATGGTACGTTGTTCTCAGAGGATGAGGTGAAGAAAGACAACTAATCAATAGTGATAATTGTGCCCTCATGAGGAAACTTCAGAACCCGGAAGAGGGTGGATAGAATGCATAGCATGGTGTGGGTCCAGCTATGACCAAGAAAAAAATTGTAGTTGAGTTTGGCATCAAGCACTTCTACTTCCACGTTGACTGTCTTACCTTGTAACGTGATCAGTAAACTCTCAAGAACACCCAAGGGTTATGATTCCCTACCATAAAATGCCTCTAGGGCATTGGGAGATGAAGTAAGACTTGGAGAGCCAATGGCCTTCCAACAGGAAAATGACATAACACAGGTGGAAGCACCTTCGTCCACAATGGCTCTATGGATGTTGAGGCCGTTGATACCGACTTGTATAACAAGAGCGATTTGATGTGGAAGTCGGGGGACAAAATTTTCCAGACCGAAGGTGAGAATACAAGAATCAGCAGGATCAATTCCACCGATTGCAGACAACAAAGATTTCCATTGCGATGGGAAACTTTGAAGCACTTCCAACACAAACATTGTGGAAGGCTCCTGTTCTTAATCCTCAACAATATCGTAATGCTGAGCAGCATGGGTGCTTGGGTTATAGGAAGATTTTCGCAGAACACCTTTGGAAGGTGGCCTTACAATGGGTTCAGCAATGGGCTTCTCAATTTCTAAAGGACCAGAGACAGGTGGGGGAGGCGGGCCATCAACGAATTGCTTCCTAGCTGCCTGACGTGATCCAGCATAATCCTTCGAATGAGTAGCAATCAAAACAGGTGCAACACCATTCATCATAAAAACTTTGGACCCAAATGGTGTAGACGGTGAAGGCTGCTCAACCATCTGGGTCTGCTGAGATGGAAATGGTTCTTTGAGAACTGCCGGAGTCCCTTTAGAGCCTTTTAGAAGTTGACTAACCTTGGATCGTCGGGGATAATCTTTGGTGTAGTGGTCTCCATCACAGATCAGGTAGGGGTACTTCGGTTTCTGTTGGGAACCATCATCAGCACGAGGTTTAGAGGATTCTGGTTTCAGGGCATTGGATTTGGATTTTCCTTTGCCCTTCTTCTTTCCTTTGGAGGTATTTTCCGCAGGATTGGCCTAAATGGAATTGACCTCTTCGGTCTTACGAGAATCTGGAGGGGCGAGAAGAGCAGAATTATTGGAAGAATTTGACTTCTGCTTCCCATTAGAGGACTTCCAGGAAGTCTGAGAAATGGAACCAATAACACCGTCCACCGATGGGGTAGCTGGTGCTTTAGAGGTCCCTGGCTGCAGGGCATCAGTCAAGATATCATATAATTTTCTAGACTGAGAGTACACCAAATCGAGGTACTGGGCACGAGCAATGGCTTTTACTTTAGTCACACATGCCCCCATAGCAATATCCTGAGCGATTTTTTTAAAGAAGGAGGCAGTGAACCAGTTAGTTAGAAGCTGATAAGGAATATCAAACTTGATCAATCGACGACGACGTCGCCACTCATGAATATGATCTGATATGTGAGTGTCTTTATCCTGCTTCAAAGATGTCAGGATATGCGTCTCGGCTTCGTAACGAACCGGTAACTGGAAATGTGTCAAAAAAGCTATAGATAGCATATTAAAGTCTTGAAAGATATCGCGGGGTAGTTCTATGTACCACTTAGCAGTAGCACCGGTTAGAGTGCGCTGGAAAAGACGTAGATGAATCGAGTCATCAACCCAAGAGTTCGAAGAACACCACAGATGGTAAGTCATGACATGTGCTTGGGGGTCTTCTCCAGCTTTACCCTCAAATTTAGGACAATCACCAGGTACCTTGGTCGGAACTGGAGGCCAATATGGATTATGGAGAATCGGATCATTGGTCAATTTAGATACATCCGGCAATTCTAACATGGCAAGGAAAGGTAATTGAGGATTAAACAGCATGTCAGGTCCCCAATAAGGACCTGTACCTGTACTCCACCCTGGTTGAGCATAAATTTGCCCCTATTGGTTCTATCCTGGAGGATTCTAACCATAGGAGGTATAAGATGTATAATTAGGTTGATACAATTGATGATAACCAGTGTATGGGGGTTGATAACTAGGGTACTGACCCTGATTATATGTAGGCCCCGTTTGAGCAGTGTATGGATTTGACTGCTGAGTATAGGTATAGCCCTGTTGTTGAAGGTAATAACTAGAACCTTGGGGTGGGTTATAAACTGGTCAAGACTGACCTTGAAGGTAATAACCGCCTTGGGGTCGAGCGGGCTGCTGGTAAGTGGGGCCCTGTTGAGCCTGGTAAGTTGGGCGTACAGGCAGATTCGGATATGGCATAGAATAAATCGGCTGTTGAGTAGGGTTAACTGGATGTGCAGTCTTTCCTAGTTGAACAAGTTGACCTGGCTGGGCAGGTTGTCCTGGTTGAACACGTTGGCCCGGCTGAACAGGTTGTCGTGGTTGAACAGGTTGGCCTGGCTGGTGAAGGGCACCAAGTTTCCCTGGTTGAGCCGGTTGGCCTGGTGGGGAGATAGGGCCAGGTTGTGCCTGATAACCAGGTTGACCTGTAACAGGACCATAAGATGGCCCCGGCTGTGCAACATTCAAACCGATGGGAAACTGAGGTTGCTAGTGTTTCACCATAGGTTGATAAGGATGGATTTTCCCCCCAGGACCATACAACGGTCTAGGTTGATACTCGGGTTGGCCTGTGGGTCCTTTAGGTTGCCTTGGTTGGACCACAGGGTGAGGCTGCAGAGGTTGACCTTGAGGGTTGTAGGACTGCCCTTGCGAACCATACAACAACCCCTGCTGGCCCAAAGGTTGGCCCTGTAAGGGTTGTCTTTGCGAGTCATATAGATAACTAGGCTAGCCCGAAGGTTGACCCTGGAAGGGTTGTCCTTGCGGGTTGGAAGGTTTCCCAGCCTGGGCAGATAGAAAACCGTGAACATACTGATAAGCCTCTAGAGCAGGAAAACGAAGAAGGTTACCCTGCTCATCGTAATGATATGGAAATACATATATAGGGGTACCATCTGGTCCATAATGGGAAAAATAAGGACTGTTGGGATCTTGGGAGGACTAACCAACCTCAGAGTTTGACGGTTGTAAAGACAACCGATACACCTCAGGAGAGATATTCTCAGGAATGGCAGATGCTATGTAAATGTCTTCAGGAAGCGACGAGGTCTTGGTGGACTGAGTAGTGATAGCGTGCGTAGATGCAACTACGCAGAGAGCAGGACTAACAGGTACTGATGTGACATGAGGAGATGATGTGAGAGGTGTAGATGGCGACATCCCTAATGAAGGAATAACCGGCCTTATGGATAGAGTCGATATTCCCATAGAGGCCACAGCGGCCATGACCTGACTTAAGGACCTATATCCCGCTGGAAGCGAAGGACCAGGTGGAGACATGATAGAAGATTCGAGGTTTTTTTTTGGAAAAATCTGGTAATCTTCACCAGATGTAGAAATTTCCTCACTAGGAGAAGGACTGGGTGAGTCCATATCTGACACTGTTGCTAGATCTCCTAAAAGACGGCAAGGACTAGGAGGTATAATGGTAGCCAAGAAAGGCGATCCCGATGTAAGAGGAGGGAAATATTTCCCTACTCCAAATCAAAACCAAATGTTGGATAAGGGCCAATTGAATTCAACTGGTCCACCAAAGGGAAGCTCAGATATGACTGGTCCCCCATCAGGAAACTCGGATACAATAGGCTACTGAGGTTCAGCAGAGGACTGAGAGACGTCTGATGAATCGTCTGTGTAAGGACTACCAGTAGATGAAATTGAGGGTTCCGCCACTGTGACAATAACGAAAAGAGGAAGAGATCGAAAAAAAGACACATGGGAAAAAACCAAGGCAAACAATCAAACAGCTGAAAAACAATCTCTAAAAGGGCGTGTCATCGTAGGTGATTAATTTTACCACATTGAAACTTGGAAATTTTATTGTTTCATATTTTAAGAGTCTAGAAATGAGTAAAAGATGACTCTATCTCTTTCAGTTTGGAAACAAGCGTGAAAGGACAAGCGCTTGATGATCTTTTCAAATTTAATGAGTCATAAAAGATCGAAATGACTACTTTGGTAATCTAGGCAAATGGGTGTACCAGATATCCGTGAACTTCCATATACACCTTGGTTAAAAAATGAAAGAGAAATCAACCAAGAACTTGACGTACGTACAGGTAATCTCCCTGAATGCTGTGTCTAGTGTGTCACGGGTATAAGGCGGCAGACTCGGCTTCCTACGGATAAAGGATAGCAAGCTAGTGGGGTCTCCCTTTATATATGCGATGGTACGGGGAGCACAAGTCCGTAATAGTGCTGTCTAAAGCCAAAAGGCGAACGACAGCTACTAGGTTTAACGATGTCGGAACATGTCACTAGCCTAGACCTCTAGATATTTCATTAATGTTTCAATGTTTCCTTAAGGTAAATTGAATAAATTTTAGAGTTGATCTTCAATTATGTTTCAATTTCAGGCCCTATTGAATGTTATGTCTCAAAAATCCTCTAAATGCACACTACATGCCACAATATATCACTTTGTTCGATGAAGAGCTAACTACGGGAAGGTTAAGAGCTTTTCAAACAATAAAAAAATGATCAAAAAACATCCACTACTATATATAATGCACACTAATGAAACTAAAAAAATTTCTCTTAGAGTTATATAACACTAACAATGCAAAAAATATTTCAATTTTCACTAAATAATCAAAGCAAAGAGATTTGTTTTTGTATTTTTCAATGTTTTAGAGAAAAATGCACCAAAAAAAATGAAAAACTAATAAAGAGACCAACTTGAGAAATGATAGCGAAAGAGTAGAAACAAGCAAGTTCACTCAACGAAAAACACACAATCAAAGCTCAAACTGATGGATAATTTCCTCAAATCAAAGAGGAATCCCAAAAGACTCATACAAACTGAGTGATCTAGGCTCGAAATGAGACAAAGAAAAACTTGAATGAAAAAGAGAGAAATCACTCAAATAACGCAATGATACAATGGGAACCAACCAAACGAATGCAAGGAAGTGAAAATTAAGTTGACTGAAAAAGCAAAAACCAAAAACTCCCATGGGAGGCTCAACACACAATAGCACCTAGATGCCCTAGGGCTAGAATGTAAAATTGATGGTAGAGGGGAAAAAACTGGAGGATAGAGGTCAAACACAGTTGACAAGGACTTCAAGACACTCACACAGTTGGAAAAATAACACCAAAACCAAAAATCAGACTTAGAGGGCTAAAAAATAAGTAAACCCTAGCACCAAATAGGGTTGGCGCGACTGTTTGGCTGTATCTTGCGCCAAAACAGGGTTGGCACGGGGGCCTAACTAGCAACAAGTGCCATTTGGAACAACTATCAGGCTATAAAGCGCGCCAATCGAGTTTACTAAGGACAGGAATGAAAAAGAGAAAACAGATAGTAGATCAGGTATGGTGGGGGCTGAACAGAGGTTTTACACCAGAAGAAGACAAACCAGAAGAGCAAATCAAGCAGACACAAGCCAAAAACAACCGAAAGAGACAAGACAAACTCCAATTAAGTCCCTAGCGGAGTCGCCGGTTTTTTGGTGAGGTAAATCCCCTCTGTGGACAGAGGCAATCCCTACTATCCTAGATCGGGTCTAGCAACAATTAGTCACGTAGTGACACAGGTCTCTAGTTACAAAAATGAAAAAACATAACGAATTGCCTACTTCAGGTCCTACGCAATAGTCGTTGGAGAAAGGATGATGCTTCCCGTCCTTCGCTTCGGCAGATCATGATCCTTTCGCTTAACATGTTCGAACACCTACACACATGTGAAGAAACACAATGATACACAACATAGAGTCTAAATCTTGTAACCATACATTAGTCAGAGAGGATGTAATTCATTGCATCAAAGAATTAGACACATGAATGAAACCACAATCAAAGTCGCTTATCATTAGAATAAAAAAGGAAAGATACAATCCAAAGCTCTGACATTGGATCTTCCTTCGGCAGGGCTGACAGCGGAGCACATCTCAATGAAGCTTGTCGGAAATGGGACAAAGCTCTCTCTCTTCAGCTTGGCTCTCAAAGGCTGTCTGTCGATAGTCTCCTTGCTATAAGTTCAACTCTTCTATTCTCTAGTGCTACTAGCTTGCTAAGGGAAAAAGGAAAGCTTATATAGATGGTGGAAGGGGAGTTGGGATCCTTGCAATTGTGGGATTGGACCTATCCTTAAGGAAGCTTCCATGATAGGTGGGAAACCACCTCCCATACATGGAGATCCGGAGCCAAACCTCCCAGCTCATTTTAGAGACTCGTTCAGGAGTTTTTCAGAATCAAACTTTTGCCATTTATTTTTAAAAAACAATCCTTATTAATCTTGGCACGAGTGCGCCACTGGGACAGAGCGACCAGTTGGCGCACCCTCTATGGTGGATTTTCCCCATTGGCACGAGGGTTGAACTGGCTAGTCGTGCCAAGGCCAAAAGATCTATTTTTAGGGTTTTTCATGGGAAAATTTCTTCAGAGGAATGATTGTCCTTGTCAAGGGGGATTCCATGAAAGTGGTTTCAGGTTATGTCACTACTCATAGGTCACAGGAAAGTCCCTCCAATGTGCGGGACGGGGAATTGCAGGGACGGTGACAAATTACTGTGTAAAAATCTGCATTACATCAAACATTTAGTTTAGTCTTGGGAAAACATAAAAATACAAAAACATTGTATAAACCTTAGGAAAATCAAAATAATGTTCAAAAAATTCTTACCTATTACACCCCACTAAGCACCTTCTGGTAATGCTAAATTTGGATCCCCTGGGAAATCAACGCCTCCGTATGCATACTCATCGATGGCGACAATCTGTCACCCGAACCAGGCAAAGAACGCAGCCGAGAACAAAATTGTAGATTGGCCTGCATGCTTACCCATGAGTTCCACCCATCTCTGCATTTGCGGATCTCTAAGATTAGACACATCTAGTGTCACATGTTGTGGCTGCATCAGTGGAATCCATTCCAAGGTGAAGGATATAAGGATAGAACCATAACTAAAATTATTCTTCCTTCCTACTTTGATTTATTCATTTTTTCCTTTATCTGAGAAAGAATAACTTTAGACCAGTTGAATATTGTTGGCTCCATACACTCTAGCGCATACTGCATATACGATCTATTCGCTACATGTAGTGTAACGGTGCCGACAAGTTTTGCGATCATGAAAAGGATAGTTCTCAAGGGAAAATATCTAACATCTCGATGTTTATCTTTCCATATTTGCTTGCCTCTGCCCCTAGATAAAAATGTTGCAAAACATAATCTCTCAGTGTCTCTCCTCCAACAATAGACCCTGAGAGAAAAATGGGCAAGCCTCTCCTCGACAAACCTATAAGAAAATACACATCCTCGACCGTTATGGGAAAAACTTGGTTCTTAATATGAAATGCCTTGATAGCTGGATCCCATGCACGAAATAAGAACTCCAAGAGTTTTATTTTTTGCCTCATCCCTGACAACTTGAAATCTTAAGCAGTCCACAATCTCTTAGGGCTCTTACTGTACCCGGATCATTTAAGGTAATCATTTCCTGTTCTTCATGTTCTCTTTCCCTCCATGTAATCGTCATTGTAATCTGATGGAAACCTGAAATAAAACCATAAGATCCATTAGATTCAAATCAATGAAAAAAAATACGCAAATTTTGGGCATAATGTGAGAAACAAAAATATATATTGCGCCCTGTTAGTTCCAGTCTTCGCAGCCTGTCACCAGAGATCAACATGAGCTCTTACTATGTCTGGTTTTGTTAGATGTTTTGCACATAATGTTCAACACAAAACATGTCACAAGTGTTTCCATCAGAAGAATCTCGGAAAAATATTTCAAACGGTATATCACACTCCCATAACCGGCTCTCGCATTAGAAGATATGATCGAAATGAATGAGTGATTCTTGGTTATGCATGTTTTGAGGTTAGTTGCTGCACACAATGACAAGTTTAGTACAAAATCAGTTTTTGAAATAATGGTAAGGAATTTTTCAAAATTGAAATAGGTTTTTGTTCATCACATACCAAATAACAAAAACCTTCTTCATTTTATGCACAGGTGCTACTATGTGGGAGATATACAGTGATATTTGGAGCCTACATTAAAACAAAGCAAAATTTTCATATTTTTCACTGTTTTAGTCATTTTAGTGTGGATCCATTTTACAACAGATGGAAAGTAATTTTGAAAAAATCAAGGATTTTTTTGTTAACCACAAGCCATATAAAAAAAACCTCTTTCATTTTATTCACAGGTGTCACGAATTGGGATATGTGACTAGATCTCTACAACTCATTTTCACAGATTTGAATTTTTAATGATTTTCTGTTTTAGAGATGATTTTGTGGAATAGATTGCGCGCAACTGGAAACGAATTTTCCAAATTGGAGAGAGGTTTTTCTCCAAAATGACCTTATCTACAAACACCTCTTTCAGTTTTGTAAAAAGTGCTATGGTTTAGGAGATACGAGTTCATCTTCAACACCTATTTTTAGAAATTCGGCCCAAGTTTAATGTAACTGATTCTACTTTTAAAAAAAATGGTTGAGTTCAATTCCCTTAGTACAAGGATGAGAAAATGTATATATTTTATGAATTTCATAGTGTAGGGGTTGGATTTTGGCAGAGGTTTTGACGCTTGGGATTGCTTGGGATTTCATTGTACATTTCATCTCTGCACTTTTGACAAAGGAATAGACCAGGGTTTGCAGCACTTTTTGGGATCCATGTGGTTCTGTGTTTTGATGGTGTGTTTCTCTATGTAAATGTAAGTTCACTAATGTTTATGTGTATCATTTTCCCTTCTCCTTTCTTCTTAGATTAAACAAATCAGTGTTAAAGGTGGAATTCATTGGATTGCTCTGCTCTGCCTTTAGTTTTGTTTAATTTTTCATGTTTTCATCTGTTTCAGGAGGACTCTTGAGACCCTCTTTCCATATTCAGCTCCTCATCGGTCTGATCCCTCCGTTAATTCAATATAAAGCATCCAAAAAATTTCCTTCCTTGCCCCAATCAGAACTCTGCAAAAACTAGGCCTAATCCCCGCACCCAAAACTGCCTTTCCCTTGGATCCAACAAAAACCCCCAAAAAAACAATCGAACTCCTTTACTTATATACCTAGCCTAAAATTAGCTTTTATTTCAAGTCATCTCAAGCCCTATTGACTAATTTTTCTGAGATTGACCCGGAGAGAGCCCTCTCCTGTTCTGGTAGGGCTGGCTACCAGACTGAGCGTGGTTTGATGTTACCCTGAACTCTGCCTTCCTTCAGCCTGAGGTAGATTTAGGCAATAACATAGTGGCAACCATACTGGGGAAGAAAATTTTGTTGTTTGCTTTATAAACTACAGATGGAGCCTGAAGTTAGCCAGGTAGCCTTCGAAACGCTCTTGATTTGCATTAGCGAAAGTAGATGAATGCTACTTCAGTCAATCTCCGGTCTAGTTTATGAACTGAACATCTGGTTTCCTCAGTAAAATGTAATCAAGTTCAAATCTAATTGTTGATGGTGGACAACAGTCAGACACATATGAAGGCTGAAACATTCACCTGGTGACTCCAACTCAATCCAAGGATTCCAGTGCTCACTGATCCATTCATGCAATGGCAGGGTATGTGGCAGACCCTACGCTTTGTGAATTTTTAAAAGAAGTTAGAGATCAGTTAGTGGATATTGAAATTGATGAAGTATTTTTCATTGCCGTGCTTCAATTTTTGAGATCTCTGAAGTTTCCTGCTAAAGCTAAAAATATTTTCTTTGAGTTAGTTGTTGAAAAATTTGAGAAGGAGATTCAGTATTTAAATGATCGGATCCAATCATATGAATTCCAACATCCCAAAAAGTTCTTGGAAACTCTCCCTCCTTCAAAACAAGAAACAATAGAGCTGCCCGTGGATATTTGCATTGATATTTTGCAGCTGGAAGCATGTATTGAGGATTTGGGGCAGCAAACAGAGTCTGGTTTTTTCGATCCTATTGCAACGTACATGGAATTTTTCAGTTTGAATGATAGATCAAATTTTCTTTTACATATCCAGACTCCTTTTGTGCATGTATGGTTGTCAGCATTTCCAGTTGTGTCCTGGTTCAAGCACTTCCAAGCAGCATCCTTGTCACAGTTACTTGATTGGTTGGTTTGGCATTATAGCATTACTTTATCTATCAATTTTTCTGCAAAGTAGGGTATTTTTGTGCATAAATAATCTTCCCAAGGCAGCAATTCAACTTCTGGTATTGGTTTATGTACATATTGTAGTATGTATATGTTTTGGATTGGTATGAGTTGTTTTGGGTTTGCAGTTTTTGACTCCATTACCAAATGGATGAAGGAACTTGTCTTCTCTCCCAAAGATCTACTATTCTTGGCACCTCCAAGGAGCTACCATCCCCATTGGAGCCAATTTTAGTTCCAGTCTTCGCAGCCTGTCACCAGAGATCAACATGAGCTCTTACTATGTCTGGTTTTGTTAGATGTTTTACACATGATTTTCAACACAAAACATGTCACAAGTGTGTCCATCAAAAGAAGCTCAGAAAAATATTTCCAACGGTATATCACACTCCCGTAACCGGCTCCCGGATTAGAAGATATAATCGAAATGAATGAGTGATTCTTGGTTATGCATGTTTTGAGGTCAATTGCTGCACACAATGACAAGTTTAGTACAAAATCAGTTTGTGAAATAATGGTAAGGAATTTTTCAAAAGTGAAAGACGTTTTTGTTCATCACATACCAAATAAAAAGAACCTCCTTCAGTTTATGCACAGGTGCTACTATGTGGGAGATATACAGTGATATTTGGAGCCTACATTAAAACAAAGCAAATTTTTCATATTTTTTACTTTTTTAGTCATTTTAGTGCGGAGCCATATTACAACAGATGGAAAGTAATTTTGAAAAACCCAAGGATTTTTTTGTTAAACACAAGCCATATAACAAAAACCTCTTTCATTTTATTCACAGGTGTCACGAATTGGGATATGTGACTAGATCTCTACAGCTCATGTTCACAGATTTGAATTTTTAATGATTTTCTGTTTTAGAGATGATTTTGTGGAACATATTATGAGCAAATGGAAACGAATTTTCCAAATTTGAGAGAGGTTGTTCTCCCACATGACCTTATAGACAAAAACCTCTTTCAGTTTTATAACAGGTGCTATGGTTTAGGCGATACGAGTTCATATTCAACACCTATTTTCAGAAATTCGGCCCAAGTTTAATGTAACTGATTCTATTTTTAAAAAAAATGGTTGAGCTCAATTCCCTTAGTACAAGGATGAGAAAATGTATATATTTTATGAATTTAATATTGTAGGGGTTGGATTTTTGTAGAGGGTTGTACACTTGGGATTGCTTGGGATTTCATTGTACATTTCAACTCTGCACTTTTGGCAAAGGAATAGACCAGGGTTTGCAACACTTTTTGGGATCGATGTGGCTCTGTGTTTTGATGGTGCATTTCTCTATGTAATTGTAAGTTCAATGATGTTTATTTGTATCATTTTAGCTTTTCCTTTATTCTTATATTAAAAAAATCAGTGTTAAAGGTGGAATTCATTGGATTGCTCTGCTCTGCCTTTAGTTTTGTTTAATTTTTCATGTTTTCATCTGTTTCAGGAGGACTCTTGAGACCCTATTTCCCTCTTCAGCTCCTCACTGGTCTAATACCTCTATTCATTCAATCTAAAGCATCAAAACAATTTCCTTCCTTGCCCCAATCAGAACTCTGCAAAAACTAGGCCTAATCCCCGCACCCAAAACTGCCTTTCCCTTGGATAAAAAAAAAACCCCCAAAAACACAATCGAACTCATTTAATTATATACCTAGCCTAAAATTAGCTTTTATTTCAAGTCATCTCAAGCCCTATTGACTAATTTTTCTAAGATTGACCCGGAGAGAGCCCTCTCCTGTTCTGGTAGGGCTAGCTACCAGATTGAGCGTGGTTTGATGTTACCCTGAACTCTGCCTTCCTTCAGCCTGAGGTAGATTTAGGCAATAACACGCCTAATGCACTCCCAAAAAAGAGACAATGTGTTGTTTATGCAAGTAACCTTCACTGTACTTGCTATCCAATGCAGGTTTTGACATTCAGGGGTGCGTTGCCCTCTTTTTGGGAAAAATTTACCCTAGGGGCCTTAAAACCCTGAAAATTTGTAGAAATTGGAAATGAAATGAATACTAAAGGAAAGAGGAGGTTCATATCACTAACCTAGATCAAACAGAAACAAAAACCGTCCACAGAAACGATCACAATCAGAAGCTGAAGTTCAGGGTCAAAATCAGGTTCAGAGATCCAAAATGCAAATGGTAACTATGGAATGGTAAAAATGAATAGTGAAACTACTTTTAAAAGTCATTTAGTTATTTTCAAATTGAATTTATTGCTATGACTATAGTTTTATTATGTTTTTTATCATGAAACGAGTATTTTTAATCCATTTGATGTTGTTCTGAACATGTCTTAAAACTGATGAATAAATTAGTCGTGCAGATTTATCTCAAGAATGATTTGACAACAAAGCATACTTTTTCTCCTTATTTTTTGAGATTTGTTAAAAATGGAAAAGGATTTGAAGCGCACTTTAATTATCTCTTTTTCAAGCTTTTATAATAGTGAAAAAGGAACCCCTGGAGTCTTCTTTCAGCTCTTTTCAGACTCTGATAATGTGAAAAGATTGTCGAGCACTTGTATTTTCGAGCTTGTAAAAGTAAATGAATTGATATCCACTCAGTACAAGTTTAACCATTTTCCGGACCGAGATAGATTATTTATGAAAAATGAATACCTTGGTTAAACATGAACAAAGAGGTTCTCTCAAATATTATTTTACACTTTTTCGGATCTGAGCGACAAATTTGCGAAAAAGTACTTTTGGAGTTTTCTTTCATCCTCTTTTTCAAACTCTCTAAATATGAAAAAGGATCAGGCTATCAATTTCGTTAAGCTTGTTAAAACATAAAATAGTGATGGGCTTGTCGATCATGGCAAGAATCAAGTTTCATTCATCTCTAGACTCGTTAAATTATTAAATAGCGTTATTTTATTCGCCCAAAGGGTTAAATAATAGATCAAGAAAATGTTATCCTCCTTAAGCTTGTTAAAAAATAAAGAGGTACTGGTCGATAAATGACCGGGGAAAATTTGGGAAAAGTGAGCAAAAATATTTATGGTAGCAAGTCGCTCTTGAGCATGACACTTCCTTCACTCCATGTCCGTGACTGTTTGGGTTGGGTAATCATCTTGACGGTTCATTCATACATATGGTTCATCATACATTCACTTCGGTTTTGGGTCAATCTTGCCAACTCATTTCAGTGTCTCCGATATGTTCAAGAGAGGTCATACAGTGAATAAATCATCCTTCTGCAATACTCATAAACCTTTATTCTCATGACCATCATCCCTGAAAATTGCTATATCAAGTCATATCCTTGTCTCCGAAATCAGTAACTCCCATTTCACAATAAGGTGACTTCCTATCGACAACAAATCATTATCCAAGAAGTTCACTTAGAAACATCAAATTCCAGTACCATGAGGCTCGTTACAGCATAAGCAAGATCCTCGCTTCCAGACTTTTGACCGAAATATTTTTGTTGGCGTTCGACATCAAATCATCTCGTCCTGAAAATGGATCCACGTAAGGATTCGAAACGTCGACATCTGTTTTATGGAACTGTGGATGATCCGATTTCTACAAACATCAAATCATCTATTCATGCCTTACGAAATGTACTACAGTACCTTGAGGGCCATTGACATCAATGGTGGTTCTCTCGCATTTTTTAACAACTCACATCATTGGTTGGTAATAAAACGATGTCTTCCCATGTTTGACTACAAATCATATATTTGCATAGCTAAAATTGTACACGAATGATCGAGTGAACGAGATATGAAGACCCCGGATCTAGTTTCCGCCATCTAGGCTACGATTTTAGGATTGTTTTACACATCATCTGTATGATGACTTTACATACAGATCGTCATCCAAACATGGGCCTATATCTGTAGGCATGTCTGTATTGGGAAACATTCCAATGTAGATGAATTTCTGAATTATGTACATGTTATTAGATTGTTTATGTGATGAACATGGGAATGCCTACCCTCAAAAATTATAATCAAGAGGATATATCATGATGTAATGTATTGTAATATTGATGCAGGTCACCACTCCGCTTCATCTCCAGCCCATCATAGTGTGAAGCATATCAATCAAAATATTGTTGTTATTATTCTGACTTCATGCTTTAGGGGGAAATTTATATAGGTCAATTTGGACATCATTCCCAATGACCTGGTTAACTAGGAATCATCTCCAGGACCAATGTATAGGGTCTCTCTTCCCCTAAAATTTTAGTTGCTACATTCCCTACGACAAAGAACAAAACAAATCAATCAAAGACTTTCATCTGCAAAGGTTTCCAAAGTTTGAAGTTTATAATATATCATATGAGAGCTCACCAATGCTTCCTCTAAAGGGACTAAGTGCATTGCATATGCAGGTATCCCTATGCAAAGCTGCTCTTCAAAGCACTTCCTGACATTCATGGGTGCGTTGGTCACATTGGGAGCGAAATTTTCATTGTTCCAGAATCTCCACTTGGCCAGTGCCTTCTAGAAGAGTTCACATGTGTAAAAATTCAAATCCATGTGTCCATTTGACATCTACAAGATTGGGAACATGTCTTGCCTATTATTCAAAATTCATTGATTGTAAAACTACCTTCAGCTCCTCTATAAATTGAGCACATATCTTAGTGTTTGAGAAGGAAGAATTTGTGTAGAGAAATGATGGTGGAATTTCAATTGAGGAGATTGATTTGAGTGACATATTGCTAGAGATATCCACATTGTGATGAGGCTGGGATGCTACTGGAGATGGTGACACTAAATCAATCACTGGGTTGTAACCTCCCCTTCTATCATCAATAAATATTACTGCTTATTTTTCCCTAAATGCATCTGTATAAGATTTGATTTTCAATATCATGATTTCTTAGTTGATGTATATGGTTTATGATTTATTGATTTATCTAAATAAACTTGATAGACATCTGTATTATTGTTATCTCTTGTTGTTTAGTGTTCATTCTTGCAGTAAATATTTTGCACAACTGGCTGGAATTTGAAGCTACAACAAAAGCGATAGAAGGAGACTTTGGAAGTGCTTGGATCCAAAGTATGTTCCTTATTTCGTTCTGTGTGTCTGTTTAAATTTAGGAAAGATAGTTGTAAAGTCTTTTACCTGTTGTTCTATATTAGCACCTGTCTAGGGAAGAATGATTTATCCGTAATTCATAATTCCACATAACATAATTCATGATTGTGTGGAAGTGTATATGGATGAATTTACAGTTTATGGGAATTGTTTTGAAGAATCCCTTAAGAATTTGGAAAAAATCTCATTAGATGCAAGGAAGAAAATATCTCATTAAGTCATGAATTTTTTTTTATGATGTTTACTAAGGGAATTGTTGCAGGGCACCATATTTCAGAAGTTGGAATTAGAGTGGACACATCTAAGGTAGAAGTTATTTCTAAATTATCAATTCTAGCTTGTCAAAGAGATGTTAAAATTTTTCTTGGCTTCACTGGTTATTATAGAAGAGTCATAGGAAAATTTACAAAAATTTCATCTCCACTTTCCAAATTTCTCACAAAATATTGTGAATTCATTTGGAATTTTGACTACCAAAGGGATTTTGAAACAGTAAAAGAGAAAATTATGAAGCACCCATTCTCATAGGACCAAACTAGAATTTACCTTTCCATATTTCAACTGATGCTTCAGACACAGCTTTGGGAGTTGTATTAGGAAAAAAATTCTTGAATCTTGATGCCATTTACTATATAAGTAAAAATTTGACTCCTACAGAGTTAAATTATATTGTTACTGAAAAGGATTTTTTAGTTTTTTCCCATGCCGTCAATAAATTCAGACATTACATCACTGGATATGAAACCTTTGTACATACATATCAGTATGAAATAAGGTACTTAATGAATTAAATAATCGCTAATGGAATAATTACAAGATGTTTATTATTATTATAAGAATTTAACATCACCATTTTAGATCGACCAGGAAAACAAAATACAGTTGTTGATTTTCTATCAGGATCCAAAATGAGAGAGATGACATACTTGTAGATGATAATTTTCGTGATGAATATCTTTTTGCAGTATCTATTAAATCTCCATGGTTTGCATATATTTCTAAATATTTGGCTACATGTAAGTTACCATCATATTTTTCTCCTCGAGGAAAGAGAAAGGCAATTCAGATTAGTGCATCTTACTCATAAATAAATGAAGAATTGTATACAACAGGACCTTATCTGATTATATGAAGGTGTGTTAGAGAAGATGAAGCACCTAAAATATTGAAATCTTGTTATGATGAACCATGTGGAGGAAATTTTGCTGATAAAATAACTTCTTACAAAATTCTTCTCTTAGGATATTATTAGCCTTCTGTTTTCAAAGATGCTAAGGAATATGTTAAAATATGTGATAGTTTTCAAAGAATGGGGAAACTTATCCTTTCAAATGAAATGACTCTACAACCTCAGGTACCAATTGAACCATTCGAGAAATGGGCATTAGATTTTGTTGGTCTTATTAATCCACCATCAAGACAGAAAATGTACGTTCTTGTTTGCACTGATTATGTTACAAAATGGGTAGAAGCTAAAACACTTCCTTTTGCTACTGAAATTGTTGTAGTCTCATTTATTTTTTAGGTTTTTTCACTCATTTCAGTGTCCCAAGGGAAATTGTGATAGATCAAGGTACTCAATTTACATACAAGCTAGTACAAAAGATCATGGAAGAGTATTAAATCAAGCATCGAAAATATAATCCATATTGTGCACAAGGAAATGGACAAGTGGAGTCCAAAAATAAATTAATTGAATCCTTCTTACCAATAATATGCATCAACATAGAAGATATTGGGAAGAAAATCTTCCAGAAGCTTTATGGGCATACCGCACCACATGGAGAAATACTACAAGACATACTCCATATGAACTTGTTTATTGGAAGAAAGTCTTGTTTCCTATTGAATTTAAAATAAAGACTTTAAAGACAACAATAAAATTGGGTATTGATCTTTCAAAAGAAAAAAACCAAAGGATGGAGCAACTAAATGAACTAGATGATATAAGACAAGATGCTATCCAAAGAACCAATATAGCTCAACAACAAAGATCTAAATGGAATAATAAATACATAAAAGAAAAAAATTTCCAACCAGGGGATTGGGCATTACTTTTAGATTCAAAGTTAAAATATTTTCAAGGAAAATTTCAAGCTCGCTGGCTTGGGCCTTATGAGATTGAAACAATCTTTGATAATGGTGCAGTCATAATCAGGACCATCGACGAAAAAAAATTTACATTCTTGTAAATGGTCATCGATTAAGAATTTATTATAAGCCATTGACAAAGGAGGAATTTGTTAAAAATTTGAAAGAAAGTATTGATTTGGAAGTTGGTTAAGAAGAATTTTCCTTCTCCTCCAACATTAATTGTGATGAGCCTCAATATTGCAACAAGAATGCAGCAATTCCAAAGGCTACCAACTTTAATTATCAACCTGGGGTTCATATAAACTTAGGAGGTATCGGCACTATATGTTCATCAAAAATTGTGTCTCTCTTTTATTGATCTGATTTAATGGAGTGAGTATCATGAAATCAAAGCCTAAAATAATTGTATAAATTGAAGTGTTTCTTTGAAAACAAATTAATTGTAGGCATGAACAACAATTTGTAATTGAAATTTGAAGACCATGAATTCAAATAAATAGGCCTAATATACTTTGTAAAAATTCATAGCCTAAGTGTTGTTTATTCTTCCTCAATCATGGATTTAGATCCTAGGGGTCATGATCCAAGCGTAAGAGACAAAATCCAAGCTTTGCGAGAAAACCTGGTTGAGTTTACATGTGCTACAAGAGTGCTACAAGAAGTTATGTTTTGGAAATAACTCACCAAATGACTAAATAAATCAAATGAAAATGGGATGATACAATTTTTTTTATTAATTACGATGCCTTAGGTATCCATTCCAATTGGAATCACTCCAAAATACCCCTATTCACACGTGCTAAAAAATAACATAAAATTACTACTCTAAAATCTGGAAATTCAAGATATAGTGAGCTAGTTAACCTATCAAATGCCTAACCTAATCATGTGAAAATATTAACTTTAAAATTATTATGACCTCATAAAAGTTAAATAAATTCAAATGAATCTCATTAACCCATTATAAAAAATAGCATAATTTTACTGCTATTTCGC
The DNA here is from genome assembly GCA_034641835.2 of Pinus albicaulis. Lineage (NCBI taxonomy): Eukaryota > Viridiplantae > Streptophyta > Pinopsida > Pinales > Pinaceae > Pinus > Pinus albicaulis. The sequence goes on along the minus strand of CM076577.1, from coordinate 113,281,364 downwards.
TACAAGGCATTTCCAGAAATATTATATTTGTGAACTAGTAACCAAATCCAAGTAGCTTAATCATTAAGATAACCTTAAAAAGTTATTATAAGGATGAAGAATTCTTGTGAATATAAAAACAACCTAAAAAATAACTCACTTCAATCATTTAACTCAATGCTACAACAAGAAAAGAAACAATACTAAATACAGAAATATGCAAAATAGAAATGAGAGATGCTTGTGAATAAGAAGTGAAAAGAACATAAATAAATTGTGCAAGAGGACTCTGAGGCTCCTGGGAATTCCAAGCCCAAATAAAATATTATTCTTATGGAAGAAACCATTCCTTAGAAACTAAAAATGGTACCAATATTCATTATTTGAATTAATCGAAGTACATCCCTGCAAGAAATGAAAGTGGAGCTGCAAAAAACCAGTTTTATCCACAATAATACTAAAAAATGCATGCCACTAGAGGCCAATTCAAATTGGTACGTATAAAACATGATGAGGAAGCATTATCCTTGAAAGGAGGAAGTTTTCCCCTCCAAAATCCCTCAAATAGTGGATTTTATTCCCAACAATAGGAGTTTGTAGTAAATGACAAGGAACACATTCCTAGATTTTTTCAATCATTAGAGTTCCACAATATCTCAATGATTTCATGATATTTTGTTCATTTATTCTCCAATTTTGATCCTCCTGTAGTAGGGAGAAATTCTGTAATTTATCTCCTTCTCCAAATCTTCATAATCTTCCCAATATTCTCACAATATCCTTATTAAAAAATAAATAATATTAGGCATAAATATGCAATTATCTGGAAACCTTCCTAAGAACATATTAAAGCTGAAAATACATTATTAAGTGTAGAAGGAGAGATTTAATATAGCATTTATGTGTGTAGGAAATTTTATATGGGCCTTAATTTATGTCTAATCCAGAGGCCCATCATACCCCCCTACTGAAACTGTTGCTCATCCTATGAGCAACCTATTCATCCTCCTTGCCATGTGGTTCTTCATGTATGTTGGCCTATTTCATTCTATGTTTATTGGTCCATGTAATGCTCCTCTAGCTGATCTTATTGCTACTCTTATATTTTTATTTCTTCCCCTCTCGCAGTTTCCTATTGAACTTCTAATGTAGGTTCAGGTTGCTTCTTTCTCTCAGGTGATTCTTCAACTGTAATGGTTCCTATTTTTTAGGGTAACACCTTAATTTTGGTTCATGTTCTTGTCCACTTGGATCTTGTAAATTGGATGCAACCTCAAGTGCAACCTTGTCATTATACCCCCTTAGCCTTTCAAATAATCCCATATCTCTGCAATTTTATAAAATGCAAAACACTTTAGGATGTTGGCAGATTATCTCTATGTTGATGGGTTTTCTCTTGTTAAATCCTCCCCCCATATTTTTAGACTATGAGCTTTCTGAATTTTATTGGAAAAGATAGGGTATTACTTGTACCACTCAGTTTTTAGTTTACATGAGTTTATGTGTCCTTGATACCTCCCACAACACACGCTTAAGTGTTTCCCCAATGTCTTTGCCTTCCAGCCTTTGTAAAACGTCTCTCAAGAAAAAAACCAAGCAATCTAGTGGAAAACAAGTGATGTTATAGGAAACAAAGTTTCATGTACCGGCTATGAATTATCCTGTAGAAGCTCTGAAAAAAAGGAATAATTTTGATAATTATGGCATAAATTTTCAATTGCAGGAGTTAATTTTGGGTTCTTGGCCATGACACATCATACCATCCATTATTTTTTTATGAATACCCTTGAATAGCAATATGAATTATCTTTTCTCATTAAATTCTGAAATTGAAAACATTTACACATAACACTTTCTTCTTATAGAGGGTGAAATGATGGTGAATAACCTAAAGCAAAAGAAAGGAATGATGTGAAACCAATCTACTAACTTAGATACCTTTCACCCTTGGTGAATTTACCATTATGCATCCCAAACTGCTTAAAGAAAATTATTTGCAACTCTATTGTGTCTCTTTGTACCTTTTAGCGATTAATTAATTAGTGTCCAACATCCCAGTAGCAAAAGTTTTCTCTTGCTGTCTTCTGTTAGCTTCCTGTAGAAAATTTTTCTTTCCTGTAGCAAATATGTTCTTCCTGTAGAAAATATGTTTTTCCTATAAGAACTTCCCAGGAAAAAAAAAATGTTCCTATAACAGCTTTATTTTCCCACAGAAGCTAATATATGAATGCCAAGAGGTGGTGGGTCCACCTTTTATTTTTTATTTTTTATTTTATTTTTTTCATTGCATGCAAAATAAACTCAAAGTTATTTTTTTGTTAACTGATTTCACCCTCAGTTACCCCTTGGCACTCTTGGTCTTCCATCAAAACTAACTACCTACTACTCACTTTCTTAAGTCCTCTTCACTTCTGTATTGTTTCTCTCCCACATGTGTGTGTTTCTTCGTGGAAAAGTGAATTTGACTACTCGATAAGGCCAAGGATCCTCTGTGACTGATTTTGGCTATAAAAAAACATCCCTTCTCACACTTTTAATGTTTTATTAAGTTAGAATAGATTCAACGAAAGGTTTAGATGAGTGCATACATGAGCCTTATCCTTGATGTGTTTTTGCAGGTGATATTGAGGTTGTTGATATTACTGTTGAAGCTTCCTTTGGTGGTTGTGAAGATGCTACTAATGATCCTGAAGCTGCATGTGATAATCTGTTGAAGGTTCTATTGTTGATAGCCTTGAATCTGGAGGTCTTCTAGGGTTTCTTTTGTTGTTGTTTCTTCTTCTTCACATCCCTGGCTTAAATTTTGATACTAATATGTTCATTATGTGAGTGTTTTAGTTGATTATTGACTTGATTCTTGCATGCTAGAGCTCGGCCATATACATCATGATATCGAAGGGAGTTGGCTCATTTTTGTTTCTGGTGAATGTCTTCAGAATTTGATTATACCTTTATTGATGCCCTTGTTGTATGTTTGTAGTTGTTTATCTGATGTATAGGTTGTTTTTGCTAGTGAAATTCCTCCATGGAGTGTCATAGCCTCTTCATATTCACATCACAAATTTTCATGTCTTCATGAATGATCGTTAAAACCACTTATAGTGCTTTTTAGTGATTACACATGTTTGCTAGAGGAACATGTATCCTTCTCATAGAATGTCTTCTTTGTATTTTTTGAAATTCCAATATGCACGGGGTGATGAGGGAGAGTGTGGTAATATTAAGGAGTATTTTTTTCTTGGAAGAATGATGTGAAGGCAATCTATGTTTTTTCAAAAAAAAAAAATTTACAGATGGGACAGAGTGAAGGGTTTGAGTGGAAAATCTCCTTGAGTGAGATGGAGGAGTGATGAGAGGATGATGGGCAATGGTGGTAAGACATCATTCATGATTGATTTTAGAACACATGACCCTTAGTGACTACTCTTTGTCTTCGACCTACCTTTTTGTAGCTCGTTGTAACTTCCTATAGCAGTTATAGGATTTCCTATAACACCTCAGGACAACCCCTTGTAGAAGAATTATTTTATCCATAACTCTAAAATGGTAGATTATATTGACCTGAAATTGTGTGATCATGTTACGATCACTCTTATGCAACTCCCCATAAAAACTCTTAGCCATTGGCTACATGAATCTCAAGAAACATAAAAAATGGTTGTAGGTGATGGAGGTCAATTTCTCACAAAATGTGCACCAAAATTTTCTGAAATTGCTTGAGAATGTTACCATAATCAATATGCATATTCAAAAAAAATAACTCGATAACTGGATGAACAGTTTTCAAGAAATAATAAAAACAATTTTCTACTCAAAAACAGAATTTCCCGTTGCAAAAACAAGACTTCCTGTAGTAGTTTAGGACAACGAGGAAATTGAATGAGAAAAGCTTGGAATTATTGGCGGAAGTTGGAAATGGATGAGGCTAATGGATTGGCATTACCTTGGTCCTTTTGGAGTATCTAAGAAAAGGAGGAGGAAGTCCAAGTTTGATTTCCTTTGAATAGATTTTTTACCAACTTGTTATTTTTGTGGCAACTTATTTTTGTTTCTTGCAAGTGTTGGAGAGCACCTGCATTCATTAGAGAGAGATACATGGAGAAATGTTTTCATTTTTTTTCTTTTTTTTTGGTTGGGCCTACTAGCTGCCTCAATGAGGTTTTCAACTAGTAGGCCTACCTAGGCACCTCAAATGAGGTTTTCACCTAGGGTATTTTATTTTTCTCCTTTTCTCCCTTTTCCAACCCACTGACCACCTCATGGAGGTTTTTAGTCAGTGAGCCAATCTCATATGCCTCAAATGAATTTTTCACTTGAGATTTTATTCATTTCTTTTTTCTCTTTTTCCATTTTTTTATTTTATTTTTTCTATATTACTCTACTTGAAAAAACAAAATCTCTTTTAAGTATAGAAATACTTCAAATAGAGCCACGTACACATCAGGATGATAGAGAAACTCATGTATAGGCTCAAAATGTATGCTTTGACATGTACCTGAATATGAGATACCAAATGCTTTGACTAAGCTGAGATCAAGAATTGTTGAAGAAGAGTCTGTTGTTGCAACTTAATGATTGTCTAGAACCATATTTCAATATAGTTGTGATACCCCGGGTCCACTTGCTGATTTGGATTACCCTCTATGTCCTCTTCTACCATGATATTCAAATATTCCTCTTTTTAAGTATTGAGGGGTTTTTCACAGTGCATTAAATTAGATATCATTTTTTGGGATTCAACTGCGTTAAGTAAGTCATTCATATATGACCATTTCCATGAGAGGTAGTTGTAACTAAATAATTTCTCATGATTTTTTAATATTCCACTTAGCACTCATTTCATCAGGTGATGCTCACAGGGGTGAAGAAGTGGGATTGAAACTAGTGAAATGAATCACATAGCGTCAATCATCACTTCCAGGGCTTGCACCTGGTAACCATGACTTCATCTCTTTTTTTTATTGTTCTCTTGAACACATGGAAGATCTGATGGTAAACATGAGGGAATCCTCTTAGTATTTGATTCTAATGTCTTCTCTCCATCGAGTGAAACCCATGAATCTTTGATCTCCTCCTTTGAATCTTCTCTTTTGGATGTTGTCCTTCAATGATATCAAGAGAATCATTTTTTTGCAATACCTTTCTTGAACTAATATGAACATCATTTAGATCAATCGAATATATTTGAAAGTGTTGTACCTCAAAATTGTAAGTGGGTTGAGTTACTTCTTTGTATGGGTTTGGAAGTGGTAATACATGTAGTTGAGTCGGAGTGGATCTATGATATGGATGTGGTTGAGTTTGTGGTTGTGGTGGAGGTGGATGGTAGGGATAACATGGAGTTGGGTATGGCGGATATTGAGGAAAATATTGAGGATAATGTGCATTTATCCCATAAGGTTATTTCCAACATTGTTGCCAAGATTGGTTTTGGGGCTAGGATGGCCAAGGTTTCCAAGGAGGGAGTGTGTTCCAATTAATTTGAGAGGGATGTGCATATACTTGAAATTGTAAATTAGGTTCTCAAACCATACCAGGTTGACTAGGCTACCATGGTATTCTTGGAGCTACATAACATAGCTACTTTGGTGATTGACTTGCTCCATTGTTTGCTTGGTACAATTCCTTCAACCTTGGTAATGATGGACACTATCTAGTAGCATGTGAGTTTGCATGGATAACAAAAATATCAACATCCTCATTTTTCTCATTTTTCATTCTTAACATTTCTACTTGCTCACTTAGATTGATAAGAATTTATATTTTAAAGTTATTAAGAAAATTTCCAAGTTCATCTTGACTTACCAATGTTGATGTTGATTTAATTACTCTTTCCCTTCCTCTTGATATGTGCTTGAATGTTTCACAAATTTCTTCAAATGATCATTGGTACACATCTCATTTACTTATGAGATCAATCCAGTTATCCCTAATTTTTCTAAGTAAGAGGGTTTTTAGTGTGTCAAATCCTAAATGATGTAATTTTTCCCTCTTAACATTACACATGGTCCTCTCTATTAGATATTCAAGGTTCTCATCTTGTTTTTTATTCATTCTAAATATTTCTTCTTTAAGATCACGATCTTTATATTTTTCTAGAAATATATTTTTCATATAATTCTATGATATTATTGAATTATTACCTAGTGTCATGAGCCATTTAAGAGCTCTATCCTTCAATGTCGTAGGAAACAATCTCAATTTTTGATTGTTTGATGAGTAGCTATAAGATCTACAAAGTATTTAAAACTCAAATATAAAGGTTTACGGATCCTCTGACCTCATACCATGGAATTTGGGAAGGAAAGATGGATGGATGCTCCTCATATGCACACTAACATCAATATATTGAATGGGAAATCAAAGAGGATATTCTTGATTGCCATAATCTCCATCCATTTCTTCTACATTTTCTTCCACCTCTTCTTCTTGTACCTGAAAAAGTGCATGGTGATGTAGTTCTTACCACACCACATGATCAAATGGGGGGGGGGGGGTGTGTTGGAGAAGTTTTTGTTAAATATATTTTTGAATAAGAATGCTAATGTAATGCAATTTTCTGTTTTGAAATGAAATATACCTAATGCACTTTTTATTTTTTTTGAGAAAAGAATATAAATGAATGAACTAGGGAAGAAAACAATGCATACTTTTACACCTCTCCTAAGATGGCACCAAAAAGTGATGAGCCTCAGTATTGCAACAAGAATGCAGCAACTCCTAAGGCTACCAACTTTAATTATCAACTTGGGGTTCGTACAAACTTAAAAGGTATCGACACTATATGTGCAACATAAAATGTGTCCTTATTTTGTTGATATGATGTAATGGAGTGAATTTCATGAAATCAAAACCTAAACTAATTGTATAAATGGAAGTGTTTCTTTGAAAACAAATTAATCCTAGGCAAGAACAACAATTTGTAATTGAAACCATAAGAACATGAATTCAAATAAATAGGCCTAATCTACTTTGTAAAAATTCATGTCCTAAGTGGTGTTTATTCTTCCTAAATGATGTATTTAGATCCTAGGAGTGATGATTCAAGCCTTAGAGACAAAAATAAAGCTTTGGTAGAAAATATGGTCGAGTTTACACGTGCTACAAGAGTGCTACACGAAGTTATGTTCTGTAAATAACTCACTGAATGAATAAGTAAATAAAATGAAAATGGGATGAGACAATTTTTTTATTAAGCATGATGTCTTAGGTCTCCATTCCAAGTGTAATCACTCCAAAATACCCCTATTCACACGTGCTAAAAAACAACAAAATATTGATACTCTAAAAGCTAGAAATTCAAGAACTAGTGAGCTAGTTCATCTATCAAATTCCCTAACCTAATGAAGTGAAAATGAAATGGGGTATTTTTTTTTATTAAACTTGAAATTATTATGACCTAATACAAGTGGAATACATTCAAATGAATATCATTAACCCATTCTAAAAAATAGCAGAAATTTACTACTATTTCACTACAAATTTACTACTATTTCACTACAAGGCATTTCCAGAAATCTTATATTCGTGAACTATTAACCAAATCCAAGTAGCTTAATGGTTAATATGACATTCCAAGGTTATTATAAGGATGAATAACTATTTTGAATCTATAAAAAAACTTCAAAATAACTCACTTCAATCATTTAAATCACTCTTATAGCAAGAAAAGAAACAATACTACATACATAAATATTCAAAACATAAATGAGAGATGCTTGTGAATAAGAAGTGAAAATAACATAAATATTTTTTTCAAGAGGGCTGTGAGGCTCCTAGGATGGCCAAGCCCAAGGAGAATCAAATTCCTATGGAATAAACCAAGCCTTAGAAGCTAAAAATGGCACCAATATTCATTATTTGAATTAATCCAAGTACATCCCAGCAAGAAATGAAAGTGGAGCTGCAAAGAACTAGTTTTCTCCACAATAATATTAAAAAATACATGCCCCTAGAGACCAATTCGAATTGGTACTTATAAGAAAATTATAAGTAAGCATTCTTACTGAAAGGAGGAAGCTTTCCCCTCCAAAATCCCTCAAATAGTGGATCTGGTTCCCAACTCTTGGAGTTTGCAGTAAATGACAAGGAACACATTCCTAGATTTTCTGAATCATCAGAGTTCCAAAATATCTCAATGATTTCATGATGTTTTGTTCATTTATTCTCCAATATTGATCCTCTTGTAGTATGGATCAAGTCCCTAAATTATCTCCTTCTCCAAATCTTCATAATCTATTACAATATCCTTCAAAAATAAATTAGGCACAAATATCAAATTATCTCTAAACTTTCCTAAGAACATATTAAAGCTTAAAAAACATTATTAAGTGTAGAAGGAGAGATTTAATATAGCCTTTATCTACCTAAGAAAGGTTATATGGGACTTATTTTATGTCTAATTTAGAGGCACGCCAACTTGTAAACCTTTTTATTTCTAAATAATTAAATAAATAAAATAAATTAAAAACTTGTATAAACATGAAAACCAACAAATTTTGGCATGTTTATACAAAAAATATAGGGTGAAAACCAAATTATTTTGGTATTCTAAATTGTCTTTTACCCCAATCTGATTCCCATTTTTCTTTATTCCCCTTTTTCTTGCTTTTCATTCAAAATAATTAGCTACAGAATTGCTAAGAATATGCAGCGTTGACAAGTTTTTGCGTATGATGATTGACAAAAATTAATTATTGAAGTAATTGAAGGAATGCTCAAATCCACCACTTGGAGAACCTGAAGACAATTAAAAAAGGAGCAACTAAATGCTAGAATCATCAACTCAAAGGTATGCAAGTATTAAACTTAATAATAAGGGTTAAAACATTAATATATGAAATTATGTAGAAATTTGTACAACCATTTCAAAAACAATCATTATTGCAAGTTGAAGTAAAAATCTTGTCATATTGGTGAAGAATTCATAAACGACCATTAATCTCTCATCATTATACACCACTCCAATTTCGAATTCTGAATTCATTGTTAAAACCACCCAACTAATACTTATATCCTATCATCTAAATGACCATTTCATTTCTGGTTTCTTTACTCTCATTCGCACTCTCACCAAAGCCATTATCTCATAACCCTTCCATTATCTCCAACCTTGTCAAGAAGAAAATTGTGAGGTAAAACTTATTAATCATGGGTGTTATTGTCCGAATAGAACCAAATAGAAGAAAATTCATGGAGAGTTACAACAGGTTAAGCAGATGTTGCAAGAAACAAAAAGGTTAAATTTCAAAGAAAAGTTTAACAGTTATGACAAAGAGGTAAATAAACCATTTGCTAGGGTTTTTAATGGGGTGGAAGTCGAAATTAGAGATATCAAGTTTGTGGTGATAAAGTATTTCTTTTCCAAAGTAACTGGACTTCCATGGATTGGAGAAATGGGGTTCAAAAACAAAGGCATATAAGGAGATGAATGGAAAATTTTCTTGAGAAATCTGGTTATGGATATTACTATATTTAAGAAAGGTATTCCTACTACAACACTTAAATGGAGAAACTTATTTCTAGTACTTCCAAAATTTATTACCTATTGTTGGGTCGTGAATACAACCACTTTTTAACACTTATTTCATCCATATTTACTCTTCTTTATCATATCATTTATTATAATTTATTATATAAATCCATTTTATAATGATTTATGCTCTTATGGATGAATATTATTTCTTCTCCTTTATTTTTAATAAATTGATGATTATTATGCATACTTTTATCAATAATGGTTTATTAATATATTTTGTAATATAATTCACCATTTTAGCCTCCAAGATATTTGTCAGACTGCAGATTTGATTTCCAAATCATCATGAAATATTCCAACTCAGAAATTCACTGGAATAAGAAGTGACAGTTTTGCGGTTACGATTCTAGGCAAATGAAGAAGAATCTGGAAAATCTGGAACATGGGTTTTGTCCATAACGGGCCCAATTAACTTTAAGATAGAATGGTTTGCCCAAATTCGGCATGTATTGAGAGAAACACATGGTTCTTTGAGCACTATTTTCTCATATTTATTGTTGCAGCCGTCCTACAAATCTCAGCTGCAAAGCCAAATTCGCCTTGCTCTTGTTAAAATATTGTTGAAAATGTATTTTCTGTTTGATCAAGTTGTTGGGAACAATCCAATATTGTTATGGGAAATCATATTTTCTATTTAATTTCTCCTCCTGATTATAAAAGGAGAGTATGTATTGTGTATTGGGGGAAGATGGAGAACAATGGATGATTATTGAATTTCCTTTGTAACATTATAATTCCTTGACTCTTGTGAGCAAAGATAAATTGATGTAAAATCTATTCATGTTTTATTAATACAGAGAGGCGTTCTCGTTCTATTTCTCAAGCTCTGCAGTAGCCCAACGGTGCTTTCACCGACGGTTGAGGGCCCGACCCTGGTGGAGCGATATGCTGTTTGTATTTCTATTTCTTTATTTTCTGTTGTGTGAAGTGTGTTTACTGCTTATTTCAATTACAGATTTAATTGATTGCTTTGAATACAGACCCATTAACGAATTACATTTCTATCTACTTTGTTGTTCATTTATTCTGCTATCATTACGAAAGCCTTGCTGTTCTGTATTCGACTCTAAGTTATTACTCTTTGTGATTGATTGATTTGCAGTATTGGCCAGCGATAGATTAAAGTATTGAGATTAGTGAAGTTCGCAATTGTTATTCAAATCATCTTGTTGTTCCATTTCTAGTTACTGCTTATTTCTGATTCATAGCTTTAACAGTTTGGTTATAGTTGTTGTGTATGCGTAGGAGTTACAAGTTGTTGTTCCTTTTTAAGTCTTTACAGTTCCTTTCAGTTACTTTCATCAGCACGAAGATTGAGTTTGCTTTCATTTCAATTTTTTCAAGATCACCAACTGTAGAGGACAGAGGTTATTGCTCCCAAGTCCCCAGAATTGGTTATCTTGCATCAATTTCTAAGGGAAAGAGTTTTTGCTACTACATCCCTGATCGATGTTTTGCAGATTGGTTTAATTAAGATTTCAGAGCATTTGAGTTTATGTTGTTGTAGTTAAATTTATTTTTCAAGCATCCATTTACTCTTGTATTTCGAACACTGTACTACATATTGCAAGGCATTACTCTTGGATAAATTGCTGCCTCAGGCAGAGTACACTCTTGAAATAAAAAGTCGCTCCCGAATTGATAATTAATGTGAGATAAATAGGTGTTCAAAAGATACCTTTTTATACCTCGACATTTTGGCGCCGTTGCCGGGGAGAGTGTATGCCATTTAGAAAGAGTGATGCATATTTAATTTTTTCTGCTTGGGAAGAATTGGGTATTAAAGACGGAAGGTAAGAACCTGCACACCGAGCAAGAAACACACTTGTTCACTGGCCCCCTTCATAGAAGAATTGAGTGAAAGCTTAAGGAACATTTTAAGGAGGATCCTCAAAGAAACATCTGAAGAACATCTTCTATTATGGTGGGAACTGCATCCAAACATGGGAGGACATGAAGAACATATTCTTGAAAAAGTACCAAGACTACTGCAAATCCAATGAAGATGTTTTCGGTATGATACAAGGGGAAGATGAAAGCTTGGAGGACTATGTGGAGTGATTTCGATACAACCTTCAAAAATCAAAGCATAAGCATTTGGAAAAAGAGATCTTGAAAACACTCCTTCTTAAAGGAATCAAAGATAAATTTTTAGAACTCTTAAATCTGATAGGAAAAGGTGATGTTTTTCAGTTATCATATGATGATGTTTGTGAGTTGTGCATAAGGTATTCAAGAGGAATTTCCAAGGCTGGTTCAGAGAAATCAAGAATTTGATGAAGTGTTTTTCCCTCATTACCAAAAGGAGCATCCCATAGATACTCACTCTTCCTTATCTAATTTGGAAGTAGCATATCAAAGAGATGGGGAAGCTGCAACAAGGTAAAAACCATGGAAATCATGGCCTACAGGTATGGTTCAAAACACTTCCTCTCCATTCTCTTACTTGCATAATTCGTTATGGAATACTCATATGTTAGGGTAGCCATGCCAATCTCAATATAACCACTACCAATCTTGTCTACAAGATTGGCATGGTTCATCTTATGATTGTATGACTATTCTCCCTCATCTTGTAGCACAAACACATCTTCCAGCTCTTCCACAACACCTTGTTTGCCGATCAAATTCATCCACTCAACACAATCAACTACATCATCAAGATGCTCCATTCCCTACACAATCTCCTACTCAACTCATTCCACACCCTCACCATAATAAACCAGTACAACATGCTTACAGCGTTGAACTGCAAAATTCACCCACCCTTCCCACCCATTCTATCTCACATGCACTATTGGAGAAAACTTACACTGAGATCCAGAATGTATCAAATCCAAAAATTGTAGAAGTTACGAAAGAAAATGAGGTTTCTTCTATTTTGCACCAACAAACCACTTTAAAAGCTCAAGAACTTCATGATGTGATGGCTATGGGAAATCAAGGAATTAAAGGATATATTGAAGATTGTTTTCACTCCATCATTTGTTTTCAACATCACTCCATACTTCAACAATTTTTGGTACCATCTTTTCAAGGGAAGTTGGCTTCTCATACCCTAATTTTTATTAACATACATTTTTCAAATTTGGGTATGTATGTACTAAAGTTCTTATTTCGGAAATGGCTCCACTGAAAATACTCTTATATGTAATCTTATTCATTCTCCAAATAAGAGTAGGATAGTGGAGAAAATAAAATAAATAAGGAAATAAAACAAACACTTTTTTTTTTTTGGGTAAAAATAGTTGTTTCTTTGCTGCAACACGCTGTGAAATCAACATTGATGATAAATGTTTCAATTTATTTATGTATGTATATGAATTATATTGCAAATAAAAATTCTACAAACACTAATATTCAATTTTATCATCAATATGGAAAAATTGCTTGAATATCATTTTTTTGGCTTGCGGGCTTGATGAAATTTCTGAAAACACAGTTGGGACAGTCATGTTTTGGGGGACCAAAATTGAATATTTTTAAAACCTATTTCTATCCTAAGTAGCCCTTAATTTTTAATTTCCAACCCAATTGGAATCACTCAATTTGGATATGAAACGAAAAAGTTAGAGCGAAAACATTGACAGGGTGTCTAGTAGGCAGCTCAGGAACAGAGTTGGGACAGTCCGTTTTTGGAGGCCTAAATGACTATATTTTTAAAACCTGTTTCTACAGGAGATTCATCTATGAATCTAGTTTACAAATCAATTTGAATCACTCAATTTCGATATCGTATGAGGAATTTATGACCAAAATACTGATTGTCTATCATAAATCAGCACTCTTGAAACTCTATTTTCTTGGTTGTTCCCTGGCATTTTGACCCATCAATTCTTCTTGTCTTCAAAAACTATTTCTATTTGAGATCGAAAAATGAATCTACTTTAATCTTCAATATGAATTAGTTCAATCTACCATTAAACGAATAATTTATGCTTGAAATACCAATTGTTGGTCTGAGCTAGAAAATCGAAAATGACTCTATTATGCAGGTTTTGCTAAGCAAATTTAACATACCATTACATGGAATTTTTAAAACCTATTTCTATTGGAGATACCCCTTTGAATTATCTCTCATTTGGCTTTGGAATCACTCAAATCGAACAAAAAACAAAGAGGGTATGATTAAAACACTGCTGGTTAGTATCGTCGACCACTGCTCTCCCGCAGGTAGCAAATATAATTTGTTTTATTTTTCCGTGGAATTTTTCTATAGAGTAACTACTTGTTAGTTTTTTTTTTCATAATTATTGGATAAGGGGAGCCCACACACTTCTCTTTTTCCATGATTTAATGTTTTATTGCAGGTAGACATGCGTTTTTTGCAGGTCCTGGCAGAACAAAAAATACCAATTAATGGACGAGCGATTCTTGAGAGAAATTTTAGTGAAATAAGGGAATTTCATCCAGTTCATTACCTAATAGATTCATTATAAGAAGAAATGAAGAATTGGTTTCCATTTGAAGATTCATGTCATTGCTGCCAAACATTTTTCAAAAGATCATTTTTTTCCATTAATAGATTTGATATTCTCTTAGAAATAACGTCATAGCTGTTGTAACTTAATAAAGTGTTGTTTATTTTCTGATCTCTTTTATGTTTTTGTGTTTCAGGTGTTGATTCCTCTAAATTGTAGTTTTCATTCCATTTGCAATTAAAAAATAAGAACCCTACCATGCAAGTTTCAGTTACAGAAGGCAATTCTTCGGCAACACCAATTCTGTGAAAAAAATAAAAAATAAAAAAATTATTTTTTTCTTAAAACCTGTACATAAATTTTCCTTTCTATTTGATTGGATTTGCTTCGCAATGGATTTCATATTAGCTTTGTTTTTTTTCTTCTCTTTTTTCCTTTTTACGTGTTTATATTTGTTTGTTATTCCTCTTAAGGAATATTTATTATTCCTCTCAAGGAATAGTAGCCGTTCCTCTTAAGAAACAATGTGTTTGTGTGTTTATTTTTGTTGTTCCTTCCAAAAGGAATAACATTTTCACACAAGCTTTGCTGTTCTTTTCAAAAAGAACAACATTTTTGCTGCATGTTTCGCTGTTTCTTTCAAAAGGAACAACACTGCTTGTTTTTGCTATTTCTTTCAAAAGGAATAGCACCGACTGTTCTTGCTGTTCCTTTTCAAAGGAACAACATTTTCACAGATTCTTTTGCTGTTCCTTTCCAAAGGAACAAAATTTTCGCAAATTGTTTTTAATGTTCATTTCCAAAGGAGCAACACTTTTTGAGTGCATTTTTCTTGTTTGTGAACAATTTTTTGAGGATTTTTATGAATTTTTCATAACTTTTTGAAAGACAAACATACAATTTATGAAACGATACACAATCATACAAATTAAGGCTCACTGTAATCAACAAATCAAAAGAAATCGCCATTTTTAAGAAAGTTGTTTAGTAATGATAAGAAAAAGGAAAAATGGACATAATCAATAACATGATCTTGTTGTCTTACTACCACTAAATTTATATGATCGATTATATTTATCATGTTGGTTCTTTCCCATATTTTATAACTTTCTTTGATTTTTACTTATGGAGTAGGAACAAGGGCATATTATTTTCTATTGAGCTGTTCAGACTTCTTCCACCATCCTTACTCTTAAGGAGTGTTGAGCCATCCTTTATGAATAAATAGGAAAAATGCTATATGAAAAGAAAAATATTTACATATTTCATTAATAATTTTATAATTTGGCAGATGGAGGATAGGGGGTCTCATCAAGAGCCGGCCTACCATGTTCATAAGAAAGCAAGTGAAGTGACATTCCCATCATGGCCACCAAACCAGGGATATGGTCCAATGGACAATTGAAAAAATTAAGAAGTCCTTGGAACAGGAGGTCTCATCACGAGCCGGCCTGCCCACTTTTCACTTCTTCCTAGTGAATGGCATTGTCATCTATCTGGTCACCAAGCCAGCACAATGGCCTCCATTATGACAATTAACAAGCACTTCCTCAGCATAAATAAAGGACAATGGTTCCAAGGGTGAGAGAGAAACTCTGTCAAGGTTATGGACACCTGTGGGCAACAGAGCTCTGTTGATGGTATTGGAATCACATTTATACACATCAATAGTAATATTAAACCATTTTTCTTATATCTCTATTTAAATATCAGATGAAAGTATGAATCCTTAATCTTTGATTTTGAACCTATTATACATGAAAATCATCATAAATCGATCACATTAGTTTAAGTGGGTAATAAACGCATTTGTACTTATGTTTATCTTAAGCTATCCCTTCTCCTTATCCTTGAATCATTAAAAAATGCTTCTGTATCTATTTACGATTTATCACATGCATGAATTTTAGTAAATGCTATAATTTCATTGATTGTATCATAAGTATGTATACCTTTCCATGTTGTACAATTGCTGTGCAATACGCTGCTTTTCTATTTTGTTGATTGGCCACAATATTGATACTACATTTTTACAGAATTTTTTCTGCTTGAACTTTTTTTGCATGCTTCTTATCTGTTGTCATTACAAAATGAAACTGTGGATTCAAGAAAATTGCATACAGAATCGTGCTTTGTTCACAGGAGAACAATAAGTATGGGGGAAAATCCTATTCGCAGCACGATCACACTATTGCAACTAACAGCAAAGGCTCGCGAACGCGCACATGGCTTCCACCTTTTGCATCACTTTCAGTATCCGCTCAGCCTACATCATCTTCAACAAAGGCCAGTCCCTACATGTCATTCCACATTTTTTTGGAGGTAAAAATTGAGGTAAAATAGCATAATTTTCTGATTTATTATGAATTTAGGAGAATTTCATGAACATCCATTGAGCATTATTTATTATCATTCATTCCATATTTTTACCACTTCCCATTTTTCTAGACACGTCTCATCTTTCAGTTTGGGGGAGTTTTGATTTCTTTCATTTCTTTCTTATGACCATGTCAGTAATATTCTTTATCATCCATTGATATTCTTATTCATTCTCAACATCTTACTTATTCCATGTTGTTTTACACCAAGCATCGATTTCAACAGATTGTAGCAACCACCTCTCTTTGTTTTCTAGTATCGCATGAGGACATGTTAATTCTTCAGTTTGGGGGGGGAATTTCTACACATGATGGATGTTTTCCACTTTCTTTCTCATTTAAGGCATACAATTTCATTTGTATATAGTGCAGAAATTGTTTTGCATATATCTTTAAAAATATGAACTGAATTCTTGTGATTTCTGGATAATAAAGAGGAATTATTAAAATACACAAACCCAAATAATTTCACACTAAATTAGTTCATAAAATTTCGAAAATTATATACTATCACCTACAACCATTTTGTTTATATCTCATGATCCATGCATCAAAACGATCCGATTTTTGAGAAAATGATTAATGAGGGTTGTTGTTACTTATGTCACATTTTTCTGCAACTTCATACGCATATAGTTGAACATCAACTGTAAAAATTGTTATGCCTCTATTGATAAAATTGAATATTCATTATTTGAGGAAAGATTCATTTGTTCCATCTATTTCATGAGTTGGGATGAACAATTTTCTTTGCTTGGTTAACACATGGGTTTTGTCTTTGAGTTGCATGAGGACATGCAATATATTCAATTTGGGGGTGTGTTGGGTCGTGAATACGACCACTTTTTAACACTTATTTTATCCATTTTTACTCTTCTTTACCATATCATTTATTATAATTTATTATACAAATCCATTTTATAATGATTTATGCTCTTACAGATGAATATTATTTCTTCTCCTTTATTTTTAATAAATTGACGATTATTATGCATACTTTTATCAATAATGGTTTATTAATATATTTTGTAATATCATTCACCATTTTAGCCTCCAAGATATTTTCCAGACTGTAGATTTGATTTCCAAATCATCATGAAATATTCCAACTCAGAAATTCGTTGGAATAAGAAGTGACAGTTTTGCGGTTAATATTCTGGGCAAATGAAGAAGAATCTGGAAAATCCAGAACATGGGTTTTGTCCAGAATGGGCCCAATTAACTTTTAAAAATATCGGTTTACCCAAATTCGGCCTGTATTGAGAGAAACTCATGGTTCTTTGAGCGCGATTTTCTCAGATTTGTTGTTGCGGCCGTCCTCCAAATTTCAGCTGCAAAGCCAAATTCGCCTTGCTCTTGTTAAAAGATTGTTGAAAATGTATTTTCTAGTTGATCATGTTGTTGGGAACAATCCAATATTGTTATGGGAAATCATATTTGCTATTTAATTTCTCCTCCTTCTGATTATAAAAGGAGAGCATGTATTGTGTAGTGGGGGAGGATGGAGAACAATGGATGATTATTGAATTTCCTTTGTAACATTATAATTCCTTGAATCTTGTGAGCAAAGAGCAATTGATGTAAAAGATATTCATGTTTTATTAATATAGAGAGGCATTCTCGTTCTATTTCTCAAGCTCTGCAGTAGCCCAGCGGCGCTTTCACCGACGGTTGAGGGCCCGGCCCTGGTGGAGTGATCTGCTGTTTGTATTTCTATTTCTTTATTTTCTGTTGTGTGAAGTGTGTTTACTACTTATTTCAATTACAGAGTTAATTTATTTCTTTGAATACAGATCCATTAACGAATTACATTGCTATCTACTTTGTTGTTCATTTATTCTGCTATCATTACGAAAGCCTTGCTGTTATGTGTTCGACTCTAAGTTATTATTCTTTGTGATTGATTGATTTGCAGTATTGGCCGACGATAGATTAAAGTATTGAGATTAGTGAAGTTCGCAATTGTTGTTCAAATCATCTTGCTGTTCCATTTCTAGTTACTGCTTATTTTTTATTCATAACTTTAGCAGTTTGGTTACAGTTGCTGTGTATGCGTAGGAGTTACAAGTTGTTGTTCCTTTTTAAGTCTTTACAGTTACTTTCATTAGCACGAAGATTGAGTTTTATTTCATTTCGATTGTTTTAAGATCACCAACTGTAGAGGATAGAGGTTATTGCTCCCAAGTCCCCAGAATTGGTTATCTTGCATCAATTTCTAAGGGAAAGAGTTATTGCTACTGCATCCCTGATTGATGTTTTGCAGATTTGTTTAATTAAGATTTCAGAGAATTTGAGTTTATGTTGTTGTAGTTAAATTTATTTTTCAAGCATCCATTTACTCTTGTATTTCGAACACTGTACTACATATTGCCCGGCATTACTCTTGGATAAATTGCTGCCTCAGATAGAGTACACTCTTGAAATAAAAAGTCTCTCCCGGATTGATAATTAATGTGAGATGAATAGGTGTGCAAAAGATACCTTTTTATACCTCGACACCTATGAGGGTAGATTTGGTAGTACATTATACCATATTCGTTTAATGATGCATTTTTTAGAAGGGAGTGAAATAAACCTTCCTTATTTTCTATTAAATAGTCTAAAGAAAATTCTTGGAAATGTTAAAAGAAAGATAAAATTTATAGGAAACACCATGTATCATCACAACCTTTTGAAAATACTTGTTGAATTCCATATTGAAAGCTTAGGAGACAATTGGGATAGCTTCTTAATTATAAATCATTTTAAAGAGGAAAGACAAGAGAAACCTAGCAATAGCAAAGCAAGGAGAGGAAGGAAGAAAATGACTAAAAACTATGTTGAAAACCCTCCAGAATAGGAACAAAATTCAGAAAATGAAACTCCTTTGGTGAATATCTTAGAATGTAGAAATTTTTAATACAATTATGTATTTCCATATTCTCCTGATCTAAAAATTATATAACACTATTAAATACAGAATCCTTCTACTTAAATGTTTGCAGAAATTTAATCGCCAATTGCAAACGCATGAAGAAAGATAAATCACACATAACACAGATATTTTTACCAGGAAAGCATAAAGCTAAAAACCCCACTATCATATATTATGTATATATCATGGATCATGAAACAATCTCATACAAAACTCTACTTCAAGAGATCTTAGTACAATATATAATCGTCTCACATTTTCATACAAAAATTGGCATAAACATGCACCAATTTACTGCCTCCTGACAAGCTGCCTCCACAGGGAAATCCCTGTCGATCACAATCCTTGAATTAATTCGATCTTGCCTTGCCTTGATTTTGAAATTCTCATTTGCATATCTAATGTGTGTTTGGTTGCACTTGTGCACCCACTATAGTCATAATTAATAGTCAAACTGTCCCTTTCACCTATCTCTCAACTGGGTCTCCACTGGATCAGACATGTATGTAGTGAACAGTAGTAAATCTTTAGTTGCATGTGAGATCAATCCATGTGAATTAATTTAATATTTAATTCACTACTCTCACTAGTGTATCTTTAGTTACAACTAGTTATAACTAGCACAACTGAGTTTAACTCACTTAACTAAGTTAAACTACTTTACAACTCACATAACTACACATCCAACTTTGTTACAACTTTGTATCACTCAATTACAACGAAGTCCACTAGTATGTGCCACCAACCAATCTTTGAACTCAGAATTCATTCAGTTAACTGGTTTGCCACATTAGTTAATTGAAATGAAGTGCTTCAAGAGAATAAATTATTATTTATTATCTAATTAATGTTAAGGGATAACAATAATCGACATGCATTCCACAAAAAAAATTTGCACACACATTCCAAAAATGGACGCCCATCCATCCATATAATTTTCTCAACCATCTGTAAATAGACTACTGCTAAAAATAGACTTTGATCCAAATTCTAAAAATAGACATATCACCTAAAAATAGCCTGTGGGCCCCACCGAGTGTAGGTGCTTAATTTTCACTAGGATCATCATCTTGTTGAATCTCAACACCCCCTCTCAACAAGAAAGGGATTATCCTTCACCCTGATCCTGTCTCTTTGGTATTCGAATTTGCTCCTGGTGAGCGCCTTCGTCATAATATTTTCGTATTGATCTTCTGTAGGAATGTACTAAAGCAACGTGATCTTCTGCTGCACACAATCTCTGATATGATCGTACCAGATATCTATATGCTTAGATCTATCATAAACACAAGATTAATCGAGAGTTTAATGAAAATCTGATTATCGCAATGAATCATTGTAGGATCTAAATGAGAACCAAACAAACTGACCAGGATCTTTCTCATCCAAATAGCCTCACATGCAGCATGAATTTCTACCATGTATTCCGCTTCTGCTGAACTGAGTGCCAAAAATCTCTGTCTCCTGCTGTACCAAGAAACAACTATAGATCTTATACTGAAAACCCCTCTTGATGTGCTCCTTCTATCTGTTAGGTTTCCCACCCAATCTGCATCCGTGAAGCCATGCAACTTCACCTCATTTGTTTTTTTGTACCATAAGCCATATTCAGATGTGCCCCTGATATATCTTAGGACATGCTTTCCTTCCTTCCAAAAGAGCTTGGTAGGCTTAACCATCGCTTGAATAAGCCAGTTCACCACATAGCATATTTTTGGTCTTGCATTAACTAAATACATGAGCGAACCCACCAACTGTCGATAGACAATATCATCCACTAGCTCTCCAGATGTAGCATCCTCCTTCCTCCAGTTTCTTGGAAGAAGAGTATCCATGGGTTTGCAACTCTCCATGTGAAACTTACTGAGTATCTCCCTTGCATACTTTCCTTGAGACACTAAAAGGTTACCTTCTCGCTTCCATATTTCCAATCCAAGGAAATAGTGAAGGAGGCCCATATCCTTCATCTCAAACTCCATTGCAAGGTCCTCCTTGCATGAGTGTATTAGTTTCTCATCACCAATCAGTATTAAATCATCAACATAAAGAACAATTATTAAAATCTTATCCTCCACCACAATTTGATATAGTTTTTCATCCACCTCACTCTTGGTGAAGCTAACTCCAATGAAATATCTGTCGATCTCAGTGTACCAAGAACGAGGTGCTTGATTTAGCCCATACAATGCTCTTTTGAGTATGCACACATGCGACTCATTGCTGAAGATCTCAAATCCTTCAGGCTACTCAATGTACACTTATTCCTCAATGACCCAATTAAGGAATGCAATCTTCATATACATCTATTGAATGTGCCAACCCATCTGTGCTGAGAGATCAAGGATGTTCCTTATGGAAGAATATAATGTGACAGGTGCAAAGGTTTCTTCATAATCAATTCACTTGATTTGTGAGAAGCCCCAAGCCACAAATATTGCCTTATACTTCTCAAAACTCCCATCAGCAACTTATTTTACATTGTAGATCCATCTTGAACCTACCACTGATTTATCAACCAACCTTGGAACAATTTCCCAAGCATTGTTTCTGACAATGGAGTCATACTCCTCCACCATTGCATCTACCCATGTGGGCTCTTGCACTACTTCCTGAAAGGAAGATGGATCAACCATAATAAATTTTCTCATGAGAGCCATGTATGTATTGAATCGGTCAGGAGACTGTCTCTGTCTGCACTGTAAAGTAGGGACTCCTACATTCTATGCCATACCAAGCTTCAGCCTCTCAGCTTCTGTAGTACGCCTTCTTCCAGTTTGATGTTTGGCTCTACATGAGTGGACTCCTCCACTCCATGAACCTCCTCCTGTGGCTGATCCACATCTAGAGACTCATATTTGGGAACCAAAAGTTCCTCCTCTGCGTGTAAGTCTAGCTCCCTCTCAAGCGACAACTTCATGGCTTTCTCCTCATTGAATTTTATATCTCGTCACACCACAGTCATTCAACTGTTTGGAAAATATACATGATAATTATGGGGTGTTTCTGTTTACCCCACAAATATCCCAACTTCAGCAGTCATATCTAGCTTCTTCCTAGCGTTCTTGGTCGCATGCACATAAACAGATGAGCCAAAAATCTTAAAGTGATAAACATCAGGTTTCTTACTAGTAAAATCTTCTTTAGGTGTACTCATGCCAAGTACTCTATGAGGACAATGATTTTGCACATAAACCGTAGTGTTGCATGCTTCCTCCCACCAGTGCATTGGTAGGACCTGATCATGCAAAATAGCTCATACAACACCCACGATATTTCTATTCTTCCTATTTGCAACCGCATTCTACTGTGGGTTATGAGGCGCTATGATTTATCTTCTAATTCCTTCTTTGATACAATTTTTTTTGAATTTGCTCAATATATATTCACCACCATTATCACTCCACAAAGCCTTCACTTGCTTCCCCGAATCTTTCTCCACCAATGCTTTAAACTCACAAAACTTTGAGAATGTTTATCCTTCTTCTACATGAAGAAGATATAGCATCTACAAGAATAGTCATCAACAAAAATAACATAATGCCTGTGTTTTTCTGTTGAAGCAACTGAGAATGGTCCACACACATATGGGTGAACTCTCTCCAGGATCACCAAAGCACGGTTCTCCTTTTCATGAAAGGTGGTCTTCACAAAATTACCCATAGTACATCCCTTGAACTGATCTAATTGTGCAAGTGTACCTTTGGGAAGTCTAGTATAAATCTGCTGCAAAATATTTAGGGCACCATGGTGAAGATGGCCCAATCGCCTATGCCATAATTTTCCCTCATCTTGGCTCACCACTTCTTCTTCTTTGCCCACCATTTTAGTGCAGCAATCTAACTCTAGCTTGTATATATTCTTGACTTGAATCCCTATCCTTTTGGTTTGACCCGTTGTTTTATGTTGCAGGAAATATTTTCCATCAATAAAAACAACATCATAACCTCTGTCTTCCAACATCACGACTGAGACCAAGTTTTTCTTCAAACCTGTAACATGCATAACATATTTAAATAGAAATGGTTTACCTGACTCCCTCTCAAAGGTAATGGTACCAATGTCAGTTGCACTGCATCGTCCATTGTCGCCCATCTCTATATGCATTTGGAAATATTTCTCCTCCAAGTCACTGAAAAGCTCCTTATCTCCCGTCATGTGGAAGGAAGCACCACTATCAAGATACCACACCGATCCCATTGCGCTTGAAACCAAGCATGCGATCAAAGAGAAATCAAGTTCAAATTATGAGGCAAGGGCCTCACCAGCTGTAGCTCCAACAACCTTCTTGTTCTTCTTTTTCTGTGGGCAGTTAGTGGCGAGATTCCCATGTTCGTGATAGTGAAAAGAATTCACCTTGGACAAATCCAACTTCTTACCTTTAGCCTTGGATTTTGAATGGGATTTCTTCCCCTTTCATTTCCCTTCTATGGAAGCCAAAGAAAAATCCTCTTCATCATCATGCTTTGATGAAGAGCCATCTCTGGTGTTCCGCCTGAACTCCTCCTGCACTATATCCAACTACAGTCGTTCCCAATTCGACAGTTTTTCCCGTCCATTGACAGAGTCTTGATAACTATTCCAACTCTTAGGAAGTCCCAAGAGAGCCAAAATTACCAAATCATCATCAGCAACCATGATTCCCACACTCCCCAGTCCATCCCGACATTGGACAAACTTTGTGAGATACTAAGGAATATTGTCACCCTTTTCCATTTTGATATTTCTGAGTTTATCCTTTAGCGCCAATTTCCTATGGTCACTACTTCTTTGGAAAAGATCTGTCAAACCCTTCCACATTGTAAATGGAGTGGCTTTCCCATGAAGGCTTGAGAAAATATGGTCTCTCACACCTTCCAACTGAATTCTTCTCGTCTTCGCTACTTTATTTTTCCATGCGTCAAGTAATGCAGCATCCGTCGAAGTGGGCTTAGGAACATCACTGTCAATGAATTCCTTCAAGCCATTATCTTCAAGCACCGCCTCCATCCTATCCTTCCATTCAATGTAGCTTGAGCTACCCTCGAGTTCATACTCTAACCACAAACCATTGAAATCCATTTCGATATTTACTCAACACTTGTACCAATAAATTCTCACAACAAATTTGAATTGTTTCCACCAACAAACTCAGCTACTGCTTCAATATTGAAATCTTCTTTGCTCTGATACCATGTATAAATTTTTAATACAATTATGCATTGTTGGATTCTCCTGATCTAACAATTATATGCCACTGTTAAATACATAATCCTTCTACTTAAATCTTTGCATAAATTTGATCGCCAATTGCAAACACGTGAATAAAGATCAATCACACATAACATAGTTTTTTTTACTGGGAAAGCATAAAGATAAAAATCCCACTATCATATATTATGTATATATCATGGATCATGAAACAATCTCATAAAAAACTCTACTCAAAGATCTCTCAGTACAATATACAATCGTCTCATACTGTCATACAAAAATTGGCATAAACATGCACCAATTTACTGCCTCCTGACAGCTTGCCTCCACTGCACAATCCCTACTGATCACAATCCCTGAATGAATTTGATATTTTCTTGCCTTGACTGCGCAATCCTCATTGGCATCTCTAATGTGTGTTGGGTTGCACTTATGCACCCACTACAGTCACAACTGATAGTCAAACTGTCCCTTTCACCTATCTCTCAATTGGGTCTCCACTGGATCTGACATGCATGTACTTAACAATAGTAAATCTTCAATTGCATACGAGATCACTCCATGTGAATTAATTTAATATTTAATTCACTGATCTATCACTAGTGCATCTTTAGTTGCAACTAGTTACAACTAGCACAACTGAGTTTAACTCACTTAACTGAGTTTAACTACTTTACAACTCACATAACTACACATCCAACTCTGTTACAAATTTGTATCATTCCGTTACAACGAATTCCACTAGCATGTGCCACCAACCAACCTTTGAACTCAAAATTCCTTCAGTTAACTGTTTTTCCACATCAGTTAACTAAAATCAAGTGCTTCAAGAGAATAGATTATTATTTATTGTTTAATTATTGTTAAGGGCTAACAATAATCGACATGCATTCCACAAAATAACTTTGCACATACATTCCAAAAATAGACACCCATCTATCCATATAATTTTCTCAACCATCTATAAATAGACTACTGCTAAAAATAGACTTTGATCCAAATTATAAAAATGGACATATCGCCTAAAAATAGCCTACGAGCCCTTCCTAGTGTAGGTGCTTAATTTTCACTAGGATCATCATCTTGTTTAATCTCAACATAGAAAATATGAGAAATAAAAATATTAGAAGAAAGAAATCCTGCCAAAAAGAAGAGAATAAATCCAAGAGGAAACAGAGGAAGTTAAAATAGGAAAGAAGAAAAATAAACCTCAAAACCCTCTTCCAACAACTAGCTGAAGAAGAAAAAGCCCGAATAAATAAATGAAGAAACCTTGCACATAGTATATTGATTTAGAAGGAGACGAAACAAGGGTTCCCATTACCAACTATCTTGTGACTTAATGTTTCATCACTAAAGAGAAGGTCACCAGAAATTGACCCAGTGCAATAACAAATCTATGATTACATTGAGTCTCTGGAAAAGAGAACATCTATTTCAAATCAAGTAGAAGAAATGCAACCTATCAGTCCACAAGAACCTCCAATATTCGATACTTTAAAGCAAGAAATCTATGAATTGGAGGTACTAAAAAAACACTCGAAACAAGAACATGAGACCTTAAAAGCACACAATGAAATACAAAGGAATCATAATCATAACATTGTCTTGCACCTAGGTGTATGGTATAAGAAGAAGAAAAAGCTGAAGAAAAAGAAAAAATCTCTTAAAATGAAGGTCATCAACTTAAAGTACAAGATATTGATGAAGAAGCCCAGGATAACTATTGCTAGAAAAAGACTAAATGAAATAAATTTGGATGTATTAGGTCAAGTTTTTTAAGAAGTGAAATACTAATGAGAAATAAGTTTTGAATTTTTGCATGAGGACATGCAATGATTTCTGTATGGGGAATGTTGAGCTTCATGATTGCTTCATTTTTTACACTCTCTTTTACATATTTTCTTCTCTTTAATCTCCATAATCACTCAACATGCATCAATCTATAATATTTAGGAATGGAAAGGCATCTAATTGTCTTATATTTCATATTTAATCATTTATTTATTATTAAATTAGTATTTTTTCTCAGCTACCGAATTAACATGATTTTGCAGTTAATTCGTGTTTATGTACCAAACTCAATGGTTTTCCAGGATTAGAGGTGCCAACTAAGGAAAGTAATATATGGGAAGGTGGATATTAACGTGGTCAAAAATTTCCTCCTATATATATGATATAGATCAGTGGAGGAAGGCTCAAATGCATGGTCAAAGGCGAAAGTCAACACGGTGGTTGTAACAGGCGAGCGAGGGTTCGAAATGCATGCCTCACAATTTGTTGTGTTACTAGAAAATCATGAGCAACAATATCATGTTATATTTTTAAGTTAAAATTAGAAGTTTGTTAGAATTGGTAGGCATAAATGCCTCGAACAATTAATTTATACAAGCTCTATAAATGCCATGCAACAAACGTGAATATAACACATTGGAAGTGACAATAATCTTTTGGAAACTCCGTTTTAACTCGGTTATGAAGAAATCCTTTACATCTTTAATGTGTAGTTTATTGTTCAAATGGATTTGTGACCACCACTTTGTGGAGGGACCCTGCAAAAATTAAGGTTTTATGTTTACGAATTTCTTTCATTTTTCTCATTACACTAGTTCATTGCATGTTTCATATTTGTGTTGATTGAATAGACAACGATGGAGTGACTTAGTTCATTACCTACTTTCATATATTTAGAAATTGAATTTAATTGCAATAGAAATAGTTGTAGAATGATTTCATCAAATTTATTTGTAGCTGTAGTATAATTTTATAAGATTTCTGTATAGGTTATTTTTCAGAGTGATTGATATTGAGGAAGAAAGTGTGACTATATGAGTGTTAGATGGTTAGATGAAATATTTATTTTTTAATGTGATGAGTTGATCTAGTTTTCTTACAAATAGATAAGCCTACTTTTTTATGAATTATAGTTTGTAGAATTAATATTGCTTTATATTAATTTGAGAAGTTGTTTTAATTTCATTTTTCAAGTGAGAAGATTGATTTAGTTTCATTAGGAAAGTGTGAGAATATATTAGAATTTTGGGTTTTTTTTTAAGAGTGCTAATCTTCTATTTCAGAGAGAAATAGACGTGTGAGCATCCAAATTAATCATCTAATTTAACTTTAATAAGAAAATACTTCTAACCATATAGTTCACTAAACTTAGTAAGTTTATAAGCCCTAGTCGATAATTTATGCAATAAATTTAAGATAATTAAATTCACAAACAAAAATATAGATCAACAACTAGATAATAAGCCACTTTGAGGGGGGGACCTCCCTTTATATCACATAAATTAACAATTCTTGTATAATTCAAATGAAAAGACCTCCTTCGTATATATATGAGTCTAAGGGGTCAAAATATAATTAGGGCCTACATAACAATAATTATGTAAGGGCACAACAATCAAAATAGTGGGATTGTATGGGGCAGAACAATAACAATATGGGCGCTACACTAGTATTATAGGGACGTAATATGAGTAACACCACTTGATTCAATGAATGATAAACATATGAAATATGTGCTAATTGGGATGGGGAGGTTCCATAGATGGTTGTTGTAAGAGACCAAGAACCTTAGTGGAGGTTCATTGGTTTTCATATGTTTATGTTATGTTTTCACCTTACGAAGGGTTTTTCTTATGGTTAAATCCTTCCTTGTTTTAGGAATGTGGTGTAACCTACGAAAAAGGGTTGGTTTAAGATTTTCAAGTTCGTTATCTCACTTACGAGATGGGGAATTGATGTTCAATGCTTGAATTGGATGATTTTAATGAAAAGGGTCTTAAGTAGACCTTGTATACAAATGAATTGCAGATCAACTACAGAATGATGAGATATTTGGTTGCTCGGTTGCATTGGTTGTAGCAACGTAAAGGTAAATGATAGGTTGATTTCTTTACTCTGAAATTAGGTGTTGGTTTTGGAACTCTGATTGAGTGACTTTATACATGCATGATTCTGATATTTCCTGCATATACATGACATATTTTACATATGTGAAAACGTATAAGTTGTAAAGTGATAAATTCTTATGGAACTTAACAAAATCTTGATCTTGTAATATTAGAGTTTATCTTGAATTATCAAGAAGTACCTAGTTTTTCAGCATCCTCTTCAATAAGCACTATTTTTCCCGCATAGGGAATTCAAGTCTATCTTGAATTATCATGCACTAGAGAACATTTCACATGATGGGGATTCCCTCTTTGAGTCATACAACTCAGATAATGAGGACATGGTTGAAGATGTCAATGATACCACTACATATGACAACCAATTTTATAAGATTCCTTGCTGCCACTGGCCTTGGTATAAAGGCTAAATTTATATTGTTGTTTTCTCTCCGTACAAAGGTTGAATGAAATAAATAATGATGGTTTGGGAATAATATATGGTTCCAAATTATAGATAAGATCACAAAGGGAATTGAAATATCTTGATAACTAATATGTGCATGTGCATGTAGCAATTCTAGTTCTTGAGATTTGTTTTTGAGAAAAAAGCAAAAATTTTTTTATTTATGTCCTAGATTTGAGAAATGTGAATAACATGTAGATTTAGATATGTGTTCAGTTGTAGGGAAACTTGCTTAGCATAATAGAGCAAGAAAAATGATATATTTATTTATATCCAGTAATTCAGTAGCAAGTGTGTGTGTCATGGTAGTGTATTGGAAGGAATTACAAGGTAAAATAGGTCTCCATACAAATCTGAAAGTTCGTTTGAGATGATTTTTTATTCATGAAATATTGAAAATGCTAGAAATCATGGTGATTAAGTGGTTCTATTTTATATAGAAAAATTACGTCCTTAGTAGCTCAAAGGACAAGAGGACACATTGATGGAAGAAATTTCCTAAAACTGAGACTTATTTTTCCATGGTATTGCACCGTAGAAACTATCAGGATGAGGAATAACGCCTCCTAGTTTACTGTAGGGAGAATTAATTCCTAGGTTAACACCCTATTTTTCCTAAAGGGAAATGTTACCCGCGTTCCATTAGTTTTTAGGGGCGGATTCTGACTTAAAAAAATGGCATTTCTGGCTTTTTATCAAAGAGTCAATGCCAAAAAGATGGCAACCTACAGCTCAGTCCTCTAATTGGACATTGCTAAACCCAAATAAGTCATCCAAAGAGGGAAAAAACAATAATTGCATGGAAACATCATATATTTTTCCCTATTCGAACTAATGGAGAAGAATGACAAGGTTTTTCCTCCCAAAATTCTTATAAATTGGAGGCAAGGACTCATTATCAAAGGTCGAAAGGTTGAAGGTGTGAGGAATGAACTTTTGTTAGTGTGAGGACTTATTGTTTGCATATTTCATTGAGAACTATTGTCTCAAGAATTGCCACACTAGGGAGATTGAAGAGAGATAGCTTGGAGTTGAAGGCCTCAGGGAGGCTTGATCAAGCCAATGGTTGTAATCCTCCTTCATCTAATATATAGAATTGCCTCTATTTTTTCCACTTGGTGTCGTATGATTGCATGTATTTGATTATTTTTTTAAGATACATGTTACAAGTACCCTAAACTCATATTATTTCATGTTAAGTTATATTTTTGTCTTTGATTTTTTTAGCTTGATAATACTATGAATATTACTAGTTTCATTGTTTTCTTGTAGGATCTCATCTCAGAGCTAGTGAGGCGGGCTTCCACCACACTACCTTGAGCTCTCTAGCAGATCCGCACTACACCTTGAGGTAATCCTTATCTACTTTATTTTGTCATTAAATTACTTGTATGAAGATGCATATGTTATTTTTTTGAATGTTGCAGCTAATCTAACTATCTGCCTTAGGTCCCGGGAAGGCCTGAGAGAGAACTTACATCAGCTACCACCCATTAATTTTACCCTTAATAAGAAATGGAGAGTCCACTGGGGACTAATCCTTAGTTCCTAGTTTTGATTTCAAGCTCTTGATTCTCTCCTTCTATGATTTCTCGTTATTCTCACATCCCTTTCTCACCATTTTATGTGCTCCACTATCATCTTAGTTGCTCACAGTTTTGAGATTAGGCCTTGGTTGACCCTATTCTACAATCTACCCTCTATAACGTGCCCTAATTGTGCACTCTAGAGAATTTTAATGATATTCCTGCTTGTGAACACTACGTTAGTCAAGATATTAACACATTGTATGCTCTGCTGAAGAGTGTTAACCAGCCAAAACTCAGATATTTCACCCCTTATTGTGATGTCCTTGGTTTCTTGGTTGCTGAATTCCAGTCACTAGTTCCTGAAACTAAAACATTGTGCTTGGTTGTTTGGCTGCATACTAGTTTTTATTTTTTTGAAAGTTAGCCTACATGCATTTTCTTTCTGAAAGAGAAAAAGAAAAAGGATTTTTTTTTTTTTTGTCATTTTTAGTTTTTTGATATAGATGATTTCATTCTATAGATATATTGGGTTAGTTATTTGTTAGAGATAATTGGTATCTGTATCTTTTAAATTTTGAACTGCATTTTTTGGATGTGTGGTGTTGCATGGATGTGTAAATGAATTTCTCCTTATAGAATAATGCTTTCATCAAACTAAATTGAAAAGCATTTTTTGCATGGTTTGTGTCAGAGTCACATAAATTTCATATGTCCAATCCCCCTTGAAAGAATTAAATGAAGGTGTTAGGGTCTTATATTTCATAGGATCTCAAGGTGACTGAGTTTATTCTATCTTTCAAATTTACTTTGAGAAATGATTTCCAATCTGCAAATAATTTTCAAAATAAAAAAATGAGATAACATAAAAAATCAAAAGAGGGTATTTGTTAAATAAATAAAAAAATATGAACACCATAAAAAAGAAAAAACAATAAATTCTGAAAGTGTTGCACCTCCAAATGCCACTACTCTTAGTTTAGCTTATTTTTGAAAATAAATTGTGTGCAACTTGTTTAAAATGCCACAAAAGTTCAATAGATTTCAATCATACAGTTTAAGCATGATTGAATTAGGTTTAAATTGCTTGTTTTTAGGTAGTTAAAAATGATTTGTCAAACTATTTAACCTTGACAGATGAATAGTTAGGTAGAAAATAAAAAGTGGTTCAAAATTTTAATTTGAACCAAGGAAGGAATAAGTCATAGAAGTAGATTAGTTGTTAAAAAGAAAAATGTTAAGTTGCTAGTCTAAATGCACTTAGATGAAGGAGAAAATTGTTAAAATGTTAAGGTAGGATATGGATGAAGAAGAATGAAAAAGTTAAAAATGTTAGGAAAAATTGATTGTTTTATTGACATCCATATCAATAAAATGATAGGTGTGAGCTTCCCTAAATAAAGAAGGCAAATGAAATAAAATGTTAGGGAAGCAAAGAGAAATGTAAAGCTTCATTAATGTTTTAAAATTTTCACTGGCCGCTAGTGTAAATGCGCCCAATAAAGAAGATTGATTTATATGGTTTAAAAACACTATCCTAAGCATTTTTTCCCATATTCCAAGTTTTAATACCATATAAAAAAAATCACCTTGCCATTTATCCCTTTTCATTTTCATTTTCCCTAAGTCATTCCCTTTTTATTTCATTACTGCAGATTCAAAATTCCTTTTCATGTCAGCCAAATTGAAAAATCCTTTAATTGTCGTCTCCTACAAACCTTCCGAGATGCAATATGAAATGATAGTGGGACCCATTCACCCTCCACGCAAAAATAAACCTTACCCTTTTCCACCTTTCCGCTTTATCTTTCTACTTTACCTTTTGCACATCACTATATCATTGTTTCCACTTAACTCCGCCTTCCTGATTACTCAATTGCGATTAAAGTCAGGGCATTTATCCTTGCCATGTCAGACTTTCCCCACCATCCATCGCACAATGAAAAATATACCACATCTCATATCGGCAAAAATAACTTATCCATTTCGTCAACCGTTAAAACGTTCGATCACTGACGTGCGATATTTATCGCATCGCATATATCTTAACTTTTCGCTCATCACATTTCACAAAATTTAAAGTTTAACCATATTACCAAATCCTATCCGTTCCCGATTGTGATTTGCGATGCAGTTGGCCCCACCATAATACCACACTCACCTCTATAAGTCATTGCTTCCCTACCATTCCCATTCCATTGCTACACATCATCAAAACTATCACCCTCCCTCGACGTCACCTCCACTCTTCGTATCACATTGCCGATTCCATTTATCATATCATAAACTATAAAACATGTGATGTGTGTTATTTCTATTCATGCGATAAGGTGCAGAACTAAATCCTATAGGATTTCAAGTCTAGGTATATGTTTTTTTTTATGTTGTTTTGTTTAAAAAAGGGTTAAACATGACAAAAAGGACTCAAGTCGCAAATAGAAACAATGGTTCAAGACAAGAAAAGGGCGTTCATACAATAGGTTTTGCCAGCACAACACTCAGTTTTCGAGCATAGTACAAAAAAGGTGGTGACTCAGCAACACTCTTCCAGCAGAACAGGACCAGAAATGCAGATGCAATCCTTTTATATCGATTTCCTTCCTTTCTATTCATTTTGAGAAATTATAGATTGCCTTGTCAAATAGGAATTGATTGTAATTTGTTTTTATTTTTATATAAATACTTCAGTTTTAGAAATATTAAGGGTCAAATGATTGAGATCAGAACTATTTTTGTCTATTGAAGTATTGTAAGATTTTTCAAAGCACTGGAGCATCAATAATAATTAGACCATTCATAGGATTCTTGTGGCTTAAATATTGGTGATGTTTTTCTTCTGTTGTTATGTTTCATTTTCATCTTTCATTTTAGTCATCTGAATTCTAATTGCAAAGCAGAAAGCACGATGAATATGATTTACTGTTGAGTACCTTATTCTGGCTGCGTTTACAGTCATAATGTTTTCCGTTGAAGGCCAAACTAACGAATTCTTAATTTCTCTTTAGTTCTGCTGAATTTTTTCATATTTCTATCATAATCCATTTATAAATTCGAAAGATCTAGTAAATATTCCTAGCTTTCCCTCTTTTTACTCTGTGAAAAATTTATGCAACTATCCAGTTATATTTTGACTCCATTGCCTAATAGACATTAATAAATTGAATACAATCAATTTTCCAAAATCCAAAACAAAACTCAAAACCCCAGTACAATCATAACTAGCCAAAAAACTTATCCAAACAAAGTTAAATCTTAAAGAGAGCCCTCTCTGAAACTGACGTGGCTAGATTCCAGTTTCCAAAGTTGGTTTGGCCTATGTGATTAGTTCTCACAATCTCTAGTAAATTACAGAATTCTAATAGAAGGTACACTAAAAACAAAGCGCTTAATAAAATCAATCAATAACTATTTTCTGAGATTACACAAATATGAGTTCAGCTAGGCTCTTGGGTTAGGCAGTGTGAGAAAACTGCCCAAGATCGCCAAACTTGAGACTAGTGTCATTAAAGAGTGAAAATCCTATTGCAATCATACTATCTAGGAACGCTCCTCTCACAAAGGAGTTAAACACGAGACAAAATTAGTGTGTGTGAGAAGGTAGCTCACATTCGATCGCATATATAGTGGGAATTATTTGTATTGGTGTTCCCTTCAGGGGATCGGGGATCCAAGTGTTCTGCCCACACAACATGTTGCCAACGATCATGACCCCCCAGTAGTGTCTGTGATTTGAGGTATCCATAGTGGCCATACTTTAGGGATGAACATAAGGTGAATGGGGAAACTTGCCATGGTACTTGACACAGACAGATCTACTCTGTCTTCAATTTTTGGGAGGGTGATCATCTTCACAAGAGTACTTGGCCCCATTATCTGAGGTTCAGGAAAAGCTCAAGAGTAACCATAACTATACATATGACCAGATATCTCTATTTTCTATTGTAATACCGGGTTTCATCTCCAGTGAATGGTGGCTCTTAGACATGGTCTTTTACCTCTGGCAGCTTGATTGATTGAATTTTGAATTTATTTATTTATTTTTTTAAGTATTGGATTGATTATCACTGAGACTAAATAATACATCACTTTAAAATTTTTATAAAATATATTGGTCATCGTGGCATCCTTCGACAAATAGGTCTCCCTCCATTAAACCTAAAGGCGTCATCAAATCTCGGTGACCTAGATTCTTCTTCGGAAGAACAATCTCCAGCGTCGAACCCTGTTTCACACATCACTTACCATGATACTATATTTCCTTATCATCCTCCTCTCACTAACCCTCTTGGGCATGTGTTTGTTCAGGTAGCACCAGTACCTCCGATGCCTTTGTAAACACCCACATCCAATGTACAATTGATGAAAAATGGGTCGTTGGCTTTGGTGGCCAACTCGGTTCCACCTCTACCTCCCACGCCTGTTGTCAATTCTTCACAGCTGTTAGGACACCCTACTAGCCAGAATATGCCTGGTCTAAGAAAATTGGTTACACTCTTGTGAGCGGAGTTACGAACCTTCCAGCCGACACTCCTTTCATGTCTGCTCCCGGACTTCCAACTACTGCTTCTACAAACGTGGCTACCATAATTCCTTTTAGTAACCCTTTCGGATGGTATCCCTTGTTGAGCTCAAACCAATTGGCCTCGATGTCAGGGGGAAGTGTTACCAACACATATATGATGGGGGGCACTTTAGTACCTCGCTAATCTATGGGACAAGAAATTCCATCCATTGTTAATTCAATTCCTCTTAGTGGTCAACCCTTTGGTGTAGTTTTTATACCAAATGTAAATTATGTGGTGAACAGTATTCCACAAGTGAACATTGTCGTGTCTATTTGGGAAAACTTTCCTCAAACCCATTTTGGGCAAGGGGGAACCATTATATTGGGGTAAAATAGACTTTTGTCTCATAAATTAACAACCCTTATGGACAACCACCTTACATCCCTACACCACCGCTACCAGGAAATTATGATCTGACGACTCTTGCATATCTCGTTGGGAAATATTTGATGGGGGGACCATATGGTTCTATTGGTCACTCAACACCTTCTTGGTTATAGTCAGGGGAAACCACGCAATTTCCATTTTTGATAACTTTAGACATCCTTGATCTGTATAAATTGACCAATGATCCCATCAACCACAACCGGCTTTGGCCTACTATACCACATAAGATTCCTTCAGATATCCCTAATTTCAATGGGAAATAAGGGGATGAACCGGTTGTTGAAATTTGCAACAAGAAATAGTGAAATTGGCATCCAGAAGAAAAATATAAAAAATGGCACCCATAAATGGTTACCATGTGAGGCTTTTTATTTAATTATCCTTAATTAAATTAAAAGTAAATTGTAATCTTATCTCATAAAAACTTGTAATAGTTAACTAAGTGTGATAGACTTAGTTAGCTCAAGAATTTCGAGTTGAGGGTCAAAGGACAGGCATGTAAAGTGATTATATTATTTGACAAGGTCCAATTGTAGTTGTAGCACTAGTGTGGTGTGAGTGGGATCAGTTAACTCACATTAATTGAGTTAAAATTAGTTTAACTAGTTCTAACTGTTTGATGAGCTAGTGGAAGATCAAGTGAATTAAAATAGATTTAATTCACAAGTATTGATCTACCAAGTATATGGTGATTCACTATTAATATTTGCATGCATGTTAATTCTGATGACAACCCAGTTGAGACAAGGTTTAAGACAAGTAAACTATTAGTTGTATTTTTGGCGAACTGCCCAGGTGTAGTTATAAAGTCAGAGGAAGGATCCATGGGTATTGCACAGTCAAGGAAGGCTAATTATCCTATTTAATAAGTACTAATTTCCTATGGATTGTGCTAGCAATGATAGGCTAAGGAGGGGATGAGAATTGGCTAAGTGTTGGTAAATTTTTCCTAAGAATTGTTAGACAGTTTTGTGCAAGATCAGGGTGAGACGATCGGTAGAGTGAAAGATTTTCTTGGTGTGATAAAGCATTGTTTTGTTTCATGATTATTTGACTATGTACAATATATGATAGAGGGGTTTTGAGCAGGTGCTTTCCCCAAGAACAGATTGTGTTGTGTGATTGATAATTTCCTTTCTCTTACTTGCATGTGATTGAGCGATCATGTTTTATATTACGAAAATATTGTAGAACGATTCAGTATCTTGTTTTAGTACATTACATGATTAGATTGAATCCATTGATATAATTTCTACATGGTATTGTAGTTGTGTTAGAGATTTTCTACATGGTATCAGTGTAGGAACTTTTTGGGCGGCGAGTTTGCAGAGAATATGTGAAAATTCCTTTGCAAAAAAGAAAAAGAAAAAAGAATATTTAGATTCCTTGCGAACCAATACCAAAATTATAAAAAAATCGGTCGAATCGGAGCTCGGATGACAAAGATATCGCCGATTTAAAATCAACTTTTTTTTAAGAAAATTTTGCGACAACAGGACAATTACAATGTGTGCGAGTCAGAAAAGGAAATAAAGCCAAGGGAAAGAAGTCCCAAGCCAAAGAGGGCAAGAGAGACTCTTCCAAGATCAAATTTTTTCACTATCATGAGCATGGGCACTATGCTTCGAATTATCCAGAGAAGAAGGCAAGCAAGAAGGAGCCTGCATTTTCAGTTGGTGAAGCATTGGCTTCATAGTTTGAGCTTTATTTTACTCTCATTACATGCATGACCAACACTGCAATGGGATGCATGTGGTATCTAGAAAAAGGTTCCTTGTTCCATATGACGGGGAATAGATATCCCTTCAGTGACTCGAAGGAGAAGGACCTCCAGTAGAACATAGAGTTTGGAGATGACGAGTGGTATAGCACGACTGACATAGGTATAGTTACCTTTCAGAGGGGGTATGGATCCCCTCTCAGACTAGAAAATGTTTTGTATGTTCCAGGGCTAAGGAATAATCTTTTCTCCGTAGCTATGTTGGAAGACCGTGGTTATGAGGTGATTTTTAGAAAAGGAAAGGTTTTCCTTAAACACATAGTCATGGTACAAGTGAAGCAGATTACTTCAAGAGTCAAGAACCTGTATGCTATTGAGGTTGAGGATGCATGCAAGGCTTTGAGGAGAAAATTAGTAGTTAATGAATTGGTGGTTGAGAGGGAGAAATTATCTCTCGACATACAGTCTAAGAAGAAGTCTCCGAAGGTTATGGAGTAGCCACAATTGGAGAAGTAGAGAGGAGACAGAGTGGAAGCATCCAGTCAAGCAGAGACCTCTGGGAGGGTGAAATTTCAAGCCATATGGGAAGAGGGAGTACATGCAACTATACCTCCAGGTGTGGGGTAGGTCGATGTGTATATATAATCCCAAGAAAAAATTTGGGCAGGATCCATTAAGATGGTGTGTCTCATGGATCGAACCTGGCTACGAGGCACCCACATTACAACAGTAGCAGGAAGGACCAGTTATATTGATGCAGTCAAATGTCAAGAGGAAAAAAATCAAAGTGACAGGTGTCAGATACTGGAGAGTAGATCAGAGCTGGTAGCAGTGCAGAGTACATGGACGTAGATGTTAGCAGTAGTGCAAAGAGTCCAGTAGACATGTGAAATAGCTAGAAGTAGTCAGATTACTCTAATGGCAGATGAATTATACTGATTCAGTTGTTTGGAGGCTATTCAGGTTCAGGAGAGTTTCATGTGCGAACAACACTATAGAAATGTTGAATGAAAGAACATTCCAAAGGTATCGTATCAGGACAGATTGATTCCTTTATTGTTGACAGGGAGTGTTGAAATTTGCAACAATAAAAATTGAAATTGACATCCAAAAACAAAATCTAGAAAATGGCACCCAGAAATGGTTACCATGTGAGGCTTTTGATTTAATTATCCTTAATTAATAAAATTAAAGTGTAATCTTATCTCATAAAAACTTGTAATAGTTAACTAAGTGTTATAGACTTCGTTAGCTCAAGAATTTCGATTTGAGGGTCAAAGGATAGGCATGTAGAGTGCTTCTATTATTTAACAGGGTCCAGTTGCAGTTGTAGCACTAGTGTGGTGTTAGTGGGATTAGTTAACTGACATTAATTGAGTTAAAGTCAATTTAACTAGTTCTAACTGGTTGATGAGCTAATGGAAAATTAAGTGAATTAAAATAGATTTAATTCACAAGTAGTGATCTACCAAGTAAATGATGATTCACTAGTAGTAGTTGCATGCATGTCAATTCTGATGACAACCTAGTTGAGACAAAGGTTGAATACAAATAAACAATCAGTTGTATTTTTGGCGAACTTCCCAGGTGTAGTTATTAAGTCAGTGGAAGGCTCCATAGGGATTGCACAGTCAAGGAAGGCTAATTATCCTATTTAATAGGGATTAATTGCCTAGGGATTTTGTGAGCAAGGTTGGGCTAAGGAGGGGTTGATAATAGGCTATGTGTTGGTCAATTTTACCTAAGAATTGCTAGACATTTTTGTATGGAACCAGGGTGAGATGATCAGTAGAGTGCAGGATTTTCTCGGTGTGAGAAAGAATCATATTGTTTCATGATCTTTGACTATGTACAATATATTATAGAGGGGTTTTAAGCAGGTGCTTTCGCCAAGAACATCTTGTGTTGTGTGATTGATAATTTTCTTTCTCTTAATTTCATGTGATTGAGCGATTGTGTTTTATATTTCGCAAACATTGTAGAAGGATTCAGTATCTTGTTTTAGTACATTACATGATTGAATTGAATCCATTGATATAATTTCTACATGGTATTATAGTTGTGTTATATATTTTATACATCAACCACACATTTCAACACCCATCATTGATGGGATGTATCTAATTCCATGTTGGATGATAGTATCCATCTCAGACTCTTCCCCCGCACCCTCACAGGAAAAACTGCCAAGTGGTACATCAAGTTACTGCATGTTTCAATTAACACATTTGGTGCCTTACCAATGGAATTTCTCAAACACTTTAATCTCCCTATCTGCTACGAAACCATAATGAAAGTACTCACCATGTTGTGCCAAGACACCGCCACCCACATCTCTGATCACATCCATGAATGGAGGCACAGGCGGTGACTTTTGACGGCCCCAATTCCAAATGTTCTATAAGAAGATTGGTTCTACAAGTCGCTCCTCCCTCCCATTGCTAAGGATGTTGCCTTAGCTAGTGTGGTCATAGAAGACTAATACACTTTCCGTGCAGAACATCTAGACTAGATATATTCGAAATCTAGTATGTTATATGATATACTCCTCCATGCCCCTAGAAACTCCAGTGCTCCCAGTACTCAGCAACCTAGAGTGAGTGTTGACAGTCTCGTTGGCACAACCTCCGTGGTTGCTGTAAAACAACTCAACGAGCAAGCTTCTCAGCTATCTTTAGGTGCCACCGCCACTACCCAATTGGCCTCTATTTTGACCATTGTGGTAAACTCTTTGTAATATACAAAAAAACTCGGCGGTAATAAAAAGAAGAACAAGAAAAAGTCCTCTCCTTCTAAGGAGCAACCCGATACACAAAATAATCCAAATCAGATAAATGTTGCTAAAACTGACAAAGGGAAAGATAAAACTACCAGATTCCCTTGCAAAATCTATGTTGAGGACCACTTGTCATATAAATTTCCTTGCCTTCAGGAATGCACATACATTATTATGAAAAATGATACTACAAGGACTCCTATTTTCCTACACAACCCTTTCCATAATCAACAATAGTAGAAACATCTTGTTTCAAACCCATCACAACCCCCAAAAGGTGGCAATGGTGGTTCTAATAGTTCTCGCGAAGGACTATCTGCCATTTATGGAATGAAGATAATTGATCTTCAATTTCGATAAAAAAACTATAGAACTCATATCATTGATGCTCAAGACACTCCCTCAAGTTAAAATCCACTACCTCCCAACGATCTTCATATCAAAATGCTTCTTGATGACCATATCATCCGTCCCCCCAAAGGGACCCTTCGTCGCACAACTCATAATATTTTTTCAAGTGTTTCCCATAACTAAAACATTGTAGAAGATTTGGTGCAAGCACCATGAGCTATGTCTGCTCTCAAAGTGTTGCAAACCTGTCCAGCGCAAAGGAAATATCTACTTTCGGCCATTGGTGGAATTGATCCTCAGGATTCTATGCTAGCTATATTTGACATCAACAAATACAAACCTTGCCTTTCTCATGAACTCGCCTTTCAAGTGCAAGTTGAGTCAAAAGGTAGGCCCATCTATCGCACTGTCATTGACGAAGATGCTTCGAGCTGCATAATGTTAGTTGTATGTTGGCTCGCTTTGGGTTCTCCCATTCTGTCTCCATCGTTGAATTCCCATAAAAATTTCAATGGCCATACCTTTCTAGAAAAGGGATACCTTTCTAGCTACCCCATTACTCTTAGTGGGAAAATGATAAGAGTGGAAACTGAATTCGTAGATCGTCATCTCGACTATAATATCCTTTTGGGCCGCAGTTGGTATTAGGCCATGAATGCCATTGTCTCTTTGGTTTTTCGACTCATCCTTTTTCCTCTAGATGGGAAAATATTTACAATGGACCAACTATGCTTCTACACCCCATACTATTCCACATTGTATAGCAGCACCGTACCCCTAGTAGGAGGAATTCCTAACTCTTATGTCAGTATTGGTACTGGTCTTCTAGAGGCGTATTCCCTTATGGGATTTTTTCCTCTCCACTGCCTGAGGTTCCACAAATGGTTCCATTGATACCCACCATATCGGATGGCTCTATTGATCTCTAGATCCTACTGGCCCCTTTACAAATTGATTCCTATGGAGAACAAATGCCTCTTTCACCATATAAGTTGGCTTATCAAGTCATCCAATCTAGATCTGACCCCTTCGCTTCTTTGGATTTGATTGATAGTACCATCCTCTCTCCCCTCATAACTCCTTCTAAATATCTCTTACATTTGGATGAAGCTATTCGAGAGATCATGTATGTAGAAGAGTGACCTTGGGATGATTTTCATTACAACACTTCGATATCTAATTCAGATGTGGAAACTATACAAATCCTACCTTTTGACCCACCTAATATCTTTCCATCCGCTTACATGAATATTCATACTATCGATGCGAAAGGAAACTTGGGAAATATTTCAAAGAGTATGCTCATAGACATATCGGTCAAAACAGGCATTGTGGAAAATATACAGATTGGAGTAGATTGCAGTCCTCGGGAAATTACACACTTCACATCCCTTTTTAAGGAACGCCATAATTTTTTCGCTTGGTATTATGAGGAAATGAGAAGATAATACCCTTCCATTGTTGAGCATGAGATCAAGACATATGAAAATTCCAAGCCTATTCGACAAATACTCTACCTGTCCACCCTTGCAAAGCTGCAACCATCAAGAGATAAGTCAAAAAAATCTTACGTGCTGGTTTCATATATCTCATTCCTTTAACATAATGGGTATCCAATCTAGTTCCTGTAGATAAGAAACAAGGTACCATCTAGGTCTGTGTCGATTATTGTGATCTGAATGTCGCGTGTCCAAAAGATAACTATCTAACTCTGTTTATAGATCAGATAATCAACGATTGCACCGGTTGTGAATCTTCTTCCTTTATGGATAGATTCTCAGGATATAACTAGATAGCTATTAGGAAGGATGACCATCACAAAATCACCTTAATTTTTCCTTGGGGCATATTTTTGTATGGAAAACTCCCATTTGGTATCAAGAATTTTTGAGCCATATTTTAGAGTGCTATTGACTATGCATTTCACGATATCATACATATTTTTCAATATTACTAGGATGAAATTCCTGCTTATTCTAGGAAACGAGCCCAACACCTCGCTCATCTTCGATCAATCTTTTCTAGGTGTAGGTTCTACAACATCTGTGTGAATCTATATAAATGTGTATTTTTTGTCAAGTCTGGATGAATTCATAGTTTCATTGTCTGTAAACATGGGATTACGGTGGATCCCAATAAGGTAAAGGAGATTACTGAATTTCCTGCACCAAAACCTATCTTACAACTCCAACGTTTGCAAGGGAAGGAAAGCTTCTTACATCATTTCATTGTAAACTATGTCGAATTGACGAAAGGCTTTATGCGCTTACTCAAGAAAGGGGTACCTTATGTGTGGGATGATTAAGCTCAATAGTCATTTGAAACCTTGAAATAGAAACTTGTTTCCTCCCAACTTCTTAGTGACCCCGACTATTCACACAAATTTCTCCTTTACGTGGCAACCTCACCATCCTCAAGGAAGCCCATTGACCCTCCCTAGGCTCCTTGGGTATAGATACACCCATGAGAATTTGAGGCCTCATCAAGGACACTCTCTCTATTATGAATGATACAAGAAGGTTACCATACCAAAATTCTCTCTAGGCCTGGGTCTTGCAATATGTCAATTCCTATCTAACTCAACGGACAACACCTTCACACCAGTCGAATACTCGTGGTTACAAACAATCCAGTGCCAATAGCAACTAGGCCTTAGTCACCACATGTTGAATATTGGCTCCTTCCAAGCATACAGTCATCCAGAGCACACAACTAAAAGGTCTAGAGGCTATCTGAGCCATAGGTATCATGTTACTCATTAGCGTTCCATTAATTTTGTAGTAAGCCTGGATCAACCCTAGGGTGGTACAGGGATCAAATCTTAATCCTCTAAAGTTGGGCCTCAGTCCTCTGCATGATAGGATGGTAGGAAATTATGTGTCATATTTTTCTATTGAGAGTTTGTGACTCTCAGTCCTGAGTACATTATGGTGCTCGTCCCACCACTGGATGATCCAGCTCAGAACATCTTCCCACCCTTTAATCAGATCAAGTCTGGCATAATTTAATAATCTGCATCTTCACAAAACTAATAAGAATTATGGATCGGTAAGAATTTCTCATTCCACTCTCTCATGCTCTCTTTTATGCCATATACTCATGGTAATAGCTTAGTGCCTGCACAATATCAATTTTCACTGGATCAGAAATTGGCTCAATCGCTTGGAAAACAAGAAAACTTAGCTTAATTTTTTTTTGGGTTGGCTAATGCGGCCCCCTATGTAAAACATGGTGTGCTAACGCCCACTACCTTCATAGGCAAGGAATTTAATGTGGCCCATCTCACTAGGCGACCGCGTTAGCCTCCTAATATTTCTAGGTCTTGCCCAAAACTAATTTTAGCCAGTGAAAACCATGAAAACACTAATGAAACACATGATAAAGGTCAAAGCTCCTACATGGAACTGACAAAATTGAAAATTATTTCCCAGATCGTCCACAATAAAGAACCAAAGTTTTTCTCTTTTTCACACTCCAGAACTCTTTCACCGAATAAAAACAGTGAAAATGAAGGCATGTCATCCTTATTATAGACATTCTAAAGGTATGAATCACTCTAGATAGTTATTGAAATTGGTGCTCTTTAAATTTCTACTATCTTTAGATGAAATCATTCATTATTTTGTTGATGTTACCAATGCTATGATGACTTGCCAGTGTCTTTTTGTGTAGTTGACCATACTTGACCTAGAATGAGCATACTCTTTTTTGGGAAATTCTCTAGCTCTCTAATCGAAATATCCCTGATTTTCCTTCTTCGGGCTCGTTAAAGTCCGATGAAGAAGATTATGAGCCATTATTTTTGTATTTTCATATAGCTCTTTAAAAACCCAAAAAGACATTGAGATTTTCTTTCTTGGACTCATTAAATTTCACGAAGAGGATTGAGTTTTTCTTCATCTGAATCATTAAAATTTCATGAAGAATATTCAGTTTACTTTGTCTCTTCATACTCATAAAAAAATGAGGCAGACGTCCATTGAACATAGGTTTATCACT
This sequence comes from Pinus albicaulis, assembly GCA_034641835.2. Classification (NCBI taxonomy): domain Eukaryota; kingdom Viridiplantae; phylum Streptophyta; class Pinopsida; order Pinales; family Pinaceae; genus Pinus; species Pinus albicaulis. Next base: position 113,237,255 of record CM076577.1, on the reverse strand, counting down.
TTATCCAGAATCAATGGACTCCCTTATGGAAAAGGAACTTTATCGGGCATACTAGTAACCCTTTTTCACACTCGGTCATTAACCATGACAAAGCTATCCCCTTAGAGTTGTTTTTTACGATCTCTTTCAGACCCCCTAAACATGAAAAATCACTCAGTTTACCCTGCTAGTCTCGTTAAACCTAATCAAATGGGGAAATTTTTTTGACAAAGTCAAATACTCACTCTCTATATTATGAAGGATTTTTTGGCAGGAGTATATTGAACATGGCACCCCTCAGCAAGCTCCTCTTTACCAACTTCTCGCTAAACCCTACCATTACATGAGTTTAGCCTTCATACTACGATGTTCCTACATCTCTGTATCCTAACACTCGTTGGTGTTCTTAAGTCTAAGATTCATGGTAACTTATTTTTTGTGCCTTCTATTGTTCAAGAGATCGATCTATATTATGCTTCCTATATCAACCCAGGCGTCATATGTCAAAAAACTACCTGCCGTCAGTTTTCATCATTTCTCTACACTATCTTCAAAACAAAATCATCTTTGTTATGTTTCATGTCAACTGATGTAAGACACCTTAATTCCTACCTTTTGACGGATCCCCTCCTATCAACTTCAACACCTTATCTAAGAAGGCGATCAAGAAACATATTAGTACCCTGAAACTTGCACACCACAGTGCCAAGTTACCTTGTGTTTGATTGGGTATTCTCATCATTGTTTCCCAGTCAAATGATTCTATGAGTGTTTGACATCAACGCCATTTTTAACACTCATTAGTTTGTACTAGGCATCTTGGAGACCATCATCCTTATCGGTGGCCATCCTCACGTCTGTTAATAGTTTTCATTATTGACTAGTAATCATACGATTTATCACATGTTTGAATAAAACTCCTCTATTCACATTTGTAGAAATATGTAGTTTAGAGAAGTGACGATGAAGAGCGTGGGTAAAGGCTTACATCGTTTGGATTTTTTTCCTCTCGCAAGCTGCATATATTGTTTTCGGAGATAGCCCGTCAAATTGATCATATCATGACACAAAATTACACATTGTGCTTATTGATGGATATATTGGTTGATATCTCTTCCTGGAGAAATCACTCTGATAAAGCTATTGAGCATGGGAATGTCCGAATTAGGAAAAATTTATATATTTTAACATATGTTTCTTGTTCCAGGTTTCCCACTGTCCTGCAAATTCTCTCTCTCTCTCTCTCTCTCTCTCTCTTTCTCTCTCTCTAAATATAAAGTATTTCATCCATCGTCTTCGTCTCTGACTTCACACTTTAGGGGGAATCTGTTATACATAAAAATGGCCTCCTCAGTAGCTCAAAGGATAAGGACACATTAATGGAATAAATTGTCTAAAAATGAGACCTAATTTTCCATGGTAACACACCCCAGAAATTGCCAGGATGAGTTATAATTCCTCCTAGCTTCTTGTAGGGAGTGCTAATGCCTAGGTTAATGCCCTATTTTTCCTAAAGGGAAATGGTAACCATGTTACATGAGGTTTGAGGGGAATATTTCAACTTAACTGACTGACGTTTCCAGATTTTTCTGAAAGATTCGGTCTAATAAGCTAACAACTTATGGTTCAGTCCCCTGATTGGACATTGCTAAACCAATGTAAGTCATCCAAAGAGGGAAAACTAAATAATGTCATGGATTTTAACATATTCGAAGCAATGGAGAATAATGGAAAGGTTTTTACTCCCAAAATTCCTATTAATTGGAGGCAAGGGATCATTGTCAAATATCGAAAGGTTGCATGTGTGAGGAATGAATTTTTTTTAGTTTGAGGACTTATTGTTTTCATAGTTCATTGAGAAATATTGGCTCAAACATTGTCACACTAGGGATATTGAAGAGAGAGATGTTGGATTTGAAGGACTGAGAGAGGTTTGATCAAGCCGATGGTTGTAATCCTCCTTCATCTAATATATAGAAATGCCTCTGTTTTTTCCACTTGGTGTCTTATGATTGCATCTCTTTGATTATTTGTTTAAGATACATGTTATGAGTGGCCTAAATTTATATTATTTCATATTCAGTTATATACTTTTCTTTCATTTTTTTATCTTGATAATACTATGAAGATTACTAGTTTCATATTTTTCTTGTAGGATATGACCTTGGAGCTACTGAGGCGGGCTTCCACGAAACTACCTTGATCTCTCCAGTAGATCCACACTACACCTTGAGGTAATCCTTCTCTACTTCATCTTTTCAATCTTGTATGAACATGCATATGTTGTTTTTGTGAATGTTGCAGCTAATCTGACTCTCTACCTTGGGTCCCATGAAGGCCTAAGAGGGAACTTACTTTAGCTGCCACCCATGCATTTTACCCTTAAGAATTGTGGTTGTTAGACATTTGATATTTTGTGTCCTCTATTGGTTTTATGTTTCATATGTAATTTTTACTATGATTGGTGCATGACCATGCCACCTTGTTTATGATTTTGAATTACTGTTTGGGTTTTCTATGATTCTACATTTTTTCATTTTTTCTTCCTTTTACATTTCCGGGGTATTAGAAATTTATTGGGGAAAGAGGAAACTAATTTAGGTCGAGAAGATATAAGTGGAACAAAAAAAAGAAATTTAAGACCCACATGAAGCCCAATGCATGAATCAACGACTAATAAAGGAAGGAAGAAAAATATGACAGCTTGTTGTGCTGGTTGGATCCATAGGGATAATACGACAATCGAAGGAAAACCACAAAAAAGGTGAAAACGAAGGTAATTTGAGTAACTAGTGAGGATAATTAATGGGTTCAGGTAACATGGTACATTATTGAGCAAGTAGGTAGGAAAGACCATTGCTGAAAAATCCATTGGAATGATGTTCCTATGGATAGAATGACCCAAGGATGAATTCATAGAGGAATTTGGAGTACTTTTACTTGAGGCATTTTAGGCTGACCACCTACATACCACACGGGGCATCCCTGAATATTTTTATAGAATTTTCAGAAAGTGAATAAAGTAAGGTCAGATAATAATTAGACAGGGCATTGTAATAATATTATGGCATTAAAAAAATACGTTTCAATCACTAACAGTCAATAAATAATTTGACTCATGCATCCATGACAAACTTAAAACATTTGATAAAAAGAAAAAATAAAATTAAACGAGATAAAGACACGTAACACATGAAACATAGTAAAATATAGTTACCTGAGATAATAAGGCCACTTACTGATAAATGTAATAACACTACAACATGTCCAATTATTCTTTACTTCTAAAATATATTCCTCGATGATGAATGAATCCAATAGTAAATATTAAAACCATAAAATCATGAATATCAATGAGAGAATATAATGAATTCAAAGTTTTACTAGTATCTCAAATTTTGAAATATTACAGACAATACATACAAAGAAAATGTAATAGTTGAGAATACATTAGGCGAATATTGTTGTTAGCTATGGAGGCAAGCTCCTCGAACTATTATTTAATAAATTGTTTGATATTTCAATCACTCAATTCGATAATATTAATATCATAATATGAAAATATTGAATTAAATGGGAACTACCAAACAAGGAACAAGTCTTTTATTCAACGTTTCAATTGTTATGGAAAAACACATATATAAAAGAAAATTGATAAATAATTTAGGGTCATTTCATTAAAATGACGAAGGTTTGTGTATCATGTACAATCATGTACATGAAATAAAATTATAGCTTCTGTCAACAACACCCTCCCCATTATGAGAAATGAGACTTTAAATAATAACATCATAAATAATTATCTTGGAAATAATTGTCTCGAACTTAACTAAATGTTAGAGCTAAAAGTAAAACAAATTAAAAAATTTAAATAAATTGATTAAAACATTATGATCACCTCTATGACTTAGGACCCTTATTTCTCTTTGACGTGCCTGCAGGGGAGGAGCTTTGAGCTCCAGACATTCTGACTATAGGTATCTGCATTGTAATAAGAGGTATCTTGCTCTAGTCCTCTAGTTGATTTGTCACTGATTTCATTGGTTAAATGGGCTAAAAAAATTGAGTGGTTGAAGACTTTTGCTCCATAATAATATTACGTTTTATATGATTTCTAACCTTAGTAATATGGTCCCATTCTAGGGCTGACAACCAAGGAAAATTTTTATACTTTGTTATCACTACAATTAGACAAGATCTGATTTGATATCATGCCATGGGAATATTCTGTATTAATTTATTGGTTTTGAAAATGATGGTAAAATATCTATAGAGGGTGTTCACTACCATGGATGGAGAAACGAAACCTTCCCCCTGTATGGCTAAAAACCCAAGGTCTTGGTATTTATTCTTTAACTTATCATAAAAATTTTCATTCTATATCAACCAACTCTCCTTTCCCCAGAAGGATGGGACCCACAACATGCCAAGGTAATTCTAATATATCATAAAATCATCGATCTCTACATAGGATCTTACTCTGGAGATGTTTTGTTTAATCTCCCTCTAGATGGCTTATCTTTCCTATATCATAACCTTTCCTCTTGTGGTGGTAGCTCTAATCACTTCCTGTAAGGTTTTAACTTTGACTTCCTCTTCTTTAAGTGTACTCTGGATTTGATCAATCATGTTTTCCTTTTGCATTATTAAAATTTCCTCCTTACTATTAACTCTTTGTTTCTCTACTCTGGTTTTTTCAAGTTATTTTTCCAACTGAGATACTTTTATGCACAATAAATTTGAGTCCTCAACTTTTGGAACCTGGTAGGTGGCAAGGGATTGATCAACTATAGTTTAATACTCTTCAACAGTTTTAAGATGTTGTTCTTCTCTTGCATTATGTTAGGGTCTCGTGATTTGGCTGATTGGCAAGCCAAGTGATAGGGTAACATCAAACCAACTTTGGAGCCCAAGGACCTAGCCTTCCTGGACTCAGAGAGGGCTCTCTCTATTTGTGTAAGGGATATCTATGTGTTTTTCTTATTATGTTTCTGATTTAAGGCTTGTTGTGAAGTAGTTTTTTGGTTTTGATTTTAGGTTTGTGAGGGAGGAACTGATCAAAGACTAAGATAGGTAAAAATATTGTCAGATCAACTAGGCTATGGGGTCAAAAAGGTCAAGAAAGCTTCAGATGGTGATACAAGGTATGTTGAAGGGCCGATTTGATCAAGGTAAAATGGATCTTTAGGTAAAATGAAGTGGGATGGGCACTAAGTTTGTGAATAACAAAGGCTTTCAGACATAAATATTTCAATAGCTGACATAAAAATGGTAGGGCGAGCTATTAATCATGATAAATGTAACTATAAACTAATAAATGCATAGAAATAAACATTCAAGAAATACATAGAGATATACGACTCTCTAACTTTAGGAAATTTCTATCATACTTTGGGGAAAGACAATTAAGACAAACAAATAACTCAAATCACTATGAGGAAACACCTAGACATAGTATTTCAAGCTATCGGGCACTTCGAAGTAAGATTGCAGAGTTTTAGGCAAAGGGAAAGATTAGTACAAGACCTCCTTGGTTCAACTAGGACAATCAAACAATCGAAGAAAGGTTTCAGAGGTGGATCTATGACTAGCCATGAGTAAGAAAGGCATACCGTGAATCATACTTAGCATGCATAAAACCATACATGAAACAAGCAAACAATTTCTTCAGTGATCAAACAACAATCAAGGATTCTTTGATATGACTAAGAAGGAAGAAAACATAGAAGCTATAAAGAAACATGAAATATGAGGTGCCTCCAAGGGCATGTCTCAAAGATATTCTCTACTGTCTTATAGCAAGAAAGAGCATGAAATATGAATGAAAACTAAGAAGCGTAATAGAGAGGGACACTATACCATTTTACCTAGTCAAGGAATCCAACAGCAGTCCTCTTTCATCATCCAAAAACATTCAAGAAACTATCCAATGCATGAGACAAGTATTTCTTCCAAGCTTGTATAGCCATATATTTCTCTATATCATCAATTTCAGCCTTGTTTACAATGAAGTCGCTTGGAATATATAGGCCAAGATGGAGGAGGAAACCCAACCAAGGAAACTAGCTAGCCATTGGCTCGAAAACAAATATCTTATCTTGTCCTTGAGGCTTTGCAAAGCTCAAGGAAAAAAGTATCCAATAAAATATCTCAAAATGCTAAAAAAAGGGAATAAATTTGACTTTTTATTACTGGCAATGTCCCAAAATATCTTAACGCACATTTGGAGAGGCCACTTTAGAAAACTACCTTTTTTGGCCAAAAAGCACTAAGGGCGCACCAGCAAAAAATTTCCTGTCTTTCGGATGACTTTTAAGGGAATTCCCGATGTCGAAACGAGTCCTGTGATAGCTCGTTGGAAATATATTGATTTCTACTTTCTGGAAAAGCTTGAATTTTCACAAACTAATGCCTGGAAGTCTATCAAATACTGAACTAAGTGAAAAAACCCAAAAATTAGGCCTTGCTGATATGTGGGCAGAGTGTTGAAAAAGTGAGTGTTTTTCACCTCTTTGGGGGACTAAAACAACTTCAATTTCTCTAAAAATTTCTGAGTAGATGCTCCTAAATTTAATGCATCAAATGGTATCACTCTCAATAGTTGAGGATTCTCCAAACAAAAATAGCGGCACCCATGATTTTATGTAATTAGGCCCAAAAATGTCAAAAAACAAGAACATGTCAAAATTCGCTCAATTTTGGTGAGAAAGTACCTCAAGGCTTCTTAGAAACATGTCTAGAATCTCGGGCCAAAATTCCAAGCCTAGAGGTGTATTTCTCCTTTTTTCTCACCGAGCGCCCTCTTTGGGCGATTTTGAGTTTTTCTTGTGCATCCTTCAATTTCCTTTGTGCAAACTGATTTTGCCTTTTGTAGCACCTGTTTCCTCTGATACTCTTTACTGATTCACCAAAAAAAGCTGATTCAAATGATCTCTGAAATTTTTTCCCAACACAACACCTCTTTTCTCTTTGTAATTCACTGTGTTTCTTGGATGCTAGCAAACAAGCATTTGTCAAATGAAAACAAAAATTACTTTTTATCACTGTGCTTGGGCAAGAGATTTTAAACAAGATATGTTTGTGTTTTTTGTTGAAGAAGAATCTCTTTTTTTTTTTGGCACAAAAACCCTCCCTTCAAACACTGCCTCTCTTTTTGATTTGGCAATGGCACATTTGAAAACAATGCTTTAAAGAATCTTTGCAATCGACAAAACCTTATCTTCTAGCCACTATTTTTCTCTGAGTTTTAACGAACAAATGCCTTTTGCAAACACTGTTAAGACACTTTCCAAAACTGATTTGAAGACCTCCAAACACACTCTATTTTTCTTCTAGAAAATGTGAGTGTTCTTATTTATTTCATAGCATAAATAACACTTTCAAAATGGCACATTAGTCCTCTCTTCTTTCACTGTTTCTATCCTTTTGATGTAGCAAACAAACTACCCTTTGCAAGCACTGTTTAAGACACCTTTAAAAAAACTTGAAACCTCTTTACAAACTCTGCTTCTTTGATTCTGGGGGCTGCATAAACTCTTCACTATCTCACAACACAAAAGGACTTCTTTAAACTGACCAAGCCTTTATCCCTTTTACCACTGTCTAGATGATATTTTAAACTGTTTTAAGACCTCTACAACCTCTGTTTTTTCCTTATTAGCAACTTTGCACATTCTAAGCCATTTATAGAAAGAAAAATTTCTTAAAATGACACATCAACCATTATCCCTTTCACTATCCCTCTGTGGTTGTTAGAAACAAAAGGGATTTATTGAAAACACTCTTATAACATACTCCTTCAACTGATTTGAAAACCTTTACAACTATGTCTACTTTCTCTTAGAGATTGTGCAAACTCTAAGCTATCTCATAGCATAAAAGGACTTTCAACTTTGCATATCAAACGATCTTCCTTTCACTATTTTAATAAACAACCCCTTTGCAAACAGATCTTCAATAAAACTATGATGATTTTTTACCTTTCAATCCCTATTTTGGTCTTTGAAACTTGTGAACAAACCTCCTTCAAACTAAAACTGGGGAAAAATATGACAGAGACCTTTAGAGAAGCTTTCTTGATGTGATCAGAAGTGAAATTTTGTGGGTAAAATTTCTTGGGCACTTTTTTAAAGACTGTGTTTCTGGTAGGCATGGGTGTTGCACAGGTGTGTCGCGCTGTGTGTCAAAATGCATTGTAAAAACCTACAAGTGCACCGCGCGTTTTTGAAGCCCATTTTGGAGGCCTTCCCGGTGTCAAAATTAGGCCTGAGATGGCTCGTTGGAAAGATATGGAAGTATAATTTCCAAATATGCTTGATTTTTTTCATTTGGTGTCCATCTGGTTGTTCAAAAATTGATTTTCCCAACACTGGTAAAAAATGGTGAATCCTGGTGCAAAAATGAATAGTGTTGTTTGCAGGCCACTTTTGGATGCCTTCCCTGTGTTGGAATTGGGCCCAAGATGGCTCGTTGGAAATATATTGAAGTTTAATTTACAAATATTCTTTATTTTTTTAATTTTATGTCTATTTAGTTGTTCAAAAATTGATTTTCCTAACACTGGTAAAAAATGGTGAATGCTGGTGCAGAAATACATAGTTTTGTTTGAAGGCCACTTATGGATGCCTTCCCGGTGTCGGAATTGGGCCTGAGATGGATCGTTGGAAAGATATGGAAGTATAATTTCCATATATGCTTTATTATTTTCATTTGGTGTCCATTTTGTTGTTCAAAAATTGACTGTCCCAACACTGGTCAAAATGGTGAATTCTAGTGCAAAAATTCTCCCATGACATCTGTATTTTTTACATTTCTCACAAACCATGATACTTGTGTAGAAACTGAAGGACGTTTTTCTTCTTGAACCTATTATGGAAAAAAACCTCTCTCAATTTTGTCAATTTCATCTCTTTGTGGTCAGAAAATAATTTTCAAACAAACTGCATGGGCCCTCCTTAACCTTTGTTTTTGTGAAGCGAAAGAGATGTTTCTTTGACTGAAAGTGAAACATGTTTATTCAACATTTAACCATTTTAATGAGCTAATTCATAGTGTAAACATTGGGAGGGATGATCCTCTGTATTTTTTGAAGGAGGCCTATGTTTGACAACTTCATGGGCGCTTTGTAACCTCTGTTTTATTTCTCTTTAAACTACATTTCTCCACAACGGTCCTGTGGAGACCTATTAACCTAAAACAGCTATGTGAGACCTTTACCAAAGCTATACTATTTTTAAAAAATTTCAAACAAATATGGCCAGAAATATTTTTCAATAATCACTCATGTGTTTCACTGTTTCATGAGGTGAAAAAAAAAATCTTTTGAAATCTGTCTTTGATCCTTTACTAGCTCTGGATGGAGATTATGTCAGGAAAACTACTCAAGTTTTTCATAGTCAGTGTTAGGCTTTATGTTTATGATAAAAAGGCTCCTCTCCAAGTACTCCTCCAGGCCCTTGCCTTCAGTTTGTAGGAGGCTCCCAAACATCTTGTCTTTATCATTTGAAAAAAAACTTACATACAGACCACAATGAAGCTTTTGATAACCTAATTGTGCAAACCATCTCATTTATGAGTTTTTTCAACATCTTTGTTTGTCATAAAGCGGTTATCAATCATAGGACTTGACTTTGTTTTTCTACAAGGGAGGCTACCATCAAGGATCACTACTGTAGCCCTTACAACCATATAAAACAATAGTGCTTGTTCTCGGATTTGTGTACAAGGGGGATCACTACAAACACACTGTGGCAATACTTTGCTAATGAGCCTTCAGAATTATCATGAATCTTTCCCTCTCATTTATCACTTGATTGATTTAGCTTATGATGAACCATAATGGATTTGTAAAAATGAGAATGTCCTTTTCACATACAGCTATGTGAAAAATTCCTTATATTATTTCGCAGATATGACCAGAGCCCAAACTTTGTTTATCAACATCACCATTCAGAAAAAGCCCTTTTTTAATTAAAAATATCACCTGTGATTTATCCTTGGAGGGATGTTTTTATAATTGTGAGATCAGTGGTCTTTTAACAGCAATATGTTGACCATTTTTTGTAATATGAAAAGGCCTTCAACCTATCATCTCTCATTAACTTACCACCAATTTTCAACCTTGTATTCCCAATAAGAAACTTACTTAAACACCATTTGAAACTCTGTTGATGCATCTTTTGTTCATCCTTTGGAAGGAGGTGGCCTACAAGAACATTGAAATCATTTAAAAACATGTTGGCCCTCTGCTTGTTTATGAGGGAGTCCACATCATGCCTTTCTAACCATATGCTCTTGATTGAAGGAGGTTTACAGCTGTGCTTCTAGCCATCTGCTCTTTTGAAGAAGGTTAACATAGTCATGACAACTTATCTATCTCGAAATTGTGTCATCTTTCTTTGAAATCACCAAGGATTGTTTTATTGGATGTCTGCCTCATCTTTTGGAGAAGATGGTCTATGTGAACTGTAACCTCAAGTGATAGCCTTCTAGTTAAACATTATAACTCATGACTTATCCTTTGAAAGAAGGCTCTAGTAAACATAAGAAACATTTTAGCACCATTATGCCACTGTGTGTTTTCTCATTTGAAAGAGGTCATCAACTTATGAAATTTCATTTGCTCCATTGATTTTCAAACTTGTATTTTCAATAAGAATCCTACCCAAACATCATTTCAAAAACTATTGATGCATCTTTTATTCATTTTTTAGAAGGAGGTGGTGTAAAGAAATTTCTGAAGTTACTCTAAAAAACCCTAAACCTCTGTTTCTGACCCTATACTTTTAAATGAAGGAGGTACTTATCATGCTCCTAACCATCTGCTCTTGCTTGGAGGAGGTTATCAGCAAGATTTCTTCTAACATTTTCTCTTTGACTAGTGTTTTTGTCCTAGGCTCAAGGCAACATAAGAAGCAGTTGTCTTCTTATGTATTATGATGATGTCTTTGGGAAAAATTATGCAGCATTATTTCTGAAGGAGACACTAAAACACTGTAGATCAAAATTATATCAGTCCTTTGTATTCATGTGGCTTTCAAGGATGATCTCAGCTCTTTGGGAAAATTTTTACCTTTGACACATGCACTCCTGTTCTCCTTTCATTTCAGCTCTCCACATGCTTCATGATGGCAAATTGCTTCAACATGAGAGACTTATTTAGACTTGTCTCTTTTCTCTTGTTTAGATATTGTTTGTCATTCAATTACACCCCTGCAGAGATGCAAAACATATGACTTTGAACCGTGGAAGGATTCTTTGGTGCCTTATGGAGATTTTTCCCGATCTAAGCACATTCTTTTAGATGGTAAACATGCTTATCTTCTTCTGATTTGGACCTTTGTTGAATTTCTTCTTGAACAGAGACAAAAGACCTCTTAGTGGTGTGCGACCTATGGATGTATCAAGACTTATTTTGCAGAATAGGAAGACAATCTATGACTGATTGGTCCTATACAGAGGCTCTTTTGGCTTAGGATATTTTTGCCAAGGAAATGACTCCTAAACACCACTATCTAACTTAGGGGTAACTTTCATATATTTTGATTGTTTTCTCAACAAGAAAATTAGGGATAGGAAGGGAGACACTTTGTCAAATGTTGGACAGTGAGTTTGATGAGAAATAAGGGGAAAATGATAGTATACAAGCGAGACTAAGATAGCTATAGACAGGGATATTTTACTGAAACAAGACAAGACTTGAAAACTAAAGCTTGCTCTGAGCATAGGCTGACAGGGAAAAAGGTAAAAGGAATAAAATTTGTCTGGGGTGTTTTCTAGATGAAAAATTGACATATGGAGATTAGCTTCTAGAAAAATTAGCTAGGAATCTAGTCATCAACAACAGGTGAAAAATACTGATGACTAACAGTGGCTCCATTTGGGGAGGGCAGCTCCTTTTCAGGAGGTGTCCAGAATTGTAGATCTCTAGCTTATGAAGACCAGTGCCTTATCCATTGGCGCAAATCTCATTATTTCTTGATGCCATTTCTGAAAATTGACAGCATGATTAGCCTCAAAAACATCTCTACCTACCCAGCTATATTTCCTAACATTTTTCTTCTTTAGGTGCATTTTGACTAGCAACCTTTTGACATGATATTTTTAAGAAAAGAAACTATCTATTTCTACACTTATATCTTCCGGGAGTTCAGATTAAACTGATGAACTCCTTTGTTTCTCTACCTATGCTAGATCGACTGTCAAGATTAAGTTGTTTGATAGGATTTTATTCACTATTCTAGAAGATGAAATTGAAAAATGATCAAATCAAGATTAGACGGTCTGATTTGTCATGTGTTTGTGGCATAAAAGACAAGCTGCACACAAATATTATTTTGCATGAAAATGAGATCTAGAAAAATCAAGGCTAGGATACATAGTTTGTTTTTCATCCCTGTTTTCCTCTTTGGTTCTGTTTTGAGCAGGTGGAACCAATATCTTTTCCTAATCTACTTCTATTGACAAGTCAAGCTTACACATTTTGACTATCATCTCTTTCACTATCTTATCAGCAATCAATTTAAAACATGTTCAGTTATGATTAGGCTAGATAACTGAACAAGACATCTTTTGAACACTAGTAGCAGCATTTAGACTTGTGCGCTTTCAGAATGACTATTTTTTGAAGATGGGGCTTTTCTGTTTTTTCTCAAACTACCCTCTTTTCTACTTTTCTTGTTATTTTTGTGTTTTCTGTTTTTCTCAAAACAAACTGAAAGAAATATGCTCATGGGGCTTAGCTTATTTTGCATGCCTATCTATTCTATTTGGTGAACTCTTCTTTCCAATATAACCAGTCAAATAGATGATTTCATGGTTGATCTTGGTTCAGATCTTTGATGATGTTGAAGAAATCAAAAGGCCACTTCCACCTCACTTGTTTTCGGACAGTAGTGCTTAAGTTTTTTCTCATACTTTGCAGCAAACTGTTCATGGTAGAACCCACTACTCCTTCATATTTCTCAAGGAAAAAAACAAATGGATCTTGGAATAATACCGGATCTAGAGGATTTGATATATAAGCTTCATTCAGGACTACTCTTTGTTCCACTTGGCTGTGTTTGGGACTCTCTTGGGAAAGAAACTTTTCCCCTCCCTCATGATCACTTGGACTGTCAAACTCATTATATATTGCAGTGTAGTCCTCTTGCCCTGCTGATGTATCCTGATTAAGTGGACTGCAAAATGTGTGAAGATCATTATTTTGATGAATAGGGATACTCTTTGGCAACAAATCTTCTTGAGAAAGAAGAGCAACAACTTTCTTGTGATCATCAATTTTCAAGCTTTAATTTTCAATTTGTAATTGAATGGAACTTGGTGGCTGCAAATCAGGAATTAAAGAGGATTCTATGTCCAAAATGACTTCCTCAATAATTTCGGGAAAAGGCTTCTTATTGACAACATGCTCAATAATTTCACCATCTTCCTCAACCTTGTCATCGAAGCTGAAAGGTTCCAAAATCTCAAGGCTTTCTTTATCATTGCTATAGGTGACCTGTATTGTTTTCTTACTTTTTTCAACCTGATGATAGTGAAATTTTTCCCATAAATTAATTGTTGAGTACTCTGCAAGGTTAGTTTCTGGTTGGATATCATAATCATCAACATATTGATTGAACCTTGGAGAATTATCAATATAAGTAATGTCACCAACCATGCATATTGGACTATCAGATTTCTTTTCTTTGAATTGATCTATAAATCTATTATCTATTGTGTGATAATTAAGATCAGGAGAAAAATTAAGAGAGGCTGACTGTATGTTTATGAGCTGATCTATCTCCTCTTCAGTTAAATTATCTTGAGAAAATTGATTTAGAGGATGAATTTATTTTTGGGCCTCACCTAAGAGAGATGATGAATCATCACTTGTACTTTTAGAGAAATCCTATGGTTTCCCTTTCGTTTCTTGATTGGTTTCCTCTTCAACTAATTTTTCTTGATGTTCGGGATAATAAGCATGGGATTCATGACTTGTCTCTGATAGGATTTTAGGAGGCCAATTTTCTTGTATGAATTTAAATGACTCAAAGCATAATGGTAGAGATCCTACAATTCTTGATTTTTCTTCCATTTCAGTTTTGAATTTATCCTTAATCAACTCTTCTTGATGTTCGGGACAATAAGCATGGGATTCATGAATTTCGTCTGATAGATTCTCAGAAGGCCAATTTTCTCGTATAATCTGAAATGGCTTAGAGCACAAAGGTAGAGATCCTAAAGGTTTTGTTTTTTCTTCCATTTCAGATTTAATTTCATTCTCAATCAACACTTCTTGGCTGTCAATATATTTATCTTGAGTATGAAGAGTATGAACCTCCTCTAAAAGATCCCCAGGATGCCAATTTCCTAAGTCTTCATCAATGTTTACAAGGTGTTGTATGAGGTCTTCAGATTGATCACAACATTTTTCAGCCATTGATAGAGATGGACAATGCCCTATATAGTTTTTACAAAATACTTTATGGAAATCCTTCAAAGAAAAAAAGATGCCAGGCTTTAGCCCTTCATACCAATTTCTCGCCTTATCTTCTAATGTTCCCATAAACATTTTCATGAGGCAGTCCTCCTGCCATTCAACCTTTAACCTCCCTATGTGTATATGAAATTTTATGAGGTGTAATAAGGGGTCATCAACCTTTTCATCTCGAAAGACAGGTAGGTTTTTTATCGAATTTATTTTAGGCATTTTGTCTGGGAATCCAGGGATATGTTCTCTACTCATCAGAGCATATCTCCTTTGTGTCCTTGGATCCATATTTGTTAATCAGAAAGGATCACTGTGTCTTTTCAACCAGTCTAAAGTTCTCTACCAGTGGATTCTTTTGGTCTAATGAAGGTTGTGGAGTCACCAGGTGGAAGATTTGAACTGTGTTGTCCACCATCAGCATGATTGGGATTGCTTAATGCATTCCCAGGAGATTTTATAAGGACTAGTGGAGTAATAGGCCCACTGGAGGCTAGTGGAGTCGCCAAGTGGATGATTCAGATCTATGGTCCACCACCAATACTCTTAAATATGCTTTCAAGAAAAAAATTTCTAGCAAACTTTGAGGTGGAGACTTGCAAGAAAGACTTATCACTTAGTTTCAATAGTTTTCTAGACTGTTTAGACAAGATAATGGTTTTATTTGCAAGTTTATTCTGTCTATCTCCTATGTTTAGGTGAAGTTTTCTGAATCGCTAAGTTATACTTAGTTTGTCACTGATTACAGAGGTTGCACCATGAATTTTAAGTTTTGGAAAGGACGAGTCAACAGAAGAGTATGGTTTATGAAATTTTTGGTTTTTATGGAGTTTTGGGCCTACTGAAGGCTAGTCGAGTCGCCAGGTGGATTTTTGGTTGTTTTTATAGAGATGTACTTATGGTCCACCACCAATAACTAGGAAAATCCAATCTGGGGATGTTTTTTGGGGTTTTCTGAGTCTTTATGTGCAGCCTATGGTTTGTTAGAGTGTTCTAAACATGATTAATCACATTGATAGGGTGGTGAAGCAAAAAGAGTTTTCTCTAAATGATTGTATGGGCTTCTTTCTTGTTTTTTTTTTAAATTAAAAGACTAAAGAATCTACAAGATTTTTCTAAACTGTTATCTACTCAGTTAGTCCCACCGTGATCGCCATTATGTTAGTGTGGTGATGAGGTGGCTAATTCACTAGGTATTCTTGAAGATAAGGGATTTCTGGAGTCCTAAGGTGTACTTAGATTTTCACTAACTCAAAGTCCCACCGTGATCACCATTATGTTAGGAAGCGGTGGGATAAGTCCACAAGATAGTATTCTCAAAGGTCTCTGAAGGTTTAGGGAATCTAAGTTTGTTTATTACTCAGAGTCCCACTGTGATCGCCATTATGTTAGTGTCGCATGATTTGGCTGATTGGCAAGCCAAGTGACAGGATAACATCAAACCAACTTTGGAGCCCAAGGACCTAACCTTCCTGGACACAGAGAGGGCTCTCTTTATTTGTGTAAGGGATATCTATGTGTTTTGCTTCTTATGTTTCTGATTTTAGGCTAGTTTTGAAGTAGGTTTTTGGTTTTGCTTTTAGGTTTGCAAGGGAAGAACTGATCAAAGACTAATATAGGTAAAAATATTGTCAGATCAACTAGGCTATGGGGTCGAAAAGGTCAAGAAAGCTTTAGATGGTGATACAAGGTATGTTGAAGGGCCGATTTGATCAAGGTAAAATGGATCTTTAGGTAAAATGAAGTGGGATGGACACTAAGTTTGTGAAGAAAAAAGGTTTTCAAACATAAATAGTTCAATAGCTGACATAAACATGGTAGGGCTAACCATTAATCATGATAAATGTAATTATAAACTAACAAATGCATAGAAATAAACATTCAAGAAATACATAGAGATATATGACTCTCTAACTTTAGGAAATTGCTATCAGACTTTGGGGAAAGACAATTAAGACAAACAAATAACTCAAATCACTATGAGGAAAACCCTTAGACATAGTATTTCAAGCTATCGGGCACTTCGAAGTAAGATTGCAGAGTTTTAGGCAAAGGGTAAGATCAGTACAAGACCTCCTTGGTTCAACTAGGACAATCAAAAAATCAAAGAAAGGTTTCAGAGGTGGAGCTATGACTAGCCATAAGTAAGAAGGGCATACCATGAATCATACTTAGCATGCATAAAACCATAAATGAAACAAGCAAACAATTTCTTCAGTGATCAAAGAGAAATCAAGGATTCTTTGATATGACTAAGAAGGAAGAAAACATGGGAGCTATAAAGAAACATGAAATCTTAGGTGCCTCTAAGGGCATGTTTCAAATCTATTCTCTACTGTCTTATAGCAAGCAAGAGAATGGAATATGAATGAAAACTAAGAAGCATAACAGAGAGGGACACTATACCATTTTACCCAGTCAAGGAATCCAACAACAGTCCTCTTTCATCATCCAAAAACATTCAAGAAACTATCCAATGCATGAGACAAGTATTTCTTCCAAGCTTGTATAACCATATATTTCTTTATATCATCATGTTCAGCCTTTTTTACAATGAAGTCTCTTGGAATATATAGGTCAAGATGGAGGAGGAAAACCAAACAAGGCAACTAGCTAGCCATTGGCTCAAAAGAAAATATCTTATCTTGTCCTTGAGGCTTTGCAAAGCCCAAGGCACAAAATATCCAATAAAATATCTCAAAATGCTAAAAAAGGGAATAAATTTGACTTTTTATGACTGGAAATGTCCCAAAATAGCTTAACGCACATTTGGACAGGCCACTTCAGAAAACTGCATTTTTTGGCCAAAAAGCACTAAGGGCGCACCAACAGAAAATTTCCTATCTTTCGAATGACTTTTGAGGGCCTTCCCGATGTCGAAACGAGGGCCGTGATGGCTTGTTGGAAATATATTGATGTCTAATTTCTGGAACAACTTCAATTTTCCAAAAATAATGCATGGAAGCCTGTCAAATACTAAATTGAGTGAAAATAACCCAAAAATTAGGCCTTGCTGATACGTGGGCTGAGTGTTGAAAAAGTGAGTGTTTTTCGCCTCTTTGGGGGACTAAAACAACTTCAATTGTTATGAAAATTTCTGAGTATATTCTCCTAAATTTAATGCATCCAATGGTACCACTCTCAACAGCTAAGGATGCTCCAAACAAAAATGGCGGCGCCCATGATTTTATGCAATTAGGCCCAAAAATGTCAAAAAGCAAGAACATGTCAAAATTCGCTCAATTTTGGTGAGCAAGTACCTCAAGGCTTCTTAGAAACATGTCTAGAATATTGGGCCAAAATTCCAAGCCTAGAGGTGTCTTTATCCTTTTTTCTCACCGGGCGACCTCTTTGGGCGATTTTGAGTTTTTCTTGTGCATCCTTCAATTTCCTTCATGCAAACTGATTTGGCCTTTTGTAGCACCCGTTGCTTTTGATACTCTTTAATGATTCACCAAAACAAGCTGATTCAAATGATCTCTGAAAATTTTTCCCAACACAACACCTCTTTTCTTTTTTTAATTCACTGTGTTTCTTGGATGCTAGCAAACAAGCATTTGTCAAATGAAAACAAAAATTACTTTTTATCACTGTGTTTGGGCAAGAGATTTTAAACAAGATATGTTTGTGGTTTTTGTTGAAGAAGAATCTATTTTGTTTTGGCACAATAACTCTCCCTTCAAATACTGCCTCTCTTTTTGATTTGGCAATGGCACATTCGAAAACAATGCTTTAAAGACTCTTTGCAATTGAAAAAACCTTATCTTCTAACCACTATTTTTCTCTGAGTTTTAACAAACAAATGCCTTTTGCAAACACTGTTAAGAAACTTTCCAAAACTGATTTGAAGACCTCCAAACACATTCTGTTTTTCTTCTAGCAAATGTGAGTGTTCTTAGTTATTTCATAGCATAAAGAACACTTTCAAATTGGCACATTAGTCCTCTCTTCTTTCACTATTTCTATCCTTTTGATGTAGCAAACAAACTACCCTTTGCAAGCACTATTTAAGACACATTTAAACAAACTTGAAACCTCTTTACAAACTCTGCTTCTTTGATTCTAGGGGCTGCATAAATTCTTCACTATATCACAACACAAAAGGACTTCTTTAAATTCACCAAGCCTTCATCCCTTTTACCACTATCTAGATGATCTTTTAAACTGTTTTAAGACCTCTACAACCTCTGTTTTTTTCTTCTTAGCAAATTTGTACATTCTAAGCCATTTATAGAAAGAAAAACTTCTTAAAATGACACATCAACCATTATCCCTTTCACTGTCCCTCTGTTCTTGTTAGAAACAAAAGGGATTTATTGAAAACACTCTTACAACATACTCCTTCAACTGATTTGAAAACCTTTACAACTCTGTCTACTTTCTCTTAGAGATTGTGCATACTCTAAGCTATCTCATAGCACAAAAGGACTTTCAACTTTGCATATCAAACCATCTTCCTTTCACTGTTTTAATAAAAAAACACTTTGCAAATAGATCATCAATAAAACTATGATGATTTTTTACCTCTCAATCCCTATTTTGGTCTTTGAAACTTGTGAACAAACCCCCTTCAAACTAAAATTGAGGAAAAAGACAAGAGGCACCTTTGGAGAAGATTTCTTGATGTGCTCGGAGGTGAAATTTTGTGGGAAAAATTGCTTGGGAACTTTTTGAAAGACTGTGTTTCTGGTAGGCATGGGTGTTGCATAGGCACACCACGCAATCACACAGGCACGCTGCGCTGTGTATCAAAATGCATTATAAAAACCTACAGGCCCGCCGCGCAATTTCCCAGGCGCGCCGCGTGTTTTTGAAGCCCGTTTTGGAGGCCTTCCCGGTGTTGGAATTGGGCCCGAGATGGATCGTTGGAAAGCTATGGAAGTTTAATTTCCGAATATGCTTGATTTTTTTCATTTTGTATCCATTTTTTTGTTAAAAAGTTTATTTTCCCAACAATGGTCAAAAATGGTGAATCCTGGTGCAGAAATGCATAGTGCTATTTGCAGGCCACTTTTGGATGCCTTCCCAGTGTCGGAATTGGGCCTGAGATGGCTCGTTGGAAAGCTATTGAAGTATAATTTCCAAATATTCTTTATTTTTTTAATTTGGTGTCCATTTGGTTGTCCAAAAATTTACTTTCCAAACACTGGTAAAAAATGGTGAATGCTGGTGCAGAAATACATAGTGTTGTTTGCAGGCCACTTTTGGATGCCTTCTCGGTGTCGGAATTGGGCCTGAGATGGCTTGTTGGAAATATATGGAAGTATAATTTCCAAATATTATTTATTTTTTTCATTTTGTGTCCATTTGGTTGTTCAAAATATTACTTTACCAACACTGGTCAAAATGGTGAATTCTGGTGCAGAAATTCTCCTGTGACATCTGTATTTTTTACATTTCTCACAAACCATGATACCTGTGTAGAAACTGAAGGAGATTTTTCTTCTTGAACCTATTATGGAAAAACAACTCTCTCATTTTTGTCAATTTCATCTCTGTTTGGTCAGAAAATAATTTTGAAACAAACTTCCTGGGCGCTCCTTAACCTTTGTTTTTGTGAAGCGAAAGAGATGTTTCTTTAACTGAAATTGAAACATGTTTAATCACCCTTTAACCATTTTAATGAGCTAATTCATAGTGTAAAAATTGGGAGGGCTGATCCTCTTCCTTTTGTGAAGGAAGCCTATGTTTAAAAACTTCATGGGCGCTTTGTAACCTCTGTTTTATTTCTCTTTAAACTGCATTTCTACACAACGGTCCTGTGGAGACCTATTAACCTAAAACAACTCTGTGAGACCTTTACCAAAGCTATAATATTTTTAAAAAATTTCAAACAAATATGGCCAGAAGTCTTTTTCAATAATCACTCATGTGTATCACTTTTTCATGAGGTGAAAAAAAAAAAACTTTTGAAATATGTCTTTGATCCTTTACTAGCTCTGGAAGGAGATTATGTCAGGAAAACTACTCAAGTTGTTCATAGTCACTATCAGGCTTTATGTTTATGATGAAAAGGCTCCTCTCCAATTACTCCTCCAGGCCCTTGCCTTCAGTTTGTAGGAGGCTCCCAAACATCTTTTCTTTATCATCTGAAGAAAAACTTATATACAGACCACAATGAAGCTTTTGATAACCTAATTGTGCAAACCCTCTCATTTATGAGTTTTTTCAACATATTTGTTTGTCATAAATCGGTTATCAATCATAGGACTTGACTCTGTTGGTCTACAAGGGAGGTTACTATGAAGGATCACTAATGCAGCCCTTACAACCATATAAAACAATAGTGCTAGTTCTTGGATTTGTGTACAAGGGGGATCGCTACAAACACATTGTTGCAGTACTTTGCTAATGAGCCTTCAGCCTTATCATGAAGCTTTTCCTCTCATTTATCACTTGATGGATTTATCTTATGATGAACCATAATGGATTTGTAAAAGCGAGAATTTCCTTTTCACATACACCTATGTGAAAACTTCCTTATATTATTTTGCAGATATGACCAGAGTCCAAACTTTGTTTATCAACATCACCATTCAGAAAATGGCCTTTTTTAATTAAAAATATCACGTGTGATTTATCCTTGGAGGGATGTTTTTATAATTGTGAGATCAGTGGTCTTTTAACAGCAGTATGTTGACCATTTTTTGTAATATGAAAAGGCCTTCAACCTATCATCTCTCATTAACTTACCACTAATTTTCAACCTTGTATTCCCAGTAAGAAACTTACTTAAACACCATTTGAAACTCTGCTGATGCATATTTTGTTCATCCCTTGGAAGGAGGTGGCCTACAACAACATTGAAATCATTTAAAAACATGTTGGCCCTCTGCTTGTTTATGAACGAGGCCACAACATGCCTTTCTAACCATATGCTCTTGATTGAAGGAGGTTTACGGCTGTGCTTCTAACCATCTGCTCTTTTGAAGGAGGTTAACATAGTCATGACAGCTTATCTATCTCGAAACTGTGTCATATTTCTTTGCAATCACCAAGGATTTTTTTTTTGGATGTCTGCCTCGTCTTTTGGAGAAGATGGTCTATGTGAACTGTAACCTCAAGTGATAGCCTTCTAGTTAAACATTATAACTCATGATTTATCCTTTGAAATAAGGCTCTGGTAAACATAAGAAACAAAGATCTTTTAGCACCATTATGCCACTGTGTGTTTTCTCATTTGAAAGAGGTCATCAAATTATGAACTTTGATTTGCTCCATTGATTTTCAAACTTGTATTTTAAATAAGAATCCTACCCAAACATCATTTGAAAAACTGTTGATGCATCTGTTATTCATTTTTTAGGAGGAGGTAATGTAAATCAATTTCTGAAGTTACTCCAAAACACCTAAACCTCTGTTTCTTTGGGAAAATTTTGACCTTTGACACATGCACTCCTGTTCTCCTTTCATTTCAGCTCTCCATCTGCCTCATGATGGCAAATTTCTTCAACATGAGAGACTTATTTGGAATTGTCTCTTTGCTCTTGTTTGTATACTGTTTGTCATTCAATTACACCCCTGCAGAGATGCAAAACATATGACTTTGAACCTTGGAAGGATTCTTTGGTGTCTTATGGAGATTTTTCCCGATCTAAGCACATTCTTTTAGATAGTAAACATGATTATCTTCTTCTGATTTGGACCTTTGTTGAATTTCTTCTTGAACAGAGACAAAAGAGCTCTTAGTGGTGTGCGACCTATGGATGTATCAAGACTTATTTTGCAGAATAGGAAGGAAATATATGACTGATTGGTCCTAGACAGAGGCTCTTTTGGCTTAGGATATTTTTGCCAAGGAAATGACTCCTAAACACCACTATCTAACTTAGAGGTAACTTTCATAGATTTTGATTTTTTTCACAACAAGAAAATCAGGGATAGGAAGGGAGACACTTTGTCAAATGTTGGACAGTGATTTTGATGAGAAATAAGGGGAAAATGATAGTATACAAGTGAGACTAAGACAGCTATAGACAGGGATATTTTACTGAAACAAGACAAGACTTGAAAGCTAAAGCTTTCTTTGAGCATAGGCTGACAGGGTAAAAGGTAAAAGGATAAAAATTTGGCTGGGGTGTTTTCTAGATGACAAATTGACATATGGAGATTAGCTTCTAGAAAACTCAGTTAGGAATCTTTTCATCAACAACAGGTGAAAAATACTGATGAATAACACATTAGACTCCTCCTTTAACACCTCCATATATATACATGCTATTTTTAATTCTTCTCCCTTAAGTTAGACATACGTTTCCATCTCTTGGAGTTGAGTCTCAACTTCATGTCTCCTTTTGAAAGCTTGTATTAAAATATGGGGGTCATATTTTGGTATATTCATAATGTCTTGCACACCTTTAATACATTTTTCCTTTTCCTCCAGTAACTTCTTAAATGACCCAATGTCCTTGGGTTGACCAGATTGATGAATCACAGTGTATTCCAACCATTTGATTCATATAGCTCTAGTTCTCATAGCCACCCTTGCAATGTGTAATTGGTCAAACACCTTCTCAAACATCTCTTGCATATATTAGTTTCTTGTTTTTGATTCGAGGAATCATTTGGGTACAATTTATCTAGCTTGGTGATGCAAGTTTCTTACATCAATGTCTGACACTTTTCCCCAATTAAAGGCCAAGGAGGACATACGAGAAACTACCATTTTCTTATTTTCTCATTGTTCTGGTTGAACTACTGTGAGTTTCAAAGTGTTCATCTCAAAATTGGTAGAAGCAATAAATCTGTGTCCAACTGTGGAGACCAGTTCCTTAAGTATTTCTTATTCTATTGATTGAGACTACTCACGCAACGAGGATAACTATGTGCCCATTTTCAACTTTGATTTTCCTTCTGTAAAATTTTTCTTGATATCTAGGTCATGTGCCCCAAAATCCTTTGGACTGGTATCTTCAATAGCCTGTTACATCTCCTTATCTAATTTTTCTACTTCCTGTTCAAACAACTGAGTATCAACATCACCTGATTTCACTTTCACCCGATGTAATTCTTATTTTAGGTTTAGAAGCTTTGATTTTCTTTTTTTGGTTGAAACAAATGACCCAGGTGTTGAAATTTTAATTTTTTTCTCATGAAATTTTATTTCAATGGATATTGGAGCTTAGTGGTATTTTCCCTTGTTTATTGTGGTTGTCTGCATCACTAATTGTGCATGAGCATCCAATGGCAAAAGGGTGTTTTCAAACTTCTCTATATATGGCTTTATTTCATGCATGTAAGTTAATAACTCTACCTAATTTTTTAGTCCTGAAATAATTAGTAAGGGATCATATTGCCAACATTCATCCTACAATAGTCCAAATGACAACATTTCCCTTTCCGTGACATCTACAAAAAAAAATTTGTATCAAGTAAAGGCTAAATAGAATAAGGATAACTGAAAAGTCTCCTTTTTTACTTGAAACTAAATTCAATTAATTCAAAACGATTTTCTACCTGAGTACTACATAAGAAAAAAAATAAAGGAGAGATATATTTTCACAATTGGAAAGGATGTTTTTTCAAAAACACATAGGCGAATTAAAAATAAATCACAGTACAAGAACCAACTTCCTATACTCTAGTCCTTAGTGAGTTTGAGGAATCTCCTTTGTTCCTTTGAAATCATTTCTATGGTATATTCCATGAGTTTAACTTTAGAGTGAAACAAAAAGAAATTTATGTACTGAGCATATGAGTTAGGAAGGTAATTGGGATATATTACATCAGTCCATCTAAAAACCTTCTTTTCTTCATCATTTTCATCTTTAATATTTAGGAGAAGTTTATTAGATAAGAAATAATAAGGAAAATTAAATAAGAACAAATGGATCAAGTATGTAAAAGGGAAACATGAGTTTAATGGGATGGCGGTATATAGGTCACATGTAATGGCTTAGACTAAGTATTTTACAAAAATTAATACTTGTGGGTTGAGTTTCAAAGTAATAAGTCGAATAGTTATGACGATAGAGTCATCCATTTTTAAATCATATGCCAACCCAAAAATGATATCCAAAAGAGACTTCAAAGTTTGGTAGAAGGTTTTTAACAATTTGTAGACACATGGAACTGTAATTTTAGCTTCAGGTTAGGGCTTTGGATTAGACTTCTTAAAAATTCCATTTTATCCTCTTTGGCCCAGGTAATAAATTCCTGGTCCAATCCCTTATCTATTATGTCGATTCATGAGGTCGTGGTGTTGAGAATTTTAGAAACCACTTCTTCATCAACCTTAAGAAAAACCTTGCAGTTTGAAGGAGAAATTATTTCTTTTTTCTCAAGTTCAAAATGCTTGGCAAGAAACAGGATGGATTTTGGGTCAAAATGGATAGGGAGTAGCATAGCAGCAAAAACCTTAGAATTTAAAAGACATAGGTATTTATCTAAGGTGTTCGAAGAGGAATTTAAATTTATTTTAAGGGTGATGACATACGTTAAATAGGTCCAGGTATCCCTAACACCATCTAATTTGTTTACTAAGATGTCCTTAGCTGAAAATTTTAACATTTTTTTTATTTTCAAAGGCTAAATAAATAGTCAACTAAAAGGTAGAGTAGCAAATAATATTTTACCTAGTTAGCAGCGACATTATTTCCACATGAATATTGTGTGTAGAAGATAGCTCTCACTATGCACAGGTTGCCAAGGGACATGTAGGGGGAAAAGGAAAAACACGAGCGAATGGTAAAACATAAGTGAAGTTAAGTTTTAATTATGTTAGGAGGTTAATTAATGTAATATGGAAATTTTCATAGGGTAGTTGGCGGGATCTAGGACCGAGAAAGGGTCCCATCCATCGGGTGGTTTAAATGGATTAATCATTGTGCAAGTAAAAACCCAACAACTGTTGATGATGTGCGATATGGGTGGTTGTTACTACATCAGTTCGGAGGTAGATGTTATAATATTCACATATATGGCCTTGATGTGACCCACCAACTGTCAGATAAATTTTAAATGGACGGCCACGATACATTGGTTGGAGAGCCAATGTTTAACTTCTGCGCATCTTCATATGCAATAAAGTGATTCAGTTCATTGATTATGCATTATATAGTATGATCACTGGAAATTTGGTAGAGGGTTACTCTCATCGACAATGGTGTAATATCCCAAAATGGGGATGCAGCGATACATGAACACAAAACTGGAGTAGCAATGATAAATCAACTCATAAAATGTAAGAATAACACATATTCATCTTATTAATGTTACAAGAGCAAAAAATATACAATATCTTGAGGAAATAATCAGTCAAGCAAGGCAGAACAAGCCTCAAGAAACATATACATGAAAAATGAAGTACACTGCTACACAGAAAATGCCCAAGGATATGACAACGCAATTTTATTAAAGGTAACTACTGCTGGAGTATGAAAATACATAGATATGGAATTATACAACTCATAAAATGTTGGGAGTGAAGGTATAGACTCCCAAACTCAATTTCAAGACAATCCCAGAAGGATTTCCTGAAATATGCAAAATGGAAAAAATGTCAGAGTTACAGTCCTAAGACTGAGTAGCAGCTGCAACTTAAGAACTAGATGGATATGGCTGAATATGATGTACAAACTGATAAAACCACCTCTAATGGATCTTCCAAGTGAAAGGCTGATCCTAAAACTAAAGATCTCACCCTCCAAACAACCTGCAAACCCTTACTACAATTGCACACTGAAAATAACGCAGTCAAGGAGAGGGACTACACTATAGGAGATAGAAATGTATTGGCCAAGTGAGAATATCTAAAATAAGCTCCAGAATATTCCTCACTGTTCTCCCAAAGGAAATAAAGCTTTATCCTTTGAAAAACAAGCTCCAGAAGTGGTGTTGTCAACCCTCCATTGCAACACCCTGCAACACAACCTAACTCTAAACAGAAACTGCACTGTCGTTGAAGGAGGTAGCTTCGCCTCAAGCCTGAATGTGGAGAAATGAAGCACAAGATACCTCAAGAAGCATCTCTTTAAAGGAGAAGGAATTACTAAACAGGAATGCCTTATGCTAAGCAGCACAACAACTCTGCTAAACAGCAAGAGAATGCACAAGAGTCTAACCAGACCATAAAATAAATAATTCATAACATGTCTTGCTATGGTTGCCTTTCCCTCCTTTTATACAAATGGAAGCCCTCTCACCATGGGTCCCACTCATTATGGTTTCATCCACCAAGGAATCTTCCTCCCACTATCTCTGCGATGTCTCTAAAGATGATCTCCACCTCTTATCCCAGCGTTGTTGAATTTGGTCAAACTTGACCTTGTCCATCAACAAATGCCCCTTTTCACACATGAGGGTGTGAAATCCAGCTCCTATGTTGATCCATTTTCACATTATGAGAGATTTTATTCATGTTTTTAATATGCATGGGCCTCCTTACCCATTTATTCAACTGCTAGGTGATAAAAAAAAATCAATATTCCAAGTAGCTACATGCTAAATTTGGAATATTACAATCCTCCCCTCCCAAATGTTGCTTGTCCTCAAGCAACTGCAAGGATAGAACTAAAAATCCTCCTCTTATTCCCCTGTAGCATCCTCATATGATAAAATCCTCCAAGGATCAAGATCTTGTCTCATCAATATATCTCCAAGTTTCCCCTCCCAAGTATGCAAGCTAGCTTTTGGTGAGCATCCCAAATAGCTATCATCATGTAAGAGTAAAAAATTCATGGAGATAACAATGGGCTGTCTAAAGGTCTTCTTGAGGCATGAGGTCTGATATATATTGGGATCTCCATCCCCATATGAATCTCCCATCCCCAAGCTATCATCCATACAAAATGAGTTACCTCCCAACATGGAAACTCCTGAAAATTCTCCTCCACCTTGAGCTTCTGCAATGTAGGTGGGCTGAAAATCTGATCATGGTAGAAAAAATAGCCTACCCAATGCTATCCTTCTCTCCGCTTATGATAAGTGTAGATTAGCTTCTAATCTTGGGCTGCAATAATGTTGCCTTCAAGAGGCAAGAAGGAGACTGGATCTCCAAAGATCTCCTCTCCAACGTTATGAACCATGTTGGCCCAAACCATCCCATATGTGATGGATAGGAAATCATCACCATATGGCATCCAATCAATCTCATGACCCACCTCATAAAGAAACAAGTGGGTTTCCATACCACCTCCCATGCTCCCATTAGAACATGTAATGCAAAAAGTGTGGGAATCCTCCTTCCCAAAGAACACATCCAACCAATGTGTTTCTCCCCCAATCATGCTCCCAATAAAATTAAGAACAACATCAGCAAATGGAATCATGATTAGCATCAAAATGAGGGAAATACTGAAGGTTTCATGTAGTGCTAGAAGGTACCAAAATTTTCCCAAGTGATCACAACACAATTTTCCTAACTGTCGCTTAAGAAAATAACATGGGAAGTTTTTTCTTAACAAATTGCAAGTTGTATGTGTCATCACATCTACTAGTGAACAGTAAATGGCTGATTGTACCAACTGAGCATGCAATAAATAAATAAAAACTTGCCTAAGGCCATACCAAAGATGGCTGCCTCCATCATATATTTTGGCCCAAAATTGACCATGGAGCCCAATGAAAAGTTTTCCCTCTTGTGGAGCAATGCACTGAATAGAGATGGTAAGAGTATGAAAATACTGTGTTAGACAATCAATAATTGAAAAAACAATATTCTTACCATGTACTGGAATTAATAATATGTATGGATGTATGAATAAGTCCTCCATAGTGGTATGACATATTCCCATGAAGAGGAATGAATCATATGCTGCATCAAGATCGCCCTTCTTATGCTTGGAAATCCAAGTTAAGAAGATCATATTTCTATAATAGATGTTTCCATCCACTACTCCATCTCTCTCACCTCCTCCTTGTCCACCAAGTGCATCCAATGTGAATTGATCCTGGGGATACTCCATCAATAAACCCCAGCTCCAAAGTGATAGCACTGTTGGCCTATGTAAATAGGCTCCTGCCAACTCATAGCTCCATTCTTTGACATGCCCCTTGTCAAAGACATCTCCCACAATGCTGCTACATATAGGAAATTCCTTCCAAGGTGGAAGTACCTCCCGATCATCTAAGGTCAAGGAGTAGCCCCATTTCACCATGATAGTGCAATCTCCTACTCCTGCAACATCATGCAAAGTGTGAGAGAAAATCTACCCTTTCTCTCCCAAGAACAACCAAAGCAACAAAATTTTGTGCTGCCTCCTCATACCTTCATCATACAAACCATGTGATGATAACATAATGATTTATATGAATAATTTCATATAAACACAATGCATCCATACTCCATGCTACCCTATGATGCAAGTATCCTGCCAAACTTCTTCCACACACATACCCTTTGAAAGAGGATATGTCACATGATGGCCAAACTTTTTTAAGAGTAGCCAACGTAGTCAAGCCTCCTACTACCCAGTATCATAGATTTGCAAGTAGCTTTCCAACCTCTTGCTCACCATCCACACCCATCCATCCACATGTAGGTGTCTCCCATCATGCTCTACCTTGGTACCCTTCCCATGAAGACTACCATCCTCCCAAATCAGATTTTTCTTCTTGCATTTAATCAGATATTGAAATGCAACCCCTTGGAGATCTCCTAGAGAAGATCTCTTATAAATGTCCTCCTTGAATCCATAGGGATCCAAGTGTGCTGGAGGAAAAACCTCCTTATTGTTGCTCAATTACAGCACTGTAAGACTCCTCAATGGTGCATTGGTTGTCTCATACTCCAACTCAAAGATGAACATATGGTTTTGTATAGGAGTGTTTTGGACAAGGTTCATCTCATCCTCCAAAATTTCACACCCCAACCTCAAGTGTTGTGTGTAACTCAACAAAGGAACATGAGGATTATGGTTCATCCATTCCTTGAACAATTCAAGGTTGCATAGTGCAATGCAATTCTGTTGCTCTACATTAGCAGTGTTCAATGGTATACATCCCTCCATAATATTTGAATAAAAAATAGGAGTTGGAAACCTAGGCATACCTTGGTGAAATTTAGAAGTACCTTGTATGGCTGCAAGAGTTCCTTCCTCCAATGTGTTGGCTCCCCCAATTGCTGAAGATGAGAGTTTCTCCTCCATGGTTGTGACAACACTGGTACAAGTCTCCATCAATGGTGGTGAGGGCCTCTCCTCCTCTGATTTCTCCTTATCAAATTTCTTAATCAACCTTTGAGTAAATTCTGAAAAAGTAGATACTCTTGCATGACTCAAATGGCTGAACCACCAAATATTTGCTTCACGCTCAAGGTGTAGCGCTGCAATCTATACAACCTCTCTTTCTACCACTGTATGTAGTAGGAATAATGCATCAAGTCTCCTTGCCCAAGCCCTTTCTGTAGATGACCCATCAAAATTAGACAATAGAAACCTATTGCCCTTGATTCTCCCTTTACTCCAAGGTATTCTTTCTTCCTCCAGCTGAATGAACTGCGGTAAAGCTAGAGTATCCTTGAAGGCTCTAGGTTTAGATTGGTATTCAGCAAGGTATTCACTTAGAATCTTATGATCCAAGTGTCCTCCATCTCTATGCAATTTTCCCTCTTTTTCAAAAGGAAAGGGCATAGTCCCATTTCTTCTTTCTTCTTTTATTTGTTTGACCTCCTTGTTGAGGTCCTTCCTGCTTCTGAAAAGATATGAGAGAAAATTCATTCTCTCCATCACTCTGATTTCTTCCTTCTTCTCTTCTTCTTCTTATTGCATAATGGCTGAAAATCACAGGCTGAGCCAAGACTATGCTCTGATACCACTGTAATATCCCAAAATGGGTATGCAGCAATACATGAACAAAAAATTTGAGTAGTAGTGACAAATCAACTCATAAAATGTGTAATATCCCAAATGAGGGATTTTCTACACTGTTGGGAATATCTTAAGATATTCCAACCTCTACAATATTACTTTATCAGAAATATGAGCAACTCTATACCAGAGATAGACTGTGGGGGAATTTACCAGATATGTCACATTCTCAAGGAAGTGTGAGATCCAGAGGCTATCTGGCCCTTCACAGACTCTGTCTATAGATATGTAAATGTTCCTCCTTCGGAAAGATCTTGTTCAAAGGTTGACCTACAACAATATCTAAACTTAAAAAAGTATAAAAAACAATGAAATAGTGCTCATAAAATGTGAGAAGAGTGAAAATCTGATATATAATCTGTAGTAGCAAAAGATATACAAACTCCTTGAGGAAAATACCTCTCAAGGTGGGCTCAAATCAGCCTCAAGGGAAAATGTACATACAATGGAGGAAACACTCTGCTACATAACCCAAAAACTCTATAACTGCGCAGTCTATAAGGGAAAATGACTGCAACCTTGATGTATATGTGAGGATATGAAAATGTGAGCTCAAAATAAAGATGGGGGAGTAAGCTCTCAACTCGAGAAATAAATAATACAACAATCCTCCAAGGGATTGGATAAAATACAGAAAAATAGAAAAATACCGGAGTTGCAGTGTAACAATTGCAAATCAAATACAATACAAATATGGAAAAGGAAAGGGATTCTACATCTAATGTAGAAACCTCCTCCAATGATCTTCTAAGTGAAAGGCTGCTCCCTCCACTGAAGATTACACTCTCTAGTTCACAATGTGAACCCCTTGTGCAAGCCCCCTCTGAAGATAACGCTGTAAGGGAAAGAGACTGTGCTGGGCATGAGAAGAAACAATTGCCCAATGCCCAAAATCTGCAATAAAAGCTCTCTAATTTCCTTCACTTATCTCCTAGAGAAGAAATGAGCTCCTCCTCTACAAAATTAGCTCCGGAAATGGGTGATGGTGATCCCTCACTGCAACCCCCAGCAACACAATGTCTTCTTGCTGCAAGAATAATGTTGTGATGGAAGAGAATGTTTTGGCCTTAAGCTTGGGTGTGAGGAAGATGAAGAACAGCTCCTCCAAGGCCTCCCAAGGAAGAGAAGGAAACTCCTAAATAGGAATCCCTCTTGTGCTGAGCAGCACAAGCTATCTTAGTTGAGCAATTGAAGAAAGCCAAGAAAAATTGAAATCATCAAGCATAATGAACAATGGCTCTCCTTCACCTATTTATGCAAGGAATGCTTCCTTGCCATGGACCCCA
Source organism: Pinus albicaulis (assembly GCA_034641835.2). NCBI lineage: Eukaryota > Viridiplantae > Streptophyta > Pinopsida > Pinales > Pinaceae > Pinus > Pinus albicaulis. The sequence continues at coordinate 113,205,714 of CM076577.1, read as the reverse complement.
CCCATTAGGGTTTCTCTCATCCTCTAATTTCCCTCCTTTCAAAACTGCGCAGTCTTCTTGTGCAAGCTTCCCCTCTTGGGCACATTGTTGACTTGGTCAACCATGGCCTAATCTTTTTTCTTTTATCCCTTTTTCATACTAGGGAATGTCAAAATTAGCCACTTAAGTGACTCTTTTGAACCTTAGGAGAGTTTATTTTGCTGTTACATGGGCTCCCTTACCCATTTTATTCCTTTTATTAAAATAAAAGAAAAATTAATGTTCCAATTACCTTATTGAAAAATTTGGAACATTACAATCCTCCCCTCCCAAAGATTTCTTGTCCTCAAGCAAGTGCAAGGGTAGAACTGAAAATGAACCTCCACTCAAGGCATGGATTTTGAAATCTCCTCATGTGGATTGTCCATCCCCAAGCAATCAACCAAGCATAATGAGTCACCCTCCAACTAGGAAACTCCTGAAAATACTCCTCCACCTTTTGCTCATGTAGAAAAGGTGGGCTGAATTTCTGAACATGATAAGCTCCAAAGCCTACCCCTTTCTGTCCTCTTCTCCACTAATGATAAGTGTGGAGTGAAAGCTAAACTTGGGCTACAATAGTGTTACCCTCAAGTGGCAAAATGAAGTCTATATCCCTAGGGATCTCTCCTCCAGTGCTGCAAATCAAGCTGGCCCAAATCACCTAATATGTGATGAGTTGGAATTCATCATCATATGGCATCCAACCAATCATATGGCTCACCTCCAAGAGTAACCAATGTCTGAACATGGTGACCATATCATCTCCCATACTCCCGTTGGAGCATGTGTCGCAAAAATAATGGAGGTCTCTCCTCCCAAAAGGCACATCCACCCAATGTGTTCCTCCCTCCTCATGATACACATGGGGCTGCTGTTGATATATGGCTGATATGAAATGGTCTTCAAGAGAGACCCAAGCCACCCCATCAATCATACAAACCATGAAGTGCCTCCTCCAAAAATTCAAACTCTCCAAATAGCTCCTCCCACATGAAGGAAAGATATGAAGCTTGGAAATCATGGGTTGCCCATAGTTTCTCCTGAAACATACAACATGCAAAGTAGGGAGAATCACACTCCCAATGGGCATCTTCAATTTATTTCCCCCCTTCGAAACAATGCTTCCTCTGAACAACGTTCCATTAGCAAAATATGGAAGCATAAAATTGTAAGAGCAAGGAAGTGAAATATAGTTCCATGCATGGAACCAACGCAGGGCATCATTGGTCTGCCTCCAAATATGATGCAACAAGTGTCTTTGCAACCACTTGTTTTCTACCACATTCATCCTGCAAGATGTGATCATGAAAACATACTTTGGTGCCAAAGGTGCACACCAAAAACCATGTGGCTCGCCCCCACAATCCACCAATAAGATGGCCATCATTCTTACTTCAATAGACCATAAGTATAACCAGAAATAATGTGCAAGAAGGAAATATCCTCCTTGATATAACATGCTAATCATAAAATTAAGAGAGTTTAAAACACAAAGAAAATGGTTACCTCCCTCATCATGTACTTTGGCCTTTGAGTTGAAATGGCTCAAGTGAAAAATCTCCCTTACTACAACAGAGTACGGCAGTGGTTGTGCCAACCATATATTCATCTCTTTGGCTATGCATCTTTCCATATGCTGACATACATCCATTAGGATGCCTTTCCAAGTGGACTCCTCCATCAATGAGTAATATGCATGAGAATGCATGAATGGAGAATCCATGAATGCTGCATGTAGGTGCCTCCCCTTGAGCTTGAGAACCCAAGCCAAGAATATCAAATCATAGTGAGAGATGCTTCCATCCATTGCTCCCTCATCCTCATCTCCTACATGCCTCCAAGATGCATCACTTGTGAAGTGGTTTTGAGGACACTCCAACAAGTATTCCAAGCTCTCAAGTGACAACGCTACTAGCCTTTGGAGTAGGGCCACTGTCATCTCAAAGCTCCCCTATTTGACATGAATCTTGCTGAAGACTCTCTCCAACATGTTGCTGAAAATGTAGAGCCCCTCCCATGAAGAAGGTGCTGCTTGGGCATCTATGGTTAAAGAGAAATATTCTTGCACTATTCTAGTGCCGCCTCTTTCTCTTGCAGCATCCAAACAAAATTGGAGTAACAAGAATGTTTGCTTCTCCTCCATACTTCCACCATACCAAATATGAAATCGGAACATAATGAGTGGTAGGAGAAATGCTATCCCATCATGATGCACCCATGCTCCTCTCTGCCCCATGGTGTAATTATCCTGTCCTCCCTTCTCCCTATTCAAACCCCCTGAAAAGGAATAGGTCAAATGTTGGCCAAACTCCCTCAAGAGAAACCAACGCAGCATGGCTTCTTGCTGCCTTGTATCATAGATCAGCAAGAGGCTCACCATCCTCTTGCCTCCCATCCACATCCACTAAGCTCCCTGTGGATGCTTCTCATCACTCTACAACTTGGTATCCCTCCAATGAGGTCTACCATCTCCCCAAAATATATCTCCATCTTTGCATTTCATGGGGTATGGAAATGAAATCTCCTCCATGGTCCATGTCTCAAACCCCAATCTCATGTGTAGTGAATGTCTCATCAAGGGTGTATGAGAATAATGGCACAGCGGAGTGAAGGTTCCCTCCTCAAAGTAATCATCATGTAATGATGTACAATCCTCCATGAAAGACAAAAACTTAGGCATACCTTGGAGAGATTGGGAATAATCTTGTGTTGCTGCAAGAGTTTCTTCCTCAAGTGTGCTGGCTATCTCCATTGAAAATGAAGGGTGCTCCTCCATGACCATGACAGTGCTGGTCTGTGCCTCTTCAACTGGTGGTGAGGGCTCCTCCTTCCTTTGGCCAAATCTTCTGATCAAGATTTGAGAAAAATCAGCAAGAGTGCAAACCCTTGCATGCCTCCCATGGCTGGCCCACCAAGTCTTTGCTTCTCCCTCAAGATGCAGTGTTGTAATTGCTGCATCCTCTCTGTATACTACAGGATGTAGCAGTAAAAAATCCTCTAGCTTCCTCACCCAAGCCTCTACTGCACATGTGGGTGACCCATCAAATGTAGACAATAGAAATCTATTTCCGTTCATCATCCCATGAGTGTGGGGTATTCTTCCCTATTTCTGCTAAACCAAGTTTGAAAAAGATAGAGTCTCTTGGAAGACTCTAGGGTTTGCTCCATATTTAGAAAGATTCTCACTCATAACTTAAAATTCTAAGTGCCTTCCATGCCCCACTATTCTGCTCTGATGAGAATAGGAAGTGCATGGTCCTTCCTCTTCTCCCTTTTCTGTCTCCTCAACCTCCTTGGAGAGGTTCTTGTTGGATCTGAAAACTGATGAGAGTAATCTCATCCTTTGCATCATCTTTACTTGTTATTTCTCTTTCGAACTTCACAGGCTGAGCCAAGTTCGAAGCTCTGATACCACTGTAATGTCCCAAATGAGGGATTTTCGGCACTGTTGGGAATATCTTAAGATATTCCAACCTCTGCAATATTATTTTATCAGAAATATGAACAAGTCTATACCAGAGATAGACTGTGGGGGAATTTACTAGATATGTCATGTTCTCAAGGAAGTGTGAGATCTGGAGGCTATCTAGCCCTTCAAAGAATCTGTCTATAGATATGTAAATATTCCTCCTTCGGGAAGATCTTGCTCAAAGGTTGAGCTATAGAAATATCTGAACTTAAACAAGTAGCAGCAACAATGAAATAATGCTCATAAAATGTGAGAAGAGTGAAAATCTAATATATAATCTGTAGCAGAAAAATATATACAAAATCCTTGAGGAAAAGACCTCTCAAGGTGGGCTCAAATCAGCCTAAAGGGAAAATGTACATACAATGGAGGAAACACTCTGCTACATAACCCAAAAACTCTATAACTGCGCATTATATAAGGGAAAATGACTGCAACCTTCATGTATATGTGAGGATATGACAATGTCTCAAAATAAATATGGGGGAGTAAGATCTCAACCCGAGAAAACAATAATACAACAATCCTCCAAGGGATTGGCTAAAATATAGAAAATAGAAAAATGTCGGAGTTGCAATGTAGCAGTTGCAACTCAAATACAATACAAATATGGAAAAGGAAAGGGATTTTGCATCTAATGTAGAAACCTCCTCCAATGATATTCTAAGTGAAAGGTTGCTCCCTCCACTGAATATTACACTCTCTAGTTCACAATGTGAACCCCTTGTGCAAGCCCCCTCTGAAGATAACGTTGTAAGGGAAAGAGATTGCGCTGGGCATGAGAAGAAAAAATTTCCCAATGCCCAAAATCTGCAATAGAAGCTCCGGAATTTCATTCACTGATCTCCTAGAGAAGAAATGACCTCCTCCTCTACAAAATTAGCTCCGGAAATGGGTGATGGTGATCCCTCACTGCAACCCCTAGCAACACAATGTCTTCTTGCTACAAGAATAACGTTGTGATGGAAGAGAATGCTTTGGCCTCAAGCCTGGGTGTGAGGAAGATGAAGAAAAACTCCTCCAAGGCCTCCCAAGGAAGAGAAGGAAACTCCTAAATAGGAATCCCTCTTGTGCTGAGCAGCACAAGCTATCTCAGTTGAGCAACTGAAGAAAGCCAAGCAAATTCGTAATAATCAAGCATAATGAACAATGGCTCTCCTTCACCTTTTTATGGAAGGAATGCTTCCTTGCCATGGACCCCACCCATTAGGGTTTCTCTCATCCTCTAATTTCCCTCCTTTCAAAACTGCGCAGTCTTCTTGTGCAAGCTTCCCCTCTTGGGCATGTTGTTGACTTGGTCAACCATGGCTTAATATTTTTCCTTTTGGCCCTTTTTCATACTAGGGAATGTAAAAATTAGCCACTTAAGTGACGCTTTGCACCTTAGGAGAGTTTATTTTGTTGCTACATGGGCTCCCTTACCCATTTTATTCCTTTTATTAAAATAAAAGAAAAATTAATGTTCCAATTACCTTATTGAAAAATTTGGAACATTACAAAATGTAAGAAGAACACATAGCCATATTATTAATGTTACAGAAAAAAAATTTGTACAAGATCTTAAGGAAATAATTACTCAAGCAAGGTGGAACAAGCCTCAAGAAACATATACATGAAAAATAAAGTACACTGCTACACAGAAAATGCCCAAGGCTATGACAACGCAGTTTTATTAAAGGTAATTGTTGATGTAGTATGTCAATACATAGATATGGAATTATTCAGCTCATACAATGTTGGGAGTGAAGGTATAGAATTCTAAACTCAATTTCAAGGCAATCCCAGAAGGATTTCCTGAAATATGCACAATGGAAAAAATGCTAGAGTTGCAGTCCTAAGACTGAGTAGCAGCGACAACTCAAGAGCTAGATGGAGATGGCTGAAGATGATGTACAAGCTGATCAAACCACCTCCAATGGATCTTCCAAATGAAAGGTTGATCCTAACCTTGAATATCTCACCCTCCAAACAACCTGCAAACCCTTATTAAAATTGCACACTGAAAATAACGCAGTCAAGGAGAGGGACTACGTTGTAGGAGAGAGAAATGTATTGGCCAAGTGCCAAGATCTGAAATAAGCTCCAGAATCTTCCTCACTAGTCTCCCAAAGGAAATAAATCTTTCTCCTTTTAAAAACAAGCTCTGGGAGTGGTGTTGTCAACCCTCCACTGCAACACCCTGCAACACCACCCAGCTCTAAACAGAAACTACGTTGTAGCTGAAGGAGGTAGCTTGGCCTCAAGCCTGAATGTGGAGAAATGAAGCACAAGATCCCTCAAGAGGCCTCTCTTTAAAGGATAAAGAATTCCTAAATAAGAATTCCTTGTGCTAAGCAGCATAGGAACTCTGTTAAACAACAAGAGAATGCACAAGAGTCTAAACAGACCATAAAATCAATAGTTCATAACATGTCTTTCTATGGCTGCCTTGCCCTCCTTTTATACAAATGGAATCCCTCTCACCATGGGTCCCACTCATTAGGGTTTCCTCCACCAAGGAATCTTCCTCCCATTATCTCTGCGCTGTCTCTAAAGATGATCTCCACCTCCTATCCCAGTGTTGTTGACTTGGTCAAACTTGACCTTTTCCACAAGAAAATGCCCCTTTTCACACATGAGGGTGTGAAATCCAGCTCCTATGTTGATCCCTTTTCACATTATGAGGGATTTTATTCATTTTTTTAAATATGCATGGGCCTCCTTACCCATTTATTCAACTGTTATGTGCTAAAAACGAAAATCAATATTCCAAGTAGTTGCATGCTAAATTTGGAATATTACAAATGGTGAGGGAATTAAAATTTACATAAGGTTTGACCTAATGGGCTATTATACATCATTAATTTTGAAAAGGTGGATCATCAAGTATAAAATATACGAACTCAATACCACCCCCACCCCCCACCCCCCAACATTAAATAAACATTTAAAATCACATTTATGTAAATTTATAGTTATTATTTCGGGAAGTTTATGAGGGGGGGGGGGAGGCGATTTTTTTGATAACAATAGGCTCCATCTAGGGATGATAATCCATCGCAAAGGATCAAGAACGTAGACCAGATGCATTTTTTTGGCTGAGGAGTCTTGTTAAAAATGTTGGTGAACAAATTTTGGATGGGAAAGCTCCATATAGTAACATATTTCACATGAGATGAGACACGAATGAAATATTGGAGATGCGATATGAGAAAATTTTTAAGTCAATTACAGAAAAGACCGAGCATGATTACACCTGATATAATGGGATCACAAACTTAAAGACTAGAATGTTATCTATGATAGTTTCATGGTGAATTTTCTTTGTGCTTCAAATAATGGGAGATGTTTCAGGTAGGTGAGACATGGGGCATGAAATCGTTCATGGGAAATTAGACAAAATATTGTGTTTGATTGAAGCAATGGAAGAACGAGTGAAAATAATTGAAGATAAATTGGCTCTCCTGCTAGGAACTTATATTGAGAAAAATACTTAAAGGGGGGAGGGGGTGAATCAGTATTTATAACTCACTGTAAATTTTTACTTTTTCTTTACTGATTTCTATACGTGACTTTAATGAACCCAACTAGCGTATACACGCGACTATATTTAAGAAAACTTGTGTATGTCCAAAGATATTTATTATGCAGATAATTATTTACTTAGATCAATGCATCATTCATTCATCAGATATTTATTAAGTAGTAAGCATGTGTAGTAAGAACATAATAAATCATCACACATAAGCAACACACATGAACACCGTGATTTAAGGTGGAAACCAAATTTAGGAGAAAACTACTGCTACTCTCATCTATATCTTCAATATTTATTATAAATAAAACTTCTTACAATCTTGTACTGGCACAGACTCATACCAGCACACAAGCACCCACCTACAGAAGGCTACAACCTTCTCTCATTCTCCAGATTCTACTGGAAGGGAGCTCCAACCCCCTGATCTCGGTTAATAGCTACCACTGGAAGGGAGCTACTACCCCTTACTTCTCATTTACCAGTGACTCCTTGAAGGGTGCTACTACCCCCTGATCTCATTTATCAGCGACCACTGGAAGGGAGCTATGACCCCCTTACTGAAGGCTTCGACCCTCAACACCACCGCGGACCATGTTTCATCAATTTTCACACTGGATTCGAATAGATTCAACAAAACTCATCATAAGGATCATCAATAATAAACTTAACCCAAACTTCAATCAGAACAGTGAGTTCATTGTAACCAGAACACAGTAATAACCCAGATTTTAGAATCAGTATGTAGAATCAAACTCAACCCTGAACATTCATTATCTTAAAATACATATACTACTTCACTTCACTGATCTCACGTGTATACGTGCTTTCCTTCACACCAACCTACGTATAGATATGAGAATATTGTTTTTACCTAGTATGATCAGTCTCAGATCGAGATCTGAGGCTTTTAATCAGATATATTTTTAGTAATGCAGAACCCTGATTGAGTCAGTCATAATTAAACATAATTACTCCCTCATTGATTATATTTGTACATATTCAAATTAGCAGCATATAAGTAATCAAGCATCCCAGATATGTATGATGACATCATTGACAGACAAAAGTAATACAACAAAAATAGATCAGAAATTTCCTTCCACACACTTCCGCAAAACCCTAGATCCCATACGTTCTTTTGCTTAACTGAACCCGCATATAAACACGCTTTTACAAAGATGAACCTATGTATATATATTCAACTATTTTAGGAATGCGTATTTTTTCAGAATAAATAATCAGCTCGGATATTACCGTCTTCTTCAACAAACATTCGATAGATCATAGATCTAAACATTTCATAAACATATCTAAGAAATACATGTTCATTTCAGGTCTAGAGATCCTGATCCATCATTGTATTCATAGGTGCATTATTATTTCATATCTATCAATAAACTATAACCCATTCCATGCAGATATACTTCAAAGTGAAGTATTCATTCAATACCCAGGCACATGCACACTTTTCACTATGATCTTCTTCTCCTTATATAGATTTATCCTTTACCAATACCATGAGTCAAAACCACACCACTGCTGATAGTATTCTTGGATGGGATCAAATATATGACACAATGCTGAATATTGTGGGCTAATACCATGGTAATGCCCCTTGGTATCATAATTTTAGAGCACAAAAGGCATATGCGACTTTTCTTCTTCGTACCCTCCTGTATACGCGAATTCTCTTCATAAAAACTACGTATATACTAATTTTAGATGTATACGTATTTTGCCTTCATAAAAGTAGCATATACATTATCTCCATACATGGGTTGCCTTCATCAAACCCGCGTATACATTGAGAAATATTTCGTGTTTCATTTCTCTTGCACTTACTGGAATTCCTTTCTTTGTCACATCTGAACTGGCCTGTAGAAACATCATTTTTACATCATTAACAAATAGGTTGCTATCAAAAGGAAACTCATCAAGTAGGTTTCCATCAAGGACAACATATTGCATCATATTTCCAACAATCTCCCTATTTGGACTTGATGGAAACCATGATGGTGTTTGATCACCACAACAAATAGATACATTAATCATAACCATTATTCAAACACCAAAATACTCTCCCCCTTTGACATCAAGGGAAAAGGGTGGATCAATACCAAAACAAGGTTTCTCTTTCCTTGTAGAAAGAAGAGCTCTGTAGATCTAATGTGCACTGAAATTACCATGCTCCCCCTAAGTTAATGATGAATCTTCAGATAGATTTTTTTAATGAAGCACATGACTCTATAACTCAACCGAGTATGACCTTTCCTATCATGAAGGACTCATACTTACACCAATGATCCAACCAAGTGGATTTACCCAAGTGGGTTTACAAATTTGAACAAGTCCTTACATGACTGAATATGACAATTTTACATCATAGGTCTCAACATGACCATTTCAGCAAATTATAGATATGAAATTTTATAAACAAAACCAAATAATCTCAAACAAGAGATCATAACATGGCTACCAATCATAATGCAGCCTCTTCAGCAATGAAAATTCTCTCCCTAAACTTGTGCATCCTGAACACCTTAACCAATTCATCAAAAAATATTCATCAAGTAGATAATCAAATAAGGAAATGCAGCTTGAAAACCATAACCGCAGTTGTACCCATCAACGCTAAACCATGCCTGTCAATCAAAATCATGTGTTAAGTTCAATATCATCAACCTGTGATTGGGTCTATAATTTCAACATCATAGTATCTTTCTATAGAAATCAACTATCAACTCAATCTCTTGTCTTCATCAAGGCGAACTTGTCATTTCCCCTTTGTAGAACTATATGTGGGAAACATCATAAAATAGGATAGAGTAGACAAGCATCATATAGAATGAGAAAACACCATAGACTTGTATCAACAATATATGAGAGAAGAAAGATAAGACAATATAGTCGTGTCTTCAAAAGATGTAGCATAAGCACATCAATAACCAAGCCTTCAGGATCTTTGTAGCAACATCATATTCTTGCCAAGGAGAATTATAATACAAGAATAACTTCATCAATATTCAATATGTATCAAGCAATCATCCATGTGATATATTATCACCAAGGTCTTAATGATTTATATTTATTTCATAATCACAATGTAACATGTGTAGGAATAAAGTACAATAGACCTCATTCATGACATAATTCATCAACAACATACTCTGCATGTTCTGTCCTTATATATGAATCATTAGACTTGCATCAAATCCACGTGTGAAATTCGTGTATCATGACAACATCATTCGAACATGAGAATCACAAGAATTAAGGAATAAGCAAACACAGTGCCAACAGTGCAACATTAGTAGTTAGGCTAATGCTCCCACTGATTCTGTGATGCCTGTTCATAGTCAAGACTAACCATATCATCTCAACATACTATAACCATCAACATCAGATCAATAAAATTACAACTATCAGCAGCATATCAGAAATTGATCTTGAGACTGACTCACTGTTTTTCTTATCAGAGAAAAACATACGCAACTATCTCCAATAGAACTCACCTGTATACACGGCTTTAATTTATGAAACTCATGTTTAGAAAGTGAAATATATAAAATTTCACAACTCCATCTCCCCTTGGACTTATAAATCCTGTAGCTGTCTTTTGTTGTCACATCAGATGCACTGTTAGAAATATAAATAACCAGAATTACCAACCATCCTTTACAAATTGCAGTTTAAGATAACATTATTCTTTCAAGAATGATGGACTGCAATGGGCATTGAATTCTTTCATTCTGAGTCTGAATCCTCCTCACATCTACGAGAGGTCATATCTTTAAACACATATAATTTATCAGCATTTTTGTATCCCCTTGCTATGACTTCTCCAGTTTCTTTGTCCATAACATTGAATTTGGTTGAAGTGAACACAATTATATTTCATTTAACTGCCATTTTACCTACACTTAATAAGTTTTTTTTTAGGCCTTGAACTAGTAAGGTATCAATTGCCCTTCTATTTTTGTTAATTATGGCTCTACCTTTTCCCAAAATATTTGTTGGAGCATAATTAGAAAGAATAACCTTACCATATTGATTTTTCTTAAGAGACTCCATCTTACTCTTATCACGAGTCATGTGATGAGAACATCCACTGTCAGTGTACCATTCATCCTTGTCTTTAATTTCACGGAGAGCAAGACCACATCTTATCTTTTCTTCTTTATGCTTTTCAACATTAAATTTGGTGATTCCAACTTTATTTGGTCTTATGATATCATTTTTTTGACTTTCATGTTGTCTTTTATGATTCATTGATATGTTCCTGCATTCCTTTTCTACATGCCCAAACTTGTTACAAGCATAACATCTTATGTGACCAGAAAATGGAGCAAAGGTATGATAATAACTTTGCCTCATGTTCCTTCTACTTCAATCGATAGCTTTATGTCCAAATTAGTTGCATGAAAAAAAATAACCCTTAAAGAAACCTGAGTACCTGGTAGTTTTCAACCTTTCTGTGTAGAGTCTATTTGTCTGTGACTGAAACAATCTGCTTCTACAATTGGCTGCAACATGCCCATAATTATGACATATAAAGCATTCAGCATTATTGATCAAAGGATAAAATCGATTTTTACTCCTATAGTTAGGAGCGAATGATTTCCTTTGAGAGTTCATAATAGTCGGTTGACCTTTTGTCTCTTTCAACACTTCATGTTTTGCATTGATATCCTTTGAATATTTAGCACTTTCTTGTGAACTAGATTCTCCTTTAAAAATTTCATGAAAACCAAGACCAAATTTAATAGAAGGAGACCTTTGACTACTAATAATATTATCTAGAATCTTAGTACTATCTTGAAACCTCAAGTGTTTATCCTTTTCCTCTAATTTACCTTTTAAAATGTTTACCTCAAATTCTAACCTTTGGAATTTATTATTCATACTTTCTTCGACCCTTATTCCTACTTCTACTTGTTCATTAAATTTTAGAATCTCTTATTTCAAACCATTTTCTTGTTCTTCAAATGTTTGTATAAGTTCTTCATTATTCTTATTTTATTTTTCCAGATCTGTTTTGAGAGAGATTATTTCTACCTCAAGTCCTTCATTTTGATTGGATACTTCATTTTTCAGCTTTTGACACTGATCTATCTATTCTTTGTTTAGTTGATTAATTGAATTTATTTCTTGTAACTGATCATTCAATCTAGAAATCATATCTTTGAAGATACATTCCCTTTCATTAAATAAAATTTGTTGATCTTCAAATTCATTCTTGACATTAGCAATTTCTGCTTCTAGATCTATAACAATACTTTTACTTTCTTATTCAATATCTTCAACATTGCATGCAAAAGGAAGTGAATCACAAGAACAACAATCAATACCTATTTCATATTCTTCATTTTATGCTACATAATTTTTCTTTTGCTTCCTTCCCATTGAGACAGATCTCCTTCGAGCGATCACGCTTCTATAGAAGGACCTGCTCTGATACCAATTGTTGGGAGAAATACTTGGGGGGGGGGGTGAATCAATATTTATAACTCACTGTAATATTTTCTTTTTTATTTACTGATTTCTATATGCAACTTTAATGAACCCAACTAGCGTATACACATGAATAACTTTAAGAAAACTTTCGTATGTCCAAAGATCTTTATTATGAAGATAATTCTTTACTTAGATCAGTGCATCATTAATTCATCATATGTTTAGTAAGAAGTAAGCATGTGTAGTAAGAACATAATAAATCATCACACATAAGCAACACACATGAACACCAGGATTTAAGGTGGAAACCCAATTCAGGAGAAAACCACCACTGATGTCGTATTTGTCTTCAATATTTATTATAAAGAAAACTTCTTACAATCTTTTACTAGCGCAGACTCATACCAACATGTAGGCACCCACCTGTAGAAGGTTGAAACCTTCTCTCATTCTCCAGCTTCTACTGGAAGGGAGCTCCAACCCCCTGATCTCATTTACCAACTACCACTAGAAGGGAGCTACCACCCCCTACTTCTCATTCAACCACTCTTGGAAGGGAGCTACTACCCCTTGATCTCATTTACCAGCAACCACTAGAAGGGAGCTACGACCCCCTTACTGAAGGCTTTGACCCAGAACACCATCACAGACCACGTTTCATCAATTTTCACACTGGATCCAAACAACTTCAACACAACTCATCATAAATATCATCAATAATAAGCTTAACCAAAACTTCAATCAGAATAGTGAGATCATTGTAACCAAAACACAATAATAACCCAGATTTCAGAATCATTATGCAGAATCACACTCAACCCTGAACATTCATTATCTTAAAATACATACGCTACTTCACTTCACTGATCCCGTGTGTATACGTGCTTTCCTTCACACCAACCTGTGTATAGATCTAAGAATATTGTTTGTACATAGTATGATCAGTCTCAGATCGAGATCTGAGGCTTCTAGCCAGATATATTTTTAGTAATGTAGAACCCTTATGCAGTCAGTCATCATTAAACATAATTACTCCCTCATTGATCAGATTTGTACATATTCAACTTAGCAACATATAAATTAATCAATAAACCCATATATATATGAAGACATCATTGACAGACAACAATAATACAACAAAAACAGATCAGAAATTTCCTTCCACACACTTCTGCAAAACCCTAGATCCCATACGTGCTTTTTCTTAACTGAACCCATGTATATACGTGCTTTTACAAAGACGAACCTGCATATAGATCTGCAACTATTTCAAGACTGCAAAATTCTTTAGAATAAATAATGAGCTTAGATCTTACCCTTTAATTCAGCAAACATTCAGTAGATCACAGATCTAGACATTTCATAAACATATCTAAGAAATACATGGTCATTTTAGGTTTAAAGATCCTGATCCATCATTGTATTCATAGGTGCATTATTATTTCAGATCTATCAATAAAATGTAACTCATTCCATGCAGATATACTTTAGAGTGAAGTATTCATTCAATACAGAGACACATGCACACTTTGCACTATGATCTTCTTCTCCTTATATATATTTAGCATTTACCAATACCATGAGTCAAAACCACACAACCGCCGATGGTATTTTTGGATGGGATCAAATAGACGACACAACGTTCAATATTGTGGGCTAATACCATGGTAATGCCCCTTGGTATCATAGTTTTAGAGCGCAAAAGGTATACACGACTTTTCTTCTTCGTACCCTCGTGTATACACGACTTCTCTTCATAGAAATTGTGTATATACTAATTCTGGATGTATAGGCAAGTTTCCTTCATAAAAGTAGTGTATACATTGCCTCGATACGCGGGTTGCCTTCATCAAACCTCCGTATACATTGAGAAATATTTCCTGTTTCATTTCTCTGCCACTTACTATAATTCCTTTCTCTGTCACATCTGAACTGACCTGTAGAAACATCATTTTTACATATTTAACAAACAGGTTTCTATCAAAAGGCAACTCACGAAGTAGGTTTCCATCAAGGAAAACTCCATCAAGTAGGTTGCCGTCAAGGACAACATATTGCATCATATTGCCAAAAATTTACAATATGGTTCAAGAGGTGCATGTAAGAGAGGCAATGGGAAGCATGCCTTTTGCAAACTTAGATAATAAGAGGGGAGGCATAGTTGAAGTTACAGATTTATAGTTTTTATTTATCAAGCTACCCTGTAAATAAAAGACTATGTTTGGATATTTATTTTGTAAAAATTTGTGAATATGATGGAATTTTATGAACTTAGTATGTAAATAATTTAATAAATTGTGCATTTTGGACTTACAATTCACTATACTGATTGTTTGTTAGGCATTTTAAAGTACGAATAGAATATTAGTTGTTTATATAAGTCGTGATTTGTTTGAATGATTTATTAGTGGGGCATGGAGAGTGTAAGTTTGTTAAGTAAAATGTTTATTTGTTTCTTTTTCTCTTTGGAATGTAGATCTAATGTTTTCTTATGTTCTTTCATTAATCAATATTACTCTCATTTACATGTATGTAAAAATAACAAGTTGGCAATATATTCATTGCACAATAGATCACAAGGATACCTTGTATGGTTAAGTAATAAGACAACTGAGACTGTGTTATCCTGGCTAGTCAGGAAAAAGGAGTTAGTATCATCTGGAAGTATAATATGACATATGTGATTCATATGTCCCAGGAAACACACAATATAGGAAATTTCAGCCTAAAAGTGGGATCCTAAGGAAAAATAATAAAATAATAAGAAAAAATAAAATAATAGCTATGAATTTTGGAGGAAAAAGAAGAAACTACAATTTTTTCATTCTATTTTTGGCTTATCTCCTTATATAATTAATCAAATTTAACTAGTAGACACTCATTGGATGTGGAATTAAATTCCACATCCAACAAGTACCCATTATGCATACTTTTGAGAAGACCCACATTAATAAAAATTAAAGATACATTCAACACTTTTTTTAATGTATATTCAATTTCTCAATGTGGGTCTTCTCAAGGATATTCATAATGGGGACTCGTTAGATGTAGAATTTAATTCTACATCTAATGAGTGTCTAGTTGTGAAATTTGAGTAAGCCTATAAAGAGATAAGCCAACAATACAATTAAAGAAAGTAGATTTTTTATTTTCCCTTCAAAATATTTACATGTGCCTCTTTTTAAATTTAAATGATTTTAATTGGTTTACATATTATGTATGTGGAAATTTCATGGGCACTTTTAGGCTAAAATTTCCTTTAATGCACACTTTGTGTGATAAAAAAATTTGAGGTGAAAAGTGGTAAAGTGTAAGATATATATATATATAAGGACACCCCTTCATGGTAGTTGACATCGAACATCACTCCACTAGAAATGAGCTTCCATAGCTCTAGCAAAGTCATTCACTGCCTTACAATAAAGGTTTGACACCTAACCTGTTTGACCTTGTAATCATGTCTTTCATATGTGCCTTATTATAGACAATTTAACATAATATTTCTTCACGATTTTAGATTTAGCTTTCCATGTAAAGCGTAATGAGAAGATATCACACTGGGATAACCCCAATGCCACTAGCATCACTCCACTGCACACAAACATCCATAGCCCTAATGAATGTGCTAGCATACCCTGTGAAAGTCACTATACAAGTAAGTGGGTAGGTAACGCATTGGAAAACCAGTACCAATGACCTTTCTCTACTTCCAGTGGGTAAGTAACGCATTGGAAAACTAGAATGAATGACCTTTCTCTAATTCCAGTTAGAATCCATAGCCCTGACGAAGATATCAGCATACCCCACTCCAAGAAGAATTGGTTATAAATGTGAAGAACAATATAGTGGGGGAACTATCCACAAAGGTTAAAAATTCATTAATAACTCAAAATTAAATGTCACAACAACATGATGGGTCCAATAGGGACTTAAAAATGTGCTGTTATATCAGGTACTTCCGAAGACTGAAAAATGGTGTTAGTAGGGATTAGGCATATACCTTGGCTGTCAATTACAAAACCAATAGGATAATTATTTATATACTGGACACAATCATAAAGGTTGCAGAGTAGTTTATAAATATATCATTTATATTTTTTTATTTTTTATTATTATTAACATATATATTTTCCTTTATTTTTTGTATATTTTTTTTGTTTTGTTTCCGGTTAATAAATAAAAACACACATATATACAACGTGAATTATTATTTTTTTAATGGAAATACTTAATAAGTAAGATAGTTCTTTTGAAAATAACCATGTACAACATGGCCGACCTCTTCTCCATCAAATATATTAAGGGTAATGAATTCTCCCCTTGTACTTGATCGATAAGAAAATGACTGAGCCAAAAAGTATCAGATTGACCGTGTTTACCAAGCTCTTCGTTCATCTTATCCCATTTTAAGACCCCATCGCCAAGAAGGAAAGTTATGTATTTGGAAAATTTATCAAATAGTTTTTTGACTTTAGCTTGGTGCCTATTAATTATTTTGCATGCTTGTTCCCTTTATTGATGTAAATGGATCATTTGATTAATTCATCGTTGAAAATTGTTAGGTTATTCATTTATCTCATGTAAAATTTTCATGACTTTCATGTCGAGATAAAGAGGAAAAAGAACATCTAGTTCATAAACTAGTTGAAAAGGGGAGGTTCCAATATATTTCTTCATTCAAATCTTATTCTCCCATACAACGTATTTCATGCTACATGCAATTTCCCTTTTTTGAATGTAAATATTTCCTTGATATTTTCATAATATTTTTATTAGTTTGTTCAACAAGCCCATTCCCCGAGGATACTAGGTCACTGAATGACCACGTCTGAACTCATAGTTGTCACAAAAGTTCCGAAAATCCATTGACAATAAGGGCTTCGCATTATCAACTATAATCTTTTGTGGGAAACCAAAATATCAGAATATATTCCCATTCGATAAATCTATAACTTCTTTAACTTTTTTCTTCTTCAGTGGAATGGCCTCGACCCATTTGGTGAAATAGTAAATGGTAGTAATTGTTATTGCCTAAAAAATGATCACCTAGCCATTTCTAACTAGGTGGATCGAAATAGACCATGTAGTATTAATTTTACCATAGTAAAATCACTTTCATTATAGATAATAATTTAGTAAACCATTTTTATTAAATTATTTCTGATCAAAATTAAGAAACCCCATGAGAATAATTGAATAAATCATTATTTATTTAATTTTCCCTAGGAATAATTATTAAATAATTATTTCATAATTATTCTTTGTCACATTTGACTAAATCACCTAGGAATAATTAAATAAACCACTATTTATTTATTATTCCTTAATTCTATTTTTGGAATAATTATTAAACGATTATTTAATAATTATCTCTATTTCAAACTTTTCTTAATCCTCACAAACTGATTAATAAATAATTTTATTTTTTAATTACTTTTAAATAAAGATATTTGACCATTTTGAATATCTTTTCCCTCTCCAAAAAAATATAATAAAGTTGTCCGAATGGTTAGATTTGGTTTTGGTCAATAATTTATTATTATTTTTGAATTCCTAGTTTAGCTCAATACTTTGTTATAAAAAAGAGTGTTTTCCATTCATTTTTCACCATGATCATCGACACCATTATCGTCTTCTCACATTTGAGCTCCCACTTGAGTTCCATTTTCAGTTTTGGGTTTTTTACACATTGAGAGAGAGAGAGAAATCTTGCTGAAGCACAAGGACATTAAAGGACCCATCCCACAGAGGGGTATTTGCATACTATTGTTGTAGATCTCCTTCACCAAGTTTTTCACATAAAAATATTATTTATTCAAAGTATTCTTTTGTTGGGTTATTGCATTAATTATTTCTTGTTGTTTTATGTTTTGGATCGCATATAATGTTTTTGTTGTAGGGTTTTCTTGTTTTGTCATTGCAAATATGAAGCGTAAATAACCATATTTTTTTGTTATGGTCACTGGTCACCAGTGACTTAAGTGAATTTTATAGGGTACACCTTCTTGAAATTTTTATACTAATAGTAATAATCCAATGATGTTGGTCACTCGAAGGGTGGTGGATTTCTCTAATAAATTCTAATCCCCATTGTTGGAAATGGGCCTCAATTATAATAGGCTTCAAGGGTAAGGCCACCAGTATCTTCTTGCGCACAAAAATTTGGCATTGATGATAAGCTCTTACTATCTTATTCACATAGGTAAATAATTTAGGCCAACACAAGCCACTTCTCAAGATGCTATAAGTGGCAGCTTTGCATGAAACATTTCCAACACACACTCCACTATGGTACTGAGTGGTCAAATAATATACTTGAGTGGGTAATATATAGTTGAGGAGGACACCTACTGGGTTTTTCTAGTATAATTTACCATCTATAATATAGAAATTTACTTTTAATTTTAACAAATGACGGGCAAAATTACCAGGTGACTAGGAAGTTGCATATTATGAAGATAGCTAATGATGTCCTTATACCACTTAGATGAGGAAAAATATGAGCTAACAGTGGTATAAGATTAGTGAGGTAGCAGTAATCATAACTATTTATCTTTCTCATCTTCAGTTGCTTCAACTAGGGTCACAAGAGTATATTGATTAATTCCCAATGCATCAAAATTATTTTCTACTTAATAATTTGACTAGTCCTTGCCCTTTCACAATTTTAATAGGCTTTCATTCTAGGTCATATTCTTGAATTTTCACTATCCACTTTTCCTTTCTTCCTTTGGTATTGTGCTGCAATAAAATATATTTTACTGCAAGGTGGGGAAGATAAACGATCGATGTAGATGGTAAGATGTATTCCTTAAAATCCTTAAGTGTTTTGACTAAATCGTAAGCCTAATTTTCAATTATATTATATTGTAGTTCTGAGTATTGTAGTTTTTTTCTAAAAAATACCACAGGTTTTTCATAGACCTGTTGATTCTTTTGCACAAGAACAACAACTATAGTGTGTTCAAAGGCAAAAGGGATGATGATAAAATAATTTTTATAATCATGACTAATAAGGAATGGCGCTTTCATTATAGCTTGTGTAATCCTGTCAAAGGAGTAATTTTCTTCTTCATTCCATTTTATATCATTACCCTTCTTGATCACGAGAGATTTTTTTAACAATTTCGGAAAAATTAGGAATGAATATACGAAGAAAAATATTTTCTCCCAAGAAGACTTGCACTTATTTCTTGGTACGAGGAAGCATGGTGTTTTAAATTTCTGGGAATATTTCTAGGTAAATACTAACCCCATGTTGAGATACAATATTACCTAATAGATTTCCCTTACTGGTTGTGAAAAAATACTTCTTGGATTTTAAGGAAAAGCCATATTTTTGATATTTTTAAAAATTTGTTTCGAGGTGCTTTATATGTAGCGCATCGCTCTGAGAAAGACAGTCATGTCGTCCAAATAGACAACTATAAAGTAGTGCTTTTCGTTGACAAAAATAATTTCCATTTCTCTCTGGAAAGTATCCCCTACGTTAAGTGACCTGAAAGGCATATTTTGATACATAAAATTTCCCCTAGGGGAGGTAAAGGTTATTTTATACATATCATATTTATGAACAACAATATGGTTATACCCAAAAAATACATCCATGATTAAGACGTGGGTTGATACCACAACTCACTGAAGAATGTTGTCCTTTTCTGGAAATGGATAGTTACCATTTAATGAATCTCGATTGAGATTCCTAAAGTCTATGCATAGCCTAATTTCACCATTCTTCTTCCTGACTAGGACTAAATTTTCCGCCCACTTAGAATAACGTAAGGGAACAATTATTTTAGAATCTAGGAGTTTCTTGATCTCCTTTTTAATCAGGGGAAGTAGAAGAGGATTTATATGTTGGAGCTTCTACATAAAAGGTTTAATACCTTACTTGAGTGGTATTTTATGCTCAATAATTCTTTGTTCGTACATATTGAGATCATTGTAAGACTAAGAAAAAACATCAGAGTATCGAGATAAAAGGTTAATATAATATTCTATGACTTTAGAAGACAAAGCTTAAGACAAATTAATCAATTTATTTCCCCTCCATGGTAAATTTTCATAGGTTCTATATCTAATCTAGGGGGCTTCAATATTGTATTTGCAATAGTGTCTTTGCGATCAAAGATATTTTCTAATGGAATAAATCCCCTAGGGATGTAGTTTTCTCTCAATTGTATAATTTCATGTTTTCCAATCCTTGTTTTGAGGTGAGATGCATCAACATCTACCTGGTCTTATTCATTATATTCATATATACATTTCTCTAAGATTTGACCAAATAATTCAATGAATCTCTTTATTTCTTGATCATCCTCAAACACCTTCCAATGCTTGACATTATCATGGATTGAGCATTGGTGAAGGATTTCATTTTAGAATTTCAATTTAGACTTAGTAGGAGGTATGAAAGTAGCCACAGTAAATGTGAGTGTGTATGATAATTGATTCTTTTCTCTAGGCATGGTAGTGAAATTAATTTCAGAGAAGAAGTTACCAATTAGATCACAGACTTGATTTTTGTCTTCACGCAAGCGAGGGTGATTGGTTTGGCACTTATTGGTCACTTGTTTAATAATTAATTTGGAGTCCCCAAAAATTGATAAATTTTCAATATTAAGCTTCTACGTTGTTTCTAGTCCTTGTACTACGGCTTCATACCCAACTTTATTATTGGTAGTCTCAAATTTAACTTAAAATAAAAGGTTTCATTTTGATTAATCAGTGGTATGAAAATGACCCTTGAACCTGACCCTTCCTTGGAGGAAGCGCCATCAAATTACATATTCCAGATGACATTAGGATATTTTTCCAAGCTAGTCTGAGTGGTTTTTCATGAATAAGGGATTATTCCTCATCACAAAGAACAAATATTTTTTTTTTCGATATTATCATCAAAGGTGTAAACCGACGAATTGTCAGGGTGTTGTCTAGATTTGATCGCATAGGTTAGTCTAGATTCATGATAAATTTGATGTGTGTTAGGTCCCTATATTACTATTATAGTCCCTTATTATTGTTAGTGTAGCCCCCTTACTATTATGTTTGTACCCCTTTAGTCCCCATATTATTGTTATTGTACCCCATAAAAGCCCATTATTGGTATTGTTGTGCCATTACATTATTGTTGTTAGGTCAGCTAGGATTATATTGTGACCCCATGGAATCCTTTATATAGAAAGGAGGTTTTTTCATCTGTATCATACAAGAATTGTTCATTTATGTAGTTTAAAGGAGGTTTCCCCCTTGAAAAGTCTTATTTATAAGTCTTTGATCTATATTTTCTTCTATTTTGTGAGTTGGGTTCATAACATTTGGAATCAGAGTTTTGGATTCTAGGGTTTCACTGCTACAAAGAGGTCATAATGGAATTTTCGCTATAACTTGGTTTCTACGAAGTTTAAGAAGCTACAAAAAAAACTCGTTTGAGCTGAAATCATGAGGAATGTTGTGTAACAATTTCAGACCTTATTTTGCTGTATTTTTAGAGATATGATCTGAGGTAGTTAGGGTTTTTTGTATTCTCCATAATTCCATCTCAAATAGGTGGTCGAGGGAAAATCATCATAACTTTCATCTTAGGGATCAGATTAGAATTTTGTAAAAAGTCACCAAAATTTCACAGACTGTAGTTTCTGTTATATATATTTCAAATTCAAAGGAGGAAAAAGTGACACGTGGAATTCCATACAAGTTCACTCTACTGAACCAATCCATAATTAGAGAATTGTGGGAGATTGAACATAACTTTGTCATGAAGAATCCAAATCAGGTCTGACTTGTGGCATTGGAAAGAAGACTCATAGGGTTACTACAAGACCAGAGCTAAAATATTGTGGATTTGAAATCACATAGATACATCAGTATCAATGTCTATCTTCTCAAAAGAAAGAAAAATGTGTGTATTGTTTTTAAATTGCATAAATTTGTTTAAAAAATATGTTTGAAGTGATTCCAAGGGAATATTCAAGAATAGATAGCATTGTTGGGTTCTATAATTCCTCCGAAAAATAATTCGACACTTATTAAGCCCTCATAAAGCTCTTCTATGATGCATGAATATGAATAAGTGCAACATGATATATAAAAATTATGAGAACATGTGCAACAAATTTTTCTCTCGCAAAAAGTACCCAAAAACGAAATGGAAACTAAGGTGGATGGTTTGAAGAAATACGTGGAAGCTAATATGGATGGTTTCAATAATGTCATGGAAGCTAACATGGATGGTTTTAAGAATTTCATGGAAGATGAGATGGATGGTATGAAGGTAACATGGAAAATTTGAAGAAAGACGTGGAGGGTTTGAAGGAAGGTTTGAAAAAGTTTCTTCAAGAAAAGCTTCCTAATGGTGAAAAGGTAGTATAGGAAACTCATGATGAGAACAAAATAAATGTTAATAGTGATTTCATAGACTATAATGTTGGATTGAAGACCCACCATATTCCAAAGATCGATATGAGGAAATTTTATATCAAGGATCTCATAACATGGATACTACAGATGGAGCAATATTTTCATCTCCATAATTTTCAAAACATGTGAAAGGTACATATTAAAACTTTATATTTATAACAAAATAAATTTGTATGGTATCGATGGCTTTCTCTCATAAACGAATTGTCACTTGGTCAATTTTAACGAAGGAAATGATATCACATTATGAGGATACAAAGAGAAACACATTATTTAGCCAATTGATAAATCTCAAACAAAAGGGTTTAATGGTGGAACACATTAAGGACTTCCAAAAATTAAATATAAGGGTAAAGGATGTTGATCAGTGGTTGTCATTGATGTCAACCCAAGAATCACCAAGGGTTACCCTAATCATGCATGGGAATTTTGACTTGAAAAATTACTCTATACCAAGTCATGGATTTTTGGGATGGTTTCTACTTGTCGAGATGTTTCCATTGATATATGGCACACTATTTAATTCTTCACGGTTTCAAAGATATTCATGTTTGAAGTTAGTAACCCTAGTTAGTGGGATAAAACCCCATGGGGTTGTGGCATGACACTAATAATTTATTGTAGTCATTGAATAGTCAATAATTAATAATTTTTTAAGCTCCTAAAATCCCTTCAACATTCATTTGTTGAATACCCACTCAACCAAAGCATTTATATAAATTGTGACCCTCATATCCTCCTCACGTAAGGATTTCGTTACTGAAAAAAGGCCATCTTCGGATTTTCGCTATAACTTTTTTTCTGCAAAGCTTCAGAGGCTAAAACAAAAAACCCACTTGGGATAAATCCTGATGAAGCTCATGTAAAAAATTTAGATCTTGGTTCACTATAATTTCAAAGATATGATCTATGGAATGTAGGGTTTTTGTAGGCTTCCAAATTTCATATCAAAGAGGTCACCTTGGGAAAATGATCATAACTCTCTCTCTGAGAAGAGGATTGGAATTATGTAAAAAGTGGCAGATAGTATGCAAAATATATCATTTTTTGTGTCAATTACAGAGCCGAAGGATGAAACACTGACACGGGCACATCGTACAAGTTCGCTCTACTGAACTAGTCCATAATTAGGTCATTGTGAGAGATTGGGCATAAATTTTCCATTAAGAATCCAAATTGGGTCAGACCTATGGCATTGGAAAGAAGACTTAGAGGGCTACTACAAGAACAAAGATCACATATTGGGGATCCAAAATCATAGAGATACATCATATATTCTATATCGAGCTCCTAGAAGGCAAGAAAAAGCTAGATCATCTGCTGCCAAGGGATGCAAAGGACCAAACTTTCTAGGGAAGCAAAGAAAAGGAAGGTGCAGAAAAATGACGCACCAGATGTAAGCTCCAGGTAAGTTTCTTCTTTATATGCATGTTCATCCCTTAATTGGATTAGGTTCTTTGTATTCTAACTTGTTATTATTGTTTAGCGCTGACATATGCTCTACAGGATGAGGTAAGTTTTTCTATTATCATGTCAAGGGTATTTCCTTTAAGAATTTTTGTAGGTATTATACATTCATCAAGATAAGACTCAATGCATGATCTAATTTTTTGAAGAGTGAGAAAGGGTGGCATGACAAGAACAACAATCAAGGTGCAGAACAACAACAAGAAGTTCACCACATGATGTCTTCAAGTGGGAAACATTGCATACAATCATTGTAAAGGTATCATTGTATTGAGTCATTATAAAAGCATCATTGTAAAATTTGTACAAGTTTTTATCTGCCAAGAGTTGAAGAGGTAGTGTCGGGAGGTCTAGGATCATCATTAGGTGGTTTTGTCATAGTTGGGGTTATGGCCTAGTGTGTGTTCTTCTTCTACATCATTCTATATCATTTTAAAGTGGACCATTTTACCTGGTACGAGACTTCGTTCTTCTTTTATTCTTATATAGGGTGGTAGGGTGGAGCTGGGATGGTGCATGAAGTCACCAACAGGTTCAAGCCTCTGAACACTTCAGGGTGGTAGGGTGGTGCTAGGGTGAGTTGTAGCTCATTATGTGTTGGGGAATCCATTCAGTTGAATACTGAAGAATCTCAGGCATTGGAGCATCCATCCAGTGGGAGCTGGAGAAGAATTATTTTCTAGATTCTAGGATGTTAGAGCTTTCTTTTCAATTGGAGATTAATATTAAAGAATTATTAGGAAATCATTCAGGTGATTTTTGTCCCGGAGGGGTTTTCCGCCTTAAAAATTATGTGCATTTGTGTTCCTTTTGTTTACTTCTACCATTGTACAAACACTGATAATAATTTAAGATTAAATAATGCTCTGAAATATTAACAATAATACTAATTGAAAGTAATACTGATTCACGCCCCCTTCTTAGTATCTCCAACAATTGGTATCAGAGCTTGGTTCCTTCAATAATAGTTTAATAGCTGGATGGAGGTCATGGAGCATAGCAAGAATGGTGTACCTCTGTTCAATGAAAATAATTATGCACTCTGGAAAGGAAGAATGGAGGTCTATCTCTTGGCGCAAGGTTACGAAGTATGTGACACTATTCAAAATGGATTTACACCAACCATGTATGAACAATGCAAGAAGAATTTGGTAAATGATGCTAAAGCAAAGAATATTATTATCAATGGACTTATTGAATCTGCTTATCATAAGGTGTTGGGTTGTAAAACTGCCAAAAATGTATGGGACAAGCTTGAGAATATATATGCAGCTGACTCAAATGTCAAAGAAGCAAAGCTTCAAATCTAGAGAGAAAAATTTGAGCAACTAAGATTGAAAGAAGATGACAACATTGTGACATACTTCCAACACGTTGATGAAATAACCAATACTCTGGAAGGATTTGGAGAGCCTGTTGATGAGAAGACTATTATATGAAATATTCTTAGAACGTTACCAAGAATATTCAACCCAAAGTTACCGGTCTTAGAATACAATGCAAATCTGGAAAAACTCAGCAAAGAGGAAATACATGGAGTTCTCATAGCATATGAAATGATACTTGATGAAGAAGAGGGTACTTCGCATCTAGAAACTGCGTTCGCTGCATCTAAGAAAACCAATAAGGACAAAAAAACTTCAAAGGAAAAGACCTACACCTGTAAGTGTGAAGAAAAGGAACATGATGAGGAAGGTCTTTCAGATGGAGAATATTATTACTTTACGAGAAAACTAAAAATTGGTAAGGGGAAATTCAAAGGTAAAATTTCATTGATAAGTTTCGGCTGTGGTGAGGTTGGCCATTTCGTAGCAAAATGTCTAAACCGAAGTGATGGTAATTCAAAAGGAAAGAAAGGCTTGAAGAAATTCAACAAGAAATGAAAGAAACGATTGAAAAGGAAATTTCTCTCTAAACAAGATAGCTCATCATCTGATGAAGACAATGACAGCGAAGAAGAAGCCAATGAGAGAGTATTGTTTATGGCCAAGGACAATAAAAAAGAGGTATCAAACAATGAAGAAGAAGGGTTGACCATATAATAATTTTCTAAGGAGGCAATTAGGCTTACAAAAGAGCTCAAGGATGAGAAGTTCATGTTGACCAGGCAAAAATCGCTACGGAAACAAGGAGAGAAAAGCCCAAGAAAGGTTCCCAATTAGCCCCTCTATTGTTTGGAGTAACTTCTCTCGAAGGATTTATAGTTTTATTACTATTCAAGTAAATGCCTCTTATTAAAGAGGACCTTGATGGTGATGGATCAAAACAACTTCTTTTTTTCTTTTTTATTTTTAGATTTGCGAGCAACAAAAAATGAAACTATTTAAACTAAAAAACATACTACCTATGCTTATAAAGGAGAATTTTGATATTAAGTTGTAGGGAAGAAAATTTATTCATGTTCAACACATTGTGATACAGACACCATTAATCAAACCAAAGAAGTTTCGCATTAATCATAGCGCATATCAGCAATAGTAAAATATGATTTCAGAAAAAGTTATAATCGCACATTTTACTATCGTCGAAGAAATAAACAAATATTGATAGAATATATTGCAAAAATGGCTTCGCATTTTAATATGCCAATAGAAGTAAAAAGAACTAAGAGCATGGAAACATTAAAACCTGTGTTAACGCAATACTGCATGATCCATGAAAATTCACAGACCAGCAAGCCATTCTTACACTTGTATTTCCAAATGAAGAGATGATTGTTCTATTATAACTCCAGGGCTCAAAAAAGTTCATTCCCCAAGATTTCATACATCCCTCACACTGATTTTTTTTTCAAGTGATTCCCCACTCTGTGCCGTCATATTATGAATTATTTATAAAAAAATAAAAAATGGTTATAACTTTTCCAACCAATAAACGGTCGGGTGAATACCTTTTAAAAACTGAAAAATGACTCGTAAAAAGAACTACTGACTGCAAACAATTCACCTGGGGCTTAGGTGGATGCTTTGATAGGAAGACCAATGGTCTTTGACCATAGTCGTGACAAGTCATGATTGATTCTAATTGAGATCAGTCCACCTGATTGAGACAATATCGGCACAAAGATAAGTAATCTGAGATGGACAAATGGCTCTTCTACATGTGCTAGATGAAAATTATGATCATCGACAATCTCTTAACTGACTTGATGATTAGATCATTCATGAACTCCTGTGCAATTGGTTCTGAGCCTGGAAACTGACTGGCGATCTCCATGTATTCTAAAACTGGGCATACCGATATGAAGTGTTTAGGTTAACCTCAAAAATGGTAACCAAGGGGGTCATACCACACGCAAACGATATCTTTGCACCTACGCTCCACACCTCTGTGCATCTTTGAATGGCGTCTTTAATAGCACTAGAAGCTACAGATACTACTTCCAGTAAATCATAGGACACAACCCTATGAATAATCCTTTCATGACGCGACAGTCTCGGGATATCCAAATTCTCAGTAAAGAATTAGGCTTTGAATGATTCTATAGCCTTCAGCATGGTTCTAATTTCCTTGATTTGACTCCCTTTAACAACTAGTTCACTTCCACAATGCAAAGTGTCTTGATAGCCTGAATGAACCTGGATCAGGCACTGATAAAAGGCCTCTTGAGTTTCACTCACATCCCTGCTTACATCCCTTATTTCTACAAAGAGCCTATCTAAATCGCTCGACTGATTTGTTATGACTTCCAACTGATGCAACAACTCAGCTGTTTCTTCTTGGGCCTGCACAATCACCTATTCCCGTTCTTTCTTTTCTGACTCAATGAGAGACTCAAATTTTTCTTGGACCTACGATATGGATTTATGGTGCTCGTCTGTGACTTCTTTCAGTTGATGCTCATGCTCTTCTTACGCATTAACCAACCTTTGAGATAGTTCTTGGATTCTTCCTTGAAATTATTCCTTCTTTGATTCAAAACCAGAGATCTACATTTGAAGCTTAGAAATCAGTTAGTGTGTTTCAAAAAGAGTTAACTCATTAGCTATTGCGAGAGATCACAACAAGGCTGCAGAGTTCAAATTTTGCTATGCTAATGGCCCATCCCCCAACTTCCAAATGACCACAGGAGGATTGCTAGGAACTTCTGAGCTAGGATCACTTCCCATTAGGGGAATTTTGAGGTCTAAAATGGGCCTCCTAAGGAAATTATAAAATAATAGTGGAAATAATAAAATAGTATTTGAGTACATCATCAAATTTTAGAGGGAAAAAAGAGAAAACTACTTTTTCAACTTATCTCCCAAAGTTTTTACTCAAATTTCGAGCGAGATTACTCATTGGAAGAAAAAATTAATTCCTCATCCAGGGAGTACCCATGTTGCATACTTTCGATGGCCCTACTACACGAAAAATTATAAATACATGAAAAATGTGATTGCAATCACGTTTTTTTTATGTATTTCTCATTTTTCATGTAGCAGGGTCCACCGAAAGTATGAAACATGGGTACTCCTTGGATGAGGAATTAAATTTTGCATCCAACAAGTACTCCTGCTCGAAATTTGAGTAAAAAATTTGGGAGATAATTTGAGAATAAGAGTTGAAAAAGTAGTTTTATTATTTTATTGTTTCTTTTTATCTTTTTACCCTTTTACTTAAAAAAAAGTGAATAATCCCCCATGGTTGACATCATCATCTTGAATCCTCTTGGTTCTTACAAAGTTTATTTTTGTTGTACATTTTTCTTAGGAGGCCCATTTTAGACCTCAAAATTCCCCTAATGCTTCCTTGGTCCTTCCTCTTTTCCTGGGGTGAGAGACTACCCCTCTCCCTTTTCGACTGAAAAAATAATTCGACATGGGAACCACTGAATCATGCACAATGTCAAGATGATACAACACTGCAATACCCATGTTGGAAACTCCAAAAATAGAGGCTAGAGGCGTACTATGATGCACCTCTTGATTACAATTGTCAAATTTGCTGCTTTTGCTCGCTTCTTTTCCTCCTCTTCCAGCTCCTGAGCATTCCTAGCTACTTCAACCTTCTCAGCCTTCAAACATTATCTTTCTTGAGCAACGAATTCTTCTTCTACCTGTTCTTTTTCTCTCTGCTTTAGCTTTTCCGCGGCTTTAGCTTCTTCTTGAATTATTTTATCATAGGCTTCTACTCCGGCCTGCTTTTTCTTAGCCTCTGACTCAGCCTGCTTCAAAATTTACATGATAGGATCAACTTTGAGATCAATATGAATAGAGGAACCAAAATTCCCTGCACTCAAGGTGGTGAAGTTTAACTCAGGGTTTTCCAATTCCTGAGTCTTTGCTAACTCCCACTACTCTGTGTCAAACTTTTCTCTCCCAGCAACGACGGTCTCCAACCTCTTGATTTGATAGGCTTCCCACATCTTCTTTACTTCTTGATATTTTAAGGCTTGGATAATTTCCAGAACATCTACAAAACTATCTTCTTGGTGGTGCATACTATCATGAGGTGTCCCCTGGTGATCATAGTGATTTCCCATCTTCAAACTCAAAAAATGCTTCTTAACTATTAAAAACGGGTTATGCATCCTATAAGGGGCACAAGCCAACAAGATGTTTCTTGTATAATTTTCTTCCTCAACGGTGTGGCTATAAGCTCCAAGCTTATTTTGACCCAGAAAAATTGAGTAATTTGGCCACTTTGTCTTTCTACTATCCTTTAAACCTTTCCCAATACCTCCATAAGTCACCTGATACAATATTTCTCTCAACAATAATTTATCCGGAACATACTTTGGAAGGTAATTTGGGGCTTCGATCAACCCATACACTATGATGTAGGAGTAGAAATTTTCCACATACCAATCTTCTATTGATTCCAGCACCCTTTTTCCCTCCGCGGAGAATCTTAGAGGAGGATGCGTGTATATGATAATGTGAAATTCTGGAAAAAAGTGCTCGAAGATATGATAGAAAAAAAATTCATACCTTGATGACCACAAATGGCTGCAGTAGATATGTATCGGAGTCCTGGTAGGGTTCCAATTCCATTCCATTCCTGAGAAAAAATTGCAAACAAACACATAGTCGAGGACATACGCGGACATGAAGAACACCGCAAGCTCGAAGGATGATGACCCTTTAGCTTCAGAAATGGCCTTCACCAGACAAGATGACAGGATATCAGCCCAATTGAAAATGTAACCCTCATCAACCACCCTAGACATTAAAGGGACCCAATATATCTGAAAATGGTGCAATCTACCATCCCATACAGTCTGTTGATCATGGATGTTACTTCTCGATAAGGTGACTTTAGAGAATTAAATGAGTAGACCCCACTTTCTTTGTGGGTGGGGTATTTATCGAGAGCCCACCATTCCTTGATATTGTCTAGATAGTCCTCATTCTTCATTTCGAACATATCTATATATTATTGATTGTACCAAGTAGTGGGTAGTGGAAGCTTGTAGAATTTCCTAAGATCCTCTTATTAGAAGGACCCAATTACTAGACCCAAATCACTGAGAAAATTCCCGCGGGGAATATCAACGAACTGCAATATCCACCGAATAACATCATAGTAAGGAAACATGGTGGTGCGGGTGCCAACAAGAATGATCTCCGACCTGTGGACTCTAATACATGCCTCGGTGTCTATGTCTTCAGCTTCTTCTTCTATATTTTCTGGCGGTTCATCATGCGGCGCCAGATATTGCTGGTATTGAAAATACCGATATAGCTTACTCTAGTATGGGGATTCTTTGCTACCAAACTTGTGTGTAGTATCTAAAAACGAGCGATCAACATACAAGTCCTCCAAAATCCTGGGAGCCTGAGGAATTTGTAGATTCTGGGGAACGCTTCCCTTTTTGACAGGGCATGAGGACAATTAGAAACCTGCCAAACAATGACGCTAACATCAAATTTTATTTACATACAACATATCATTTCATAAAAAAAATACCTGAGATGCAAATGCGTAAGCTAAAAGCTATAGTTTAGCAACAAAAAAAAGTCTTGGCACTTAGTGAAGGAAAAGGAAGAATGATGCATATTGCAAAGACAAGCCTGCTGCAAGCATATATAGAGAAAAGAAAATCATACCCCCAGGTCTAAAAAATAAATTCCAATCATTCCAAATCACATGGACTAGATCCGCAGGTGGATTTTACACATAAATTCGAACACTTCTGACTTTAATTGATAGGATGTAAGTATGTGAATGTGTAATCTTGACTCAGCAGACCAATCAAAATATGTCTTATTTCCATGAATAACCAATTAATGGAAGCATGGATTAATGAATATTCTTGGGATGTGCAACACACTGATTATTAATGAATAAACAAATCAAACAAATTGCTAACGTGCCAACATGGAAATCGTCGAATTCCTTATTCCGAACAGCACGATTCGATGAAGATAAAATAACAATAAGCGAGGAAAAAGAAACAACGAATTGGAAAAAAGATCGCACATGAAATTAATGAATTCGCCGAACCAAACAAATAATTTTCTGAAATGAAAAAAAGGGAAATTAACTGAAACAACTTTGGGCAGCTCGCCAAAAAGAAAGCTAAGGCATCCGAATGATTCACCGAAGGCTTATTCAGGCTTTCTTTAAGCCAATTTTTCTTTTTTATGATCTTTATGCATTATTTTAATCTTTTTGTGTTTTAATATCTTTTCTATAGACCAAACCTAATTACGAAAAAAAACAAAAAAAATCCAAAACAGGGGTTGTTGCTACAACAAATGGCAACTTACTGGGTGACACACTTATCTCTAAATATATAGCTTATGAAGATATTTTTGTTACGAAAATGACTTTCAAGACTCTTAGAACCTAGGAATATGTGAAATGAACATGTGTCCCACCTTGGAAAGGAATATTCTTGGTAGGGAAAGATCTTCCTTAAACCTTGAGGAAATTTCAACAACTATTATTAGTAAGCCAAAATTGTGAGGCTAATTTTAACTTTTTTTGCTTGTCAGTATTCTTTTCAGATTTTCCCTAAGACAACGGCTTCTCCACTGCGAGATGATTTTAGGTGTGTACCGCGTCTCTTTCCTTCTTTTTTTATATGAGTGAGAAATTTATTTTACAAGCTTCATCACCCAATGATTACTTTATGGGGAAAATTCATGGTTTTATCACATTTTTAAACCACTTAAGCAGGGTTGGAGATTGTTGTTTCAACCTGACTCCTGAGCCCAACAACAGTCCTTACCCCAACAAGTTTGTTGCCTCAACCTGACTCCTGAGCCGGGCAACAGTCCTTACTTTCAAGCTTCCTAGACGTAAAATAGTCCTTCCATATTTTCCCAAGGACTTTAAGAGATAGTGTTATATTTTCCCACATCCCCCAGTGAAGTCACCTCAGCAACCTAGGGATCCTCTTACTTCACATCCCAAACAAACAGAAGATTCATTTAAAGTGTCTTGATGAATGGAGCTTGCAGATAATAGCTGAAATACCACTCCTAGGAAATAAATTTCAAGTTTTAATCACAGGGCCTATGCCAAGATCTTCCTCCATGCAACAAACACATACCTCCAAGTTCTAGCGTTATATTATATGCCCTCCAAGATTTCATGTGAAA
This sequence comes from Pinus albicaulis, assembly GCA_034641835.2. Lineage (NCBI taxonomy): Eukaryota > Viridiplantae > Streptophyta > Pinopsida > Pinales > Pinaceae > Pinus > Pinus albicaulis. Next base: position 113,172,836 of record CM076577.1, on the reverse strand, counting down.
TTAGCTGAGAGCACTGGTCTTCAACCCCGAAGTGCACTAGATATGTAACACTTTTCACCCTAAGGAAAAATAAAAGAAAGATGAAAAAAATTGTACAGGTTCAAACAAAAAATAAAATAAAAGTAAAACTATGTATAGAGCCCTAACCAAGACTTCCCCTAAGAAAAGAAGTCCTTCAAAACTTGTGTTGACGAGAAAAGGGTCTAATCTTCCTTCCAAATATTGCAATCTGATAGTGCTCGATCATAAATTTTCTTTGACCTGGTATGGTCCTAACCACAACTTCTATAACTTAGTGTGTTTCCCTTTGACTTCATTTGGCTTATCCCACTTTAGAACTAGGTCCTCGACTTGAAAATCCTTCCTACCCACAAACTTCCTATTGAACTAGGATTTGAAATTTTTTTTGGTGGTTCAAGAACTTATTCTGGGTGGCACGATGCTCTTCTTCCAATTTCAATAGAACATTTATACGTTGCTGCATAACTGGACATTCAGTGTCCTGGACTAACTGGGAAAGTTGAAGAGATAGTATAAATATATGTGAGGGAAGAATTAGGTCTTGTATGTAGACCAGAAAGAAGGGATAATTATTTATAGTAGCTTTGGGAGTCACCCTATCTACCCAGAGAGCTAGCGGCAACTTGAGATGCCTACTGTGTTGGTGTTGGGCTATAGTTTTCTTAATTAAATTGATCAAATTTTTATTTGTTGACTCAGCCAATCCATTTCGCTGAGGATAATAATTAGTCGAGTATTTGAATTTTATTCCAAAATTCAATGCAAACTCCATTATTTTTGCTGATGAAAAATATTTTGTGTTATCAAAAACTATGTAGTTAGGGACACCGAACGTGGTAATGACATGAGTTGTAAGGAACGAAATTACCTGATCGTCATTGATGACACACAGAGGGATGACTTCTAACCATCGTGTGAAATAATAGGTAGCAGTGATGATATACCTGTGTTGCATGGACGAAAGTGGGTTAATTTCACCAACCACGTCTAAACCCCACTATTGAAAAGAGGCTTCGATAATCATTGGCTGGAGGGGCAAGGCTGCTCTTCGATCTTGTCCTGCAGATTTCTGGCATTCATCACATTTTCGTACAAACGCATATACATCCTTAAACATTGTAGGCCAATAATATCTAGCTCTCAAGGTTTTATGAACTGCAGTTATTGGTCCAAAATGGCCACCCGTTGGACCCTCATGCAACTCCAAAATCACCTTTGGAGACTCCTCCTTCTCTAAGCACCTCAACAAAACTCCATCAAAGTTATTTCTGAATAAAACACCTGCTACCAACTGCAAAAAAGTTAACTTCAATCTTAAGGCTCTTCTTTTAATCACATCCAGACCTTAAGGGGTGCTTCCTGTAGTTACATAAAACTTCATGTCAGCATACCAAGAGTCTGGAGGGGTGATTGCATCCACATGGCTGGCTTCACACATGCAGGCTTCATTTTCTCATCCTTCTTCCTCAACAACTTCATTTCCTCCTGATTCCTCCACCAGCTCGCATAATCTCTGACCCCGAAAAATTTTAGTAGGCTTGATCTCCAAATCATACTCCTGGAGATTTCTCATCCAATGTGCTCAGGTTTCCCCAAGCTCTTTCTGAGCAAACCAGTTCCTCACCGCAGGGTAAGGCACAATTACCTGAGTATCAGATTTTAAAATATATGGGCGGAAATGCTTAATCACCTTGAATACAACAAATTCCTGCTTATCTACCTCAGGATACTTGAGCTGGGCCTTTTCCATCCCTGTGCTCATGAAATAAATTGGAACTTCATCTCCTTCAACATTATTTTGGGTCAAAACAACTACATAAGTGTCGTTGGATGCAAAAGTATACAAGAAAAAATATTTTGAGAAACCAGGACTCATTAGAGATGGCACATCCATAATCGATCCTTTTATTTTAGTGAGTGCTTCTTTATGTTTAATATCCCATTTATAATATTCCTTCTGATTAACCATATCTTGCAGAGGTTTGACTGCTTGGGTGAATCTTGGGAAAAATATCCTTAAAAAGTTGATTTTTCCCATTAAATATTGCATAGAATTTTTTTTATGAGGAGGAGGAATTTTAGAAATTGTTGCTGACCTCTCAGGATCAATCCTCATTCCTTCCTTAGACACAACAAATCCCAACAACTTCCCTTCAGTTACATAGAAAATGGATTTTTAAGGATTGAGGGAAATCCCATATTTTCGACAGTGGTCTAGAATTTTCCTCAGATCATCAATATGGTTCACCCTAACTTTTGAGTACATCGTTACATCGTCTAAGTATACCACCACGACCTTGCCGATGAGTCCTCGAAAAGTGACATCCATAGCATGGTGAAAAGTTTCCCCTCTGTTGATTAATCCTAAAGGCATTTTCTAATAAGCATAGGTGCCCCATTTGGTTCAGAAGGTGGTATTCAATCTATCATCTGGGGCTACCAAGACTTGGTTATAACCTAAGAGCCCTTCCAATAAAGAAAACATCTCCAAACCAGAGACATGCTATAGAATTTGTTCCATCGGCAGGACTGGATAACCATCTTTGTCCAATGCCCCATTCAAATTATGAAAATCAACACATAGTCGTATGTCACCATTATTATTTCTAACTAGTACTAAGTTGGCCACCCACTGCGTGTGTGTCACAGGGAAGATGATATTTGCAGCCAGAAGTTTGTTTAACTCTGCCTTGACCGTAGGTTTGAGACTGAGATGCATCTTTCATAACTTCTGCTGCACCGGCTTGGCATTCTCTTTGATGGGAATGACATGTTGCATTATCTTTGAATAGAACATCTTCAAGTCATCGTACGTTCATGCAAATACATCCTTGAATTATTTTAATATCTTGATAAAGGTGGCTCTTTCATCTGGTGAACATTGAACACCTAGGTTGATGTTCTGAGGATTCACCTCCATACCAAGATTAATAACTTTGTATTGCATAGATGAACTATGAGTCTTACAGTTCATCACCCTTCTAAATTTATCTTGAAGATCGTAGAAATTTTCTAATTCTATGACTAATCGTGGGATGGAATTCTCACGAACAAGATTTTCTTGGTCAAACTCTTTCTTCAGATCATGATCATGCTCCTCTTCATCAATTGTTGCATCTTTGAAGGTATCTTTGGAATTTAGGAAATAGATAATCTACTTATCATCATTGAATACCCTCCAATTTGTGATATTATCTTGAACTAAAGGCCTGAAAATGAGTTCAACCAAAAAAGCATCAGGTTTGAAATTTTCAGATGGAATAAGATGAGAAGCAACATTAGCTAGAAAATCTGCATCTATATTTTGATACCTTGGAATCAACAGAGTGTTAAATTCTTCAAAACAAGACAAAAGATCCCATACCTCTTGTTGATAGCAAACCAATCGGTCTGATATGTAGTGGATGGAATTTATTACCTGCTTAACTATGATCTCAAAATCGCCAAAATCCTTGAGTTTTTTTATGCCCAGATCCCTTGCCTTCTTAAGACCCTGCAAGAGTGCTTCATATTCCACGACATTTTTTGTACATTCAAATTCTAATCAACAGGAAATCAAATACTTGTATTTTTTAGGATCTTGGAGTACACACCCTATACCTGCACCATCTTTGGTTTTAGAACCATAGAAGTGCAAGGTCCAAAGCTCTATCTCCATGGCTTTATCTTCCCTCTTATCATCATCTCGAGGAGCTGGCTGATGTGTACAAAAAAGAAGCTCCGAGATGGCAGACTTTGGGACTATGGGCGAATCAACCTAGAAATCACCGAACCATGTGTCTACGCAGTAGTTACCTAATAAGGAATTAATAAACCTCACAACATCATTGGGGTTTCTAAATCAGAGACAACATGTTTCATGTAATGCTCCCTATTTACTTTTATTTGATTTTGTTTCCCTTTATAGGTCAACCAAAGGTGAGACCAATTAGTGGAGAAGTAACCATTTAACTGGCTAGACCAATCTCTGCTCAAAAAGAGACCATATGCTTTAGGAATGTCTACTACTACAATGTCAATGATTTGGTGAACCCTAGAATCTAAGGCCAATATTATAAGAACGTTTTTTAATTCTCCGAAGAATTTTACTTTTGATTGATCCAATTGCACTATTTGCATTCCACTCTTACTATGTTCAAGGTCTAATTTCTTGCAAAAAAAGTATGGCATGACATTAGATGAAGCTCTTGAATCTACCACACAGTGGTGGAAATTATGATTATAAATCTTGAAGGTTAACAAGAAAGGAGGGGTCTGCGACTTTGACTTCTTCCTGATCATGGAACATTCGATTTGGGGCTCTAGGATATCTAAATTCAAAATGAGATGCTAGGGAATATTTGGGGATTTTCTGGGAAGTGCATTTACAATTTCATCTCTGAATTGTGCTATTTTGGTAAGTTTGAAGAGAGAAATACTATCCCTTGACTTTTTTAACTCATCAACTATGCTGAAATCTAAATTCCTAGGGTTAGTATTATCTATAGGTTTAGTGGTTTTATTTACTAGTTCTGCAATTGCTGGTTTACTTGGGACACTTATCTTGGGAGGATCTGGTTTACCAACAGCTGGGATTGATGAGGAAAGATCACATGGTGGGGCTAGTGGTCCTTTACTTCACATTTGGTAAGAATGTTGAGTGGTATTCACATCTCCTAATTCCTCTTCATCTTCTTCCTCAAAAAGACTAGAAAAGTCCCAGAAGTGATTGATCGCTAATTATTCAGGAGGGCACTCTTGGGCTTCCACGGCCTGAACATCAATTTTCCCAGAGGAGGATTCTTACCCAGTTATAAATAATTCAAACATATTGATAAATTTTGGACAATATTTCTCAGAGTGGTTAGGTTTATGAGCTCTGCAGAAATTTTCCATCTCGAATTCCTGGACATTAATTCCTTCTGGGGGAGATGGATGTCTCGGAGGAATTTTTTTTTTTTTTTGGAATTTAAAATAACCTCTCCCATATGCTCCTTCTCCCAAATGTTTTTTTAATTCTATGATTTCGTTGGATAACTGCTTTACCACCCTCTGCAAAACTTCCACATCGAACGCATCAGAATCCATCTTGTATCCTGAAGGCTTTGAGGGGTTTGTATTGTTGCTTCCCTTTTTTGTCCCCTACTACCCTGGGTTTCCCTTCAAGTCAGCCATGTCATTTTATACTTTAATTTATTCAGTGAATTTTTCTTATAAGGTATTTTTTTCTTTTTGTTTTACGAACAAAGCCATGGTCTGGGGCAAGGGAGAAGTGTAGAAATCTATAACAAATCCTTCAGTGAGCCTGGAGTCTTGAGGGATTTTTTTTCTTAGTGACAGGAATCTTTGGTTGAAGTCTTTGACCTTTTCTTTAGTGTCCATCCTCATAGGTGATAGCTCTAAGACTAAGACCATGGGTGTTTTATCTTCCCCAAAATTTCCAAGGAAGGTTCTTTGAAATTCATTCCAAATTTTTATCGATCCTTGTGGAAGAGAGAAATACCAAGTCGAGGCCTTAAATTCAAAAGTATAAGGGAAGAAAAAACACACCACATATTTAGACTGGACACTCATTAATCGATTAGCTAGCATGAATTTTTGAATATGGTCTTCTGCAGGTTCCTTAGAATCCGGGTTAAATTTGGGAAATAGTTTCTCAGGATTTTTAGGAAGCCGAGTATGTCTTCCTGGTACTGCGATTGCATCCCTAAGAAGCCAAGGCCTATCAATGTTTGCATTAGCATCTCCATTTTGGTCGTTATCCAGTATTTCAATATCACCTTCTTCTAAGAAATCTATTTTAGAACGTTCGGAATGTGAACCATCTTCAGATGGGTGGGGTGACTGAGGCTAAATAATCTCTAAGTCTTGATCGTCGTCTCCTATTACAGAGTTAGGGTGAGATGGGGCAATAAGGGATACTGATCCTGGTATATTGTGTAGGGAAATATCAACTAGGTCCTCGAAAGTTTGAACTATGAGATGATTTTCTGCTTGAGTAACAGGAAAATTTCATAGCCTTCTCCTGGGTAATAATGGAGTGATAGGTAACAGACCAAATTGGTGAGCATAATTGCGGGTTATTCGCCTAAAATGTGGGACTGCGAAAGCATGCTCTTCACCGTCTTCCAGATGCTGAGAAAATCCTATGTTGGAGTTTCCCATGCAGAGTCAGTTATTTTCTTGATGGTTATCATTGGCAGCATCGTCTCTTGCCAGATCATCCCAGGCTTGCTCCAACTCACGATGGGAGGGAGCAGTTCAGAGAACTAGAGTATAAAGTTGTGAAACTATAGAAAGTTGGTTACCAAACTCCTGAGGCACTTTAGGTTGTTGTGGGTCAGTTTTAGTCATGAATGTCTTAGTGATAACTTGGTTTAGGCCGACCAACCTTCTAGCGCCAATTTTGTTTACCAGGCGAAAACCGCTACAGAAACAGGGAGAGAAAAGCCCAACAAAGGTTCCCAATTAGCCCCTCTGTTGTTTGGAGTAACTTCTCTCAACAGATTTATAGTTCCGTTACTATGCGGGTAAAGCCTCTTCTTGAAGAGGACTTTGATGGTGATGGATCAAAAATACTTCTTTTTTTCTTGTTTATTTTTAGATTTGTGAGCAACAAAAAATGAAACTATTTAAACTAACAAACATATCTCCTATCCTTATAAAGGAGAATTTTGATATAAGCTAAAGAGAAGAAAAATTTATTCATGTTCAATGTGCTACAATACAGAAACCATTAATCAAACCGAAGAAGTTTCGTGTTAATCATAGCGGATATCAGCAATAGTAAAAGATGCTTTCAGAAAAAATTATAATCACACAGATTACTCTCGTCGAAGAAATAAACAAATATTGATAGAATAGATTGAAAAACTGGTTTCTTATTTTAACATGCTAATAGAAGTAAATAGAACTAAGAGCATGGAAACATTAAAAACTGTGTTAAGGCAATACTACATGATCCATTAAAAGTCATAGACCAGCAAGCCATTCTTACACTTGTATTTCCAAAATGAAGAGACGATTGTTTTATTATAGCTCCAGGGGTCAAAAAAGTTTGTTCCCAAAGATTTCATACATCTCTCACACTAATTTTTTTTTCAAGTGATTCCCCCCTCTCGGCCATCATATTATAACTTATTTATACAAAAATAAAAAAAGGTTACAATTTTTCCAACCAAGAAATGGTTGGGTGACTACCTTTTAAAAACTGAAAAATAACTCCTAAAAATAACTATTGACTGCAAATGATTCACCTCGGGCTGAGGTGGATGCTTTGGCAAGAATACCAATGGTCTTTTCCCATAAGTCATGATGAGTCACGATTGATTCTAATCGAGCCAGGTCCACCTGATCGAGACAATATCGGAAAAAAGATAAGTAATAGGAGCTGGACAAATGGCTCTTCTCCATGCGCTGGATGAAAATTCTGATCATGGACAATCTCTTAGCTGGCTTGGAGATTAGATCAGCCACGACCTCCTGTGCGATTGGTGCTGACTGGAAATTGACTGGAGATATCTGTGTCTTCTAGAGCTAGGCATACCGGTATGAAGTATTCAGGTACAACCTCAGCTATGGTAACCAAGGGGGTCATACCATACAAAACTGAGAGCTTTGCACCCATGCTCCACACCTCTGTGCATATTTGAATGAAATCTTTACTAGCACTAGAAGCTGCAGAGACTGCTGCTAGCAAGTCATTGCACATAGCCCTATGAATCATCCTTTCATGGCACGACAGTCCCGGGATATCCAAATGCCCAGTGATGAAACAGGTTTTGAATGATTTGATAGCCTTTAGTATGGTTTGAATTTCCTTGATTTGAATCCCTTTAACATCTAGCTCACTTCCACAAGGCAAGGCGTCTTGATATCCTGAATGAACCTTAAGCAGGAACTAATAAAAGGCCTCATGAGTTTCTCGCACATCCTTGCTTACATCCCTTATTTCTGCGAAGATCCCATCTGAACCGCTCAGCTAATTTCTTAAGACTTCCATCTGATCCAAAAACTCAACCTTTTCTGCTTGGGCCCATGCAATCACCTGTTCCCTTTCTACCTTTTCAAACTCAATGAGAGACTGGAAATTGTCTTGGACCTGCGATATGGATTTGTGGTGCCTGTCTGTGACTTCTTTTAGTTGATGCTCATGCTCTTCTTGCACACTAACCAGCCTTTGAGCTAGTTCTGGATTCTTCATTGCAATTCTTCCTTCTCTGATTCAAAACCAGATATCTGCACTTGAAGCTTAGAAATCAACTGGTGTGCTTCAAAAAGAGTTAACTCATTAGCTGTTGCGAGAGATTGCAACAAGGCTGCAAAGTCAAAATTTTGCTGCATTGTTGGCCCATCCCCCAACTTCCAAATGACCACAGGAGGATCGCTAGGAACTTCTGAGCTGGGATCACTTCCTTCCTTGGTCCTTCTTCTTTTCCTGGGGCGAGAGACTACCCCTCTCTCTTTTTGACTGAAGAAATAATTCGACATGGGAACCACTAAATCATGCACAATGTCAGGATGCTCCAATCCTGCAATACCCACATCAGAAACTCCTAGAATAGAGGCTAGAGGCGTAGTATGATGCACCTCTTGATTATGAATTGTCAACTTTGCTGCTTCTACTCACTTCTTTTCCTCCTCTTCCAGCTCCTGAGATTTCCTAGATACTTCAGCCTTCTCGGCCTTAGAACATTATCTTTCTTGAGCAACAACTTCTTACTCCACCTGTTCTTTTTCTCTTTACTTCAGTCTTTTCGCGGCTTTAGCTTCCTATTGAATTATTTTATCATGGGCTTCTACTCTACCTGCTTTGTATTAGCCTCTGACTCAGCCCGCTTTGAATTTTCCATGACAGGATCAACTTCAAGATCAATATGAACAAAGGAACCAAAAGTCCCTGCACTCGATGTGACAAAGTATAACTCAGGGTTTTCCCAATTCCTGAGTCTTTGCTAACTCCCACTCCTCTGTGTCAAAATTTTCTCTCGCGGCAGCAACGGTCTCCAAACTATTGATTTGATAAGCTTCCCACCTCTTCTTTACTTCCTGATATTTTAAGGCTTGGATTCTTTCCAAAACATCTAAAAAACTATCTACTCGACAGTGCATACTATCATCAGGCATCCCCTAGTGATCATAGCGATTGGCCATCTTCAAACTCAACAAATGCTTCTTAACTATTAAGAGAGGGCCATGCATTATGTAAGGGGCACAGAACAATGGGATGTTTATTATACGATTTGCTTCCTTAATGGCGTGGCTATAAGCTCCAAGCTAATATTGACCCAGAACAATTGAGTAATTTGGCCACTGCCTCTTTCCACTATCCTTCAGACCTTTGCCAATACCTCCATAATTCACCTGATACAATATTTCTCTCAACAACAATATGTCTGGAACATACTTTAGAAGGTAATGTGGGGCTTCGATCAACCCATACACTCTGATGTAGGAGTATACCTTTTCCACATACCAATCCCCTATTATTTCCAATGCCTTTTTTCCCTTCGTGGATAATCTTGGAGGAGGCTGCGCGTATATGATAATGTGCAATTCTGGAAAAAAGTGCTTGAAGATCTGATAGAAGAAAAATTCATACCTTGATGACCATAGCTGACTGTAGTAGATATGTATTAGAGCCCTGGCGGGGTTCCACTTCCAGTACATTCCTGAGAACACATTTCAAGCACACACACAGCCAAGGACATATGCAGACATGAAGAACACTTGAGGCTCAGAGGATGACGACCCTTTAGCTTTAGAAATGGCCTTCGCTAGACTAGAGGACAAGATATTAGCCCAATTGAAAATTTAAACCTCATTAACTACCCCAGACATTAAATGGACCCAATGTATCTAAAAAATGGTGCAATTTTCCAACCCATACAGTCTGCTGATCATGGACACGACTTCTCGATAAGGTGACTTTCGAGAATTAATTGAGTAGATACCAATTTATTTGTGGGTGGGGTCCTTATCCAGAGCCCGCCATTCCTTGATATTCTCTAGATAGTCCTCATTCTTCATTTTGAACATATTGATATATTATTGATTGTACCAAGTAGTGGACATGGTGGAAGCTTGTAGAATTTCCTAAGATCTTCTGATCGGAAGGACCCAATTACTAGACCCAAAGCACTGAGAAATTGCCTACTGGGAATATCAACGAACTGAAATATCCACCAAATAAAATCACATTAAGGAAACATGGCAGGGCAGGTGCCAATAAGAATGACCTGCGACCTGAGGACTCTAATACATGCCTCGACATCTGCATCTTCATATTCTTCTTCTATATTTTTTGGTGGTTCATGATGCAGCACTGGATATTGCTGGTATTGAAAATACTGATACAGCTTACTCCAGTCTAGCGATTATTTTCCACCAACCTTGTGCGTAGTATCTGAAAATGAGCAATCAACAGACAAGTCCTCCAGAATGAAATTCAAGACCTCCTCCTCGGGAGCCTTAAGAATTTGCAGACTACGAGGAATGCTTCTCTTTTGATGCGGCATGAGGAAAATTAGAAACCTACCAAACATCGACACTAACATTAGCTTTTATTTATAGATATCATATCAGTTCATAAAAAAAAATACTTGAGATGCAAATGCGTAAGCGGAAATCTATGGTTTAGCAACACACACAGTCTTGGCACTTAGTGAAGGAAAAGGAAGAATGATGCATAATGAAAAGAATAGCTTACTATAAGCATATATACAGAAAATAAAATTCTACCTCGAGGTCTGAAAAATAAATGCCAATCATTCCAAATCACATGGGCTAGATCCGCAAGTGGATTTTACACATAAATTAGAACACTTCCAAATTTAATTGATAGGATGTAAGAATGTGAATGCAAAATATTGATGTCATCAACCAATCAAAATACTTTTTATTTCCATGAACAACCAATTAATGGCCGCGTGGATTAATGAATACTCTTGGGATGCGCAACATACCAGTTATTACTGAATAAACGAACCTAACAAATCGACGATGTGCCAACATGGTAATCGCCAAATTCCTTATTCCGAGCAACATGATTCAGCGAAGAGAAAATAGTAATAAACGGGGAAAAATAAAAAACAAATCAGCTAAAGGATCGCACATGAAATTAATGAATTCGCCGAATTGAACAAATAATTCGCCAAAACGACAAAAAGGGAAATTTGCTGAAAAAACTTTAGACAACTCGCTGAAAAGAAAGCTAAGGCTTCCGAATGATTCGCTAAAGGCTTATTCAGGCTATATTTATGGCAATTTTTCTTTTTTATTAGCTTTATGCATTATTTTAACAATTTTTTGCAACCTAATTAAGAAAAAAACAAAAAAATCCAAAACTGAGGTTGTTGCTACAACATATCCGTTCCAATACTCTTGAAGAACAAGTTTAAGGTCTCAAAATTTAAGTTGAAGAGCACAACTGTATTGAAGAGTCACTTCAAAAGATGTTGGAAGAAAGCAACAAAGAAAGGGAAGCATTAGAAGCCGTATTAGTCTTGCTCTGTAAGGAAGTGAAGAAGGGAAAATTTGTCCAAAACTATGCCAACATCTGAAAGGCATTGGAAGAACTTGTTAGAGCTCTATAATTCCGAGGCTGTAGATAGAATCCCAGGGTAAACATCAAAAAATCTTTGAGCCTTGGATCTAGCCCTCCAAGACCCAGAGAGGGCTCTCTATTTTGGTTTTAGATATTAGGATAGGTATAATTATACAGGGTTTTCATTATGAGAAATGGAGTAAGGATTGAGAAGGGATACCACTGGGAAATGGAGTCACCACAGCAAACTATTAAAATCCTTTTCTGTAAGATGAAACTATAAGGATAGGTAGATAAAAAAATGGATCTCTAGATTTTGAATGGAAAGCGGAACAGGAGATATGAAACAAATAAATATTCATATGGGAATAAATTGATAATTCCTTACCTGTCTATCAGAGGAAAACATTTAAATTAATCAAAGTCAAGAAATAGAGTGTATATTCCAATGAATTATGTTATTATTTTCTCTATTGCATAATTCAGAAAGAAAAGTGATTGTGGAAATAGGGAAAATAGTTACATAAAGAAATTACACATCACCAGGGTGTTTAACAGAAGAATCTAGCAGTTTTTATTGCCTGGAGATCAAGAGCATGCTCACTATGAGCTTACATCATAGCCCTGGTATTGTTGCTTCTCTAATCATACTCCCCTTACTCTATTACAAACATAGATATAAACAGAAAATACAATAATTAGGCTCAGGAGGTCAAACTCAATCATCCTGGCCGAAAATAGCAAGTAAATCCCTAAAAAATCTGAACTAAAATGTGGGCCGAATCTGCTGAGAATAAGGGTACACTCAGAAATTTATTTCTCCCCAATAGTGACACTTGTGCAAATTCGAAGAGAGATTGTTGTTCTTTGCCCCATGTTGGTCAAACACCTCTCTCAGATTTTCAAATTTCATCTCCAGCTCTCGAAAACAGTTGTCGCAAAATCATGCCTTAAATAGGGAAAGTGAAATCTTGAAAAATGGCCCTCAGACATGTTTTCGATTCTCCCTGCTCCTAAAACCTATGTAAAATCAGAGAGAGGTTATTGTTTGTTGTCCCATGCTGGTAAAAATTTTCTCTTAGATTTTCAAAATTCACCCTTGTTTTCCTGTTGTACGTTTTTGAAGTTAATGTCTCTAACTATGGACAATGGGTAAAAACACCCTGTGGCTTGCTGCATGTTTTAATTTTTCATTGGGATATATCCCACATGAAATACGCCCAAAATTCCTTTGGAATTTATAATTTCCGACTGTTACTATTTTTTTTTACGCGTTGGGAAAAAGGGCGCCCCCTTCCATGGGCTCCTTCCTCATGTGACTTGGGCGCATGCTTTAGTTGTTAGTCCTTGATCTTTTATATGTGCGCTAGAGTAGGATTTAACCTGTGGTTTGGCGTGTGTCTATAAAGAGTTGGCTCTTGGCCAAATTTTTTTCCAAAAATGGAATTTAAATATATTCTTTAATATATAGTTCAAACGAAAATATTTAGCATTTGAATATGTGCTCAAGACATGCACCCACTAACCTTGAAATATGTACCCAACCTCTTTTGAATATGCACTCTTTATTAGATTGAGTATAGTTTTCTTCTTTATCTAGTCAAATTTATATGCATATAAGAACCCAAGAGTGCATTTAGCCTTTCAAACCTAGATCTATAAAAATAAACCATAATACTTTTGTACCTGAGCTCCAAAATATGAAAAAATTTCGATCCACGCAAAACCAGAATAGTAAAGGCATATGAGAAATACTTATTTTACGACATTCTGGATAAGTGTGGATGGAATTTTTATCACTTTCTCCTATTAAATATGTGCCATGATGAATTTTATTGAGGATATTTTTTAATATGAACCCAAATTTGCAGGATAAAACATTTTTTTCGACCTACAATCCAAACCAATATATAATTCAGCAACCCTGATTCCCCTATAATTATAGGGTCCTAATAGTGGATCCACCTAGCGATGGAAACTACTTTGGAGGTGTTAAGAATCCATAGAACTCTGATTTTGTAGACCAACTGATCATTGGGCTATCCCTAGACTGTAAACTAAAATCCTATACCCTATGATCTTTTATTGAAAGCCAATTCACACTGTCAAACTAGAAAATCAAACCATGACTTCTTCGTACTGAAAATACAATATTAAAACTGAACTGAAACATAAGATGAAAATAATTCTTGACGAGCAAGCTTATTTTCACACCACCTATCCTACTCTACTTTAGTGACGATATATACAATAAGTGAACTCTTCTATTCAATATAGCCAGTCAAGTAAATGACTACATAACTGATTATTGTTCACTTTTTTAGCAAGCTCAAAAAATAAAATGACCACTCCCATCTTAATTTTCATTGGACATAAATGTTCAAGTGTTTCCTCAAATATTGCAACAAACCATTCGTGGCATAGCATACTCCTTTAAATTATTCTAAGAGGCCAGCAAAAGGATCTTGGAAAAATACTTGGTCCTGAGGATTCAAATAACAATATTCATCTAGGGCTACTCTTTGTTCCAATTTATTATGCTCAGGATCATTCTCAAAGAGAATATCTAAACATTATTCATTATTATCTGATATGGAATCTTCATTGTATACCAATATGTTGTCCTTAAGAAAATCTGATATATCTTCATTGAGATTTCTAAATTTTTTCTGAAGACCATCATTTTGATGAACAAAAATCATTTCTAACAATAAGCCTTCTTGTGAATGTAAAAAAACATCAACAAAAATTTGTTCTACATTTGTTTCTTCATGAGGAATGACTTCAGTACATAAATCAACAATAGAACAAATTGAATTAATCTCCTGATCACATAAAGATTGAGAGGTTGGCTGCATACTTAGAATCTTATTAATTTATTCTTCAATTAAACGAGGAGGTAGTCTTTGTTTTCTTTGGATTAAAAAAAAATTTTTTTCTTTCTCTCATGAAGATTGACCATGATGTTGAATATATTCTTTAGTTTTATACAAAGGAGAATATGAATTATCATGTCTCTGAAGAGAGATCATCAAAATCTACTTTCATTTCTTGATTGGTTTCATATTCAACCAACTTCTCTTGATCATCATGACAATTAACTTGAGAAGGAAATTCATAAAGTGCTTCTAACAGATCCTCATCATCCATACCTTCTAGATCTTCATCAATAATTTCAAGGTATTTTATGAAATCCTCAAACTGATCACAACAATTTTCCACTAATGACAAAGATGTAAAATATTCTTTATAATGCTCATAAAATTCTATGTGGAAATCTTTTAAAGAAAAAAAGCTACCAGGGTTTAAACCTTCATACCATTTCCTTTCTTTTCCTTCTAATGTTGCCATGAACATGTTCATGTGGCAGTCCTAACGCAATTCACTTCTAGCTTCCGTGAATTTGTTGGAAATATGATGCAGAGTGTTGTCCTTGATGGCAACCCACTGAATGAAGATGAAGACTTGCGACTATTGACATGTGTTGTCCTTGATGGTGAACCACCTGATGAAGTTATTCTTGACCTGTTGGACTTGGTAAATGATGTAAATCTGATATGAAATGATGTTTGCTAGCCATATGATGCTGAGTATTATTCTTGAATGGCAACCCACTTGATGAAGATGATGGCAACTTACTTGATGAACTTGTGCTTGATAAAATATGTTCTTGATGAAGAAAATATGATATATCTATAGTGTGTACAGAAGGCAATGAAGAAAGGAATTCAGCATGTGCTAAATCTTGATGAAAAGATTATGTCTCTAGGAATACGCGGATTTACCTAGGGGAAGTCGCGTATGCACGCGGAAATCAACGTGCCAAGTCGCGTATGGTCAAAAAGCGCTCTTAAAGTGCAAAACCAGGGGTAACCACCATGGTTTTGACCCATTGTATTGGGAAATGATTCGTCTAAATGACCCCATCCAGGAATACCATCGGAAGTAATGTGGTTTTGGCTCATGGTATTGAAAAAGGATAAACCTATATAAGGAGAAGAAATTCATTGTGCAAATCATGAGTGTGGGTGCAAGATGTCTGAGCTTGAATGAATACTTCTCTCTAGAGTATATCTGAACGGAAAGGGTTACAGTTGAATGAAATATCTGAATGTATGATGCACCGATGAAGGAGTGAAGAAGAAGGGGATCTAGATCTGAAATGTACTTGTCTATGCTAGATCTGTTGATGGAATGATTAAATCTGAGATGAGGCGAACATCTGTTTGAAGTAAAAGGGTAATTCTGAACTGAATCTGTGATCTGAAGAAGTATGCTGCTCTATAATGGTTGAAGATCTATACGCTAGTTCGCCGCGGAGGAAGCGCGTATATACGCGTCTTCGCTGAAGAAAAAGCGCGTATGCGCAATAAAATAAGCTCTGTAATTTGTACTGAAGTATACGTTGGTTTATGAGAACGGAAGCGCGTATATACGCGACATCAGTGAAATAAAAGTGCGTATGCAAACTAGGGTTTGCTGAAGCAAGGGGTATGAAATGTCTGATCTGTTCTGCTGTGTTTCTGCTATCTGATCTGTGTTGATAAGTATCTGTTGGTGATGTATGTTTGTACTTAAAAGTATGGAAAGGGTCCAGTCTGAAAATATGATGAAACGTGGCCTGCAAGTATTGTTCTATTGAAGTTGTTGGATCCAGTGTGAAAATTGATGAAACGTGGTCCAAGGTGGTGCTGAGGGTTGTAGCCTTCAGTCAGGGGGTTGTAGCTCCCTTCCAGGTGAGGCTGGTAAACGAGATCAGGGGGGTCGTAGCTCCCTTCCAGGAGAGGCTGGTAAACGAGTCAGGGGGTTGGAGCTCCCTTCCAGGAGAGGCTGGTAAACGAGCGCAGGTGGGTGCCTGCGTGCTGGTCAAGTCTGCGCCAGCAAATATGTTGTAAGATGTTTTCTCTATAATAAAATATTGAAGGCTGAGCAACTGCAGCGGTGGTTTTCTCCCGACTTGGGTTTCCACCTAAAAAATCCTGGTGTTCATGTGTGATGCTTTGTGTGATGGTTTATTCTGTTCTTACTGCACATGTTTATTGTTTAGAGAACATCTAATGAATGAATGATGGAATGATGTAAGTGAAGAACTAATGGCATAATTAGATCTCTGTGTATACGTGAGTTTTATGAATGATATCCGCGTGTATACGCTAGTTGGATTCAGCAAAGTAGCGTATGGGTTTTAGAGCATGAAAAAGTAAAATTTTTTAGTTTGCCCTAAATACTGATTCACCCCCCCCCCTCTCAGTATTTTTCCCAACAATTGGTATCAAAGCGGGTCCTTGTGCAGAAGCTTGATCGCTTGAAGGAGATCCGTCGCAATGGGAAGTCAAGAAGGAGTGATGTTTATAAAGCCACCTCTATTCAATGGAAGCAATCTGATATTCTGGAAGGTACGAACAAAAGCATATCTGCAAAGTCTTGGTGCAGATGTATGGGCAATCGTGGAAGAAGGTTATCAATACCCAGCAAGTATTCCTACTGATGCAGCAGAAAGGAAAAAGTATGAAATCAATGCCAAAGCAGTGAATGTCTTGTTAGGAAGCATGTCTGAATCAGAATTTGCTAAAGTGATGCAGCTACATTCAGCAAAAGAAATATGGGACAAAATCATTCTGAGCTATGAAGGAGACACAAAGGTAAAAAGTGCAAAACTTCAAACTCTTAGAATTGAATATGAAAATTTGAAGATGCATAGTGATGAGAGTGTTGCCAGTTTCTTTCTTCGTCTAGATGATATTGTAAATCGAATGAGAAATTTGGGTGAAACCATAACTGATACTACTCTGGTGGGAAAGGTCTTAAGATCCTTGACTTCAAAATTTGACTCTAAAGTTTCAGCTATTGAAGAAAGGCAAGATCTGCAAACGCTTACTATTGTTCAATTACATGGTACTCTGACTGCTTTTGAAATGAGACAAGGAGGTCCTTCTCAAATAAGAGAAGATGCTTTTAAGGCATCTACAAAAGGAAAGGAAAAGGAAGTTGTCAAAGAATCCAGCTATATATCCGATGAAGAAGAAGCGAATTTCGTGAGAAAGCTCCAACTAGGTACTGGAAGATTCAAAGGTAAGCTTCCCTTCAAATGTTTTGAGTGTGGAAAAGTTGGGTCACTATGCTGCTAAATGTCCTTATAAAGAAAAACGTGGTAAAGGGAAACAATTTGAAAAGAGGAAGAGTTTTTATGCAAATGAAGATGATGATGAAGTATCCAGTGAAGATGAAGAAGATTCTGACCATGATCTGAAAGTGCTCATGGCAAAGAAGCAAAAGAAGAAGGCTACTCAAAGCAAGCAGATACCTCAGAAATCATGTATAGCAGAAACTGAAGAAGATGAAACAGGTATTAATCATTGTTCTTGTATTTTACTTAACTGTATATGCAACGATTATGATAGTGAAAGTGAAGACTCTGACCAAGCTCTACAAGTGCTCACGGCAAAGAGGAAAAAGAAGAAGGCTACTCGAAGCAAGGAGATGTCTCAGAAAACCTGTATAGCAAAAATTGAAGAAGATGAATCTGATAGTAATCTAGAAAGTGAAAGTAAAGCTGTGGAACTAGAAGAAGCTATCAAGATCAAAGTTGAAGAACAACAAAATGAAATTGATAAGAAAGATTCTATCTACAAAGAGATGATCTCTCAAATGAAAGATCAAATAGAGATGTTGAATGGATAGGTGGAAAAGTATCAAAGGTTTCATACTTATGCATCCAATCGAATTAAAGAACTAGAAGCAGAAATCAACGATCTAAATACAGATCTCGAAAAATCAAGCAAGAAGAATGAAGGACTTGAAGCTGCAATCATCTCTCTACAAGCAGATCCTGAAGCATCAAGTAAGAAGAATGAGGAACCTCTACAAACATTTGAAAAGGAAGGCCTTGAAGCAGAAATCATCTCTCTCAAAGAAGATCTGGAAAAATCAAATAAGAGGAATGAAGAGCTGCAACAAACATGTGAAGAAAACGAAAATTGGTTGAAAGAAATTCTAAATCTGAAGGATCAAGTAGAAGATGGAAGAAGGAAAGAAGAAAGCATGACAAAGCAATGTCAAGACTTGGAGGTTGAGGTAAACATTCTCAAAGATAAATTAGAAGAAAAGGTGAAACTCTTGAGGTTTCATGATAGTACCAATATTTTGGACAATATTCTGAGTAATCAAAGATCTCCTGCTATCAAACTTGGTCTTGGTTTCCATGAAACTGTTAAAGGAGAATCTAGCTCACAAGGAAGTGCTAAAAATTCAGAGGATGACAATACTAAACCTGAAGTGTTGAAAGAGACAAAAGATCAACCAGCAAACATGAATCCTCAAAGGAATTCATTCAAGAATGTTGAATGTTTTAAATGTCATAATTATGGGCATGTTGCAGCAAATTGCAGAAGCAGAACAATTCAGCCACAAACAAACAGATTCTACTCATAAAGGTACTCTGATAGCTTCAAGGGATATTGTTTCTCATGTAACAAGTATGGACATAAAGCAGCTGATTGTAAAAGGAGGAAGATTAGAAATACTCATTATGATTCTTATGCTTATTTTTCTGGACATATGAGATGTTATTCTTGTAACAAGTATGGACATATAGAAAAGGAATGCAGGTTGAACAGATATGAGAAATTGGATAACTTCCAGCACACAAATAGAAAGATCAAACAAATCTGGAAAAAGATGGAGGACCGATCAGAAACATAGGGAATATTGACCCTACTGCAGTCATCCACTTCTGAAGCTTACTTTTTTTATTGACTGCAGGAATGATGTGGGATACATTATGAGATTTAGAGCAATGTATGATGTCTCTCATGATTGATTTGATTATTCTGGTTATATGTATTTCTGACAACGCATCTGATGTGGAAAAGACAGGTACAGGAAGTACAAGTTCAGGGGGAGATGAAGGAATGTGAAAAAAAAATTCTATGCTTCACTTTCCATACGCGGGTTCTATTAACAAAAGTCGCGTATACACGCGAGTTACAGCAGACACAGTCGCGTATGCATTGATGATAAGAGAATTTATATGCTAGCTGAAGATCTGGAGCAGAGGTTCAGGGGGAGCATCAGTCTGATTGTTAATTAACTATATTATTGACTCTGTATTAGCTTAGTTTCTCAGTTCTAAATAATGATGATATGATACATGGTTTCTTATGTTGAATATTATGGATGAGTCCTGTTTGCTTGTTGATGAAGAGTTTTTGTTGCTGAGATGAAAGTCTTATAATTCGGAAATAAGGACAGTTCAGGCAGAGATTGTTGCTGATGACTTGCTGATGAACGTATTCAGGTTGCACAAGTTAAGGAGGAGCACTGGTTCAGGGGGAGCAGCAGGTTGAATACTAATGATTGCATTGTTGGCAATATGACTGCTTATTCTTTGGTTTGTGTGATACTCATGCTCAAATGATGATGACTTGGTACATATTTTATTATGATGAGATTTTGAGCCCTGGTTGCTGATAAGTATCTTTTGTGATCACACATGGATGAGTTGGATGTCGTTTGATTCAGAAATAAGAATAGATCATGCAGAGTTTGTTACTATGAGTGAGATCTTTTCATACATATGTTACTTCATGTTAAATCTTAAAGATCATGGTGATATTGGACCATATAGATGATTGACACATATTTGAAGGTGTTGTTCTGGTATGATAATCTCTCTTGGAAAGATTGTATTGATGCTGCAAAGAATCTGAAGGCTTGGTTACTAATGTGCTTATGCTACAACCGTTGGATGATGCTTGAAGACACAACTACACTGTTCTATCTATTTGTAGTCCAGGGAAGCAGTCAAACATCCCAGAAAGAAGCTGAACACTGTCTTTTTCTCACAAGAGGATTAGATCTGGTTAAAATATAGAAGATGGTATTGGATACGCGGGTTTCCTGAAACACAGTCGCGTATATACGCGAGTTCATGCACAGAAAACCGCGTATGTATGATTGCTGACAAATTTATGTTTGGGGTCAGCTCTCTTCAGCACAGCTGCAGTGCTGTTTGGTATCTCTGATACTGTTTGGTATCTCTGGTGGTGTTCCAATTCTCATAATTCTATTTCTAATGTTTTGATAAAGATGCCTTGATGATTTGTTGGTGAAAGTGTTCAGGATGCACAAACTAAGGGGGAGCCTTAGTCATATGAAAAGGTTGCTTGGATGCACAGATTCAGGGGGAGCATTAGCGTTGCTGAGTATAATGCATGGTTGGCATTATGATGGTTCTGAAATATGTTCTCTTTCTTGAGGAATTTCTGGTGTTGATTATGAAAATTCATATTTGTAACTTGGTGAAAAGGTCTTGTTGAGACTCATGATGTAAAAAGTGTAATATTCAGTCATGTAAGGACTTGTCAATTTTGTAAACCCACTTGGTTGGGTAGCTAAGTCAAATTTTGTAAACCCACTTAGTTGGGTAGTTGAGTCTCATATGAAAATCCACTTGGTTGGATATTTGATGTAAGTATTAGTCTTTGGTGATAGGAAGTTCATAGAGTCATGTACTTCATTGAAAAATATGTTTGAAGATTCAGCATGAACTCAGGGGGAGCTTGGTCACTTCTGTATATATCAGATCTACAGAACGCTTCTTCCACGTGAGGAGAAAAGGGGGAGAGTATGTTGGTTTTGATCCACCCTTTGCCCTTGATGTCAAAGGGGGAGAGTGACATGGTGTTTGAATGGGTGTTTGAATGGTGTCAAAAATGGAGAATGTTACATGGTGTCATTATATTCTTAATGTACCTATCTGTTGTGGTAACCAAACACCATCGTGGTTGCCATCAAGTCCAAAGGGGGAGATTGTTGGAAATATGATGCAGAGTGTTGTCCTTGATGGCAACCCACTGAATGAAGATGAAGACTTGTGACTATTGACATGTGTTGTCCTTGATGGCGAACCACCTGATGAATTTATTCTTGACATGTTGGACTTGGTAAATGATGTAAATCTGATATGAAATGATGTTTGCTAGCCATATGATGCTGAGTATTATTCTTGAATGGCAACCCACTTGATGAAGATGATGGCAACTTACTTGATGAACTTGTGCTTGATAGAATATGTTCTTGATGAAGAAAATCTGATATATCTATAGTGTGTACAGAAGGCAATGAAGAAAGGAATTCAGCATGTGCTAAATCTTGATGAAAAGAGTATGTCTCTAGGAATACGCGGATTTACCTAGGGGAAGTCGCGTATGCACGCGGAAATCAACGTGCCAAGTCGCGTATGGGCAAAAAGCGCTCTTAAAGTGCAAAACTAGGGGTAAACACCATGGTTTTGACCCATTGTATTGGGAAATGATTCGTCTAAATGACCCGTCCAGGAATACCATCGGAAGTAATGTGGTTTTGGCTCATGGTATTGAAAAAGGATAAACCTATATAAGGAGAAGAAATTCATTGTGCAAATCATGAGTGTGGGTGCAAGATGTCTGAGCTTGAATGAATATTTCTCTCTGGAGTATATATGAATGGAAAGGGTTACAGTTGAATGAAATATCTGAATGTATGATGCACCGATGAAGGAGTGAAGAAGAAGGGGATCTAGATCTGAAATGTACTTGTCTATGCTAGATCTGTTGATGGAATGATTAAATCTGAGATGAGGCAAACATCTGTTTGAAGTAAAAGGGTAATTCTGAACTGAATCTATGATCTGAAGAAGTATGCTGCTCTATAATGGTTGAATATCTATACGCTAGTTCACCACGGAGGAAGCGCGTATATACGCGGCTTCGCTGAAGAAAAAGCGCGTATGCGCAATAGAATAAGCTCTGTAATTTGTACTGAAGTATACGTTGGTTTATGAGAACGGAAGCGCGTATATACGCGACATCAGTGAAATAAAAGCGCGTATGCAAACTAGGGTTTGCTGAAGCAAGGGGTATGAAATGTCTGATCTGTTCTGCTGTGTTTCTGCTATCTGATCTGTGTTGATAAGTATCTGTTGGTGATGTATGTTTGTACTTAAAAGTATGGAAAGGGTCCAGTCTGAAAATATGATGAAATGTGGCCTGCAAGTGGTGTCCTAGAGGATGCTTTGGATCCAGTGTGAAAATTGATGAAACGTGGTCCATAGAGGTGTTGAGGGTTGTAGCCTTCAGTCAGGGGGTCGTAGTTCCCTTCCAGGTGAGGCTGGTAAACGAGATCGGGGGGTCGTAGCTCCCTTTCGGAGAAATTTGCATTAAGCGAGTCGGGGGTTAGGGCTCCACTCGGGAGAGGCGGTAAACGCGAGCGTAGGTGGGTGCTGCGTCTTTGGTAAGAATGCACTTGCACATATGTTGTAAGATGTTTTCTCTATAATAAAATATTGAAGGCTGAGACAACGACAGCGGTGGTTTTCTCCCGACTTGGGTTTCCACCTAAAATCCTGGTTTTCATGTGTGTTTCTTATGTGTGATGATTTATTCTGTTCTTACTGCACATGTTTACAGTTTATTGAACATCTAATGAATGAATGATGGAATGATATAAGTAAAGAATTAATGGCATAACAAGATCTCTGTGTATACGCGAGTTTTGTGAAGGATATCCGTGTGTATACGCTAGTTAGCTTCAACAAAGTAGCGTATGGGTTTTAGTGAATGGAAAAGTAAAAAGTTTTGATTAAGTCCTAAATACTGATTCACCCCCCCCCCCCCCCCCCCCCCCTCTCAGTATTTTTCCCAATAGAATTTATGTGAAATTTAATGAGATGTAACAAAGCATCATCAACATTCTCATTTTGAAAAATAAAAAGATTTCTTTGCCAATTTACTTGAGGCATTTGTTTTGGGAAACCTAGAATGTAACCTCTGTTGATTGGAGCATATCTCCTTGCAACTGATCCCATCTTGAGCTTGTGGAGTCGCCATTGAATTTATGTTTCTGAATTTTTCATTCAATGGAGTCTCCAAGTGAATGGAATAGCCTTCTGGTGTTTGACTTCTGTTCACCATCAGAAGTCAAAACTAAAACTTGAAGTGCACTACTGGAAAAATTTCGCCAGTATGGTTGCCACTATATTAGTGCTCTGTAATTCCGAGGCTGAAGACAGAATCCTAGAGGAAACATAAAATCCTCTTCAAGCCTTGGATCTATGCCTTCAAGACCCAAAGAGGGGTCTCTCTATCTAATTTAAATTTGTTTTAAGGAATATTTAGATCTTTTTGGGTTTTAGATATTAGGCTAGGTATAACTGTACATGGTTTTGATTATGAAAAATGGAGTAAGGACCAAGAAGGGAGACCATTGGGAAATGGAGTCACCACAAAAAAATATTCAAATCCTTTTTTTTAAGATGAAGCTGCATGGCTAGGTATCTAAAACACTGGATCTCTGGTCTTTGAATGGAAAATAGGATAGGATATATGAAACAAATCAATATTCAGATGGGAAGCAATTAAGAATTCCCCACCTGTCTATCAGAGGAAAAAATTTAAATTATCCAATGTCAAGAAACATAGCGTATATTCCAACGAATTATGTTCTTCTTTTCTCTATTGCATAATTCATAAATAAAAGTGATTGTGGAAATAGGGAAAATAGTTACATAAAGAAATTACACATCACCAGGGTGTTTAACACAAGAATCTGTTACACCATTTTTTGGTCATATAAACTATTATTATTAGATGGACCCAAGTACACCATGTCAAACTAATTTTACCCTAAGTAAAATTGCATTCACTATGAAAAATAACTTATTAAACCACCTTTATTAAGTTGTTTATGGTCTAAAAAAAAAACCCCATGAGGAAATATTAAATAAATCTACATTTGTTTGATTTTCCTCAAGGAATAATTAGTTAAACAACAGTTTAATTAATATTCCTTGTTATATTTAACCCAAAACAAGGATATTAATTAGACAAATCATTATTTATCTTATTATTTTCTAAATAATAATTATTTAAACCTAATTTAAATAATATTCTTTGTTAAATATGACTAAATCACCCTTAAATAATTAAATAAATCATTATTTATTTGATTATTACTGAACCACATCCTTAAAATGATAAATAAATCATTTATTTATTTATTATTTACAAACAAAGGGATTTGACCCAAGTCAAATTTCTTTTCCCTCCAACAAATATAATAAAATATTCTATAAAAGTTGCATCTGGATTTGGTTAATAATATTTTAATTATGCACCAATATCTATACTAACTCAATATTTTCTTATAAATAGAATGGTTTTCCCATTCATTTACCACCTTTTGTTGCCTAAAGATCACTCTGGATCTAAACTTTTGGTCTGACTATTGATTCACCATCATAGTCATATTTTGCTACCATTTTTGTCTGGGTTTTCTACACCATCAAGAGAGAGAAATTTTAGATCTGAAGTGTTGAGGACTTCCAAGAACCCATCCCATTGAGGAGAATAGGGAACACCTTCTTGTGTTTTCCTCCTAGGTGCCATTAATACAAAATTCATTCAACATATTCTTGTCTTGTCTATTAGATGTATGAAGTAAATCTTGTTTTTTCTAGTGCTTAATGTCTTCTAATGCATAGATCTAGATTTTTGCAGCATTTATCTTGATCACCTAACTACAAATATGAGGATATTCGCAGTCATATTTGTTGTTAGGGATGTTTGTTATGTGTAGCTAAAGTGGTATTTTTTCGTATGCTTGGAATTAAGATTCATACTAACAACCGGTGACTCCAACTTTGCGACTCTTGCCCGGGATTTTCTGTCGTACTGCTTGCTTCCTCTTTGTTATGAAACTGGTATCGAACTCTTGACCTATTTTCGTCAATCATCTGTGACCTTCCTATCCAACCATATCCAAGAATGGCGGAGAAGAAAGAGCCTATGTCGAGCTCCTACCTTCGAAGACCATGTCTACATGGACTGGTTCCTTAGATCTCTTTTGCCACCTATCAGAAAAGACGTTGCATCGCACTTTCCTCAAACCGAGGAAGCCGCTCTCCAAATTGTGTTAAATTATGACTTGATCTATGCTCAGTTGGGTTATGTTGATACCATTCTACCCGATCTTCCCAAACTCGGTGGTGCCAATGCACCGAGGGAATCTCACACCACCGACGGTATCGTTGGAGCTCTCTCAAATCTGTATGCTCAACCTCCCATGGGCTATGGTTTTCTTTAGGGGGGGCTAACACCTCCTTCACTTTTCCCCCTCCCGGTAGCACGTATCTAGAATATGGCATGCCTTCTCTTTTTTCCCAACCTCCTATTTACCACATTGTTACCCAACCTCCTTATTATCCATATCCACATCCTGGTGCTCCAGCTCCTCCAGCATTAGCACCTCCTCCTCCCTTTCCTTCTCAACCCCCACAAAAACAACCACCACCCCCTCAAGGGCAAGTGTGTGCATAGCAAGGCGCGACTAATCCTCCTCCCTCAAAAAAGAAGAGGAAAGGCACTCAAAATCAAGTTTCCCCTGGTAATCCTGGACCTAATCATGATAATGCTCCTAACACTATGAACCAGCAACAAGGCACTAAGCCTAAGTAGGAAAGGCCTATTCTCACTAATAAGCCCTGTTCTTGTTGTGGTGTTTATGGTCATTATACGCATGATTTTCCTCTTTTTCCACAGATGCAGCAGCTGTGTGAGTCTCAAGCAACATTGAGAGGACAACAAGCCATACCTTCCATTCCTCCCAGTCTTGCACCTAATCAATCGATTGTGCTTACTAATCCTTTCCCTCAGCAAGGATTTTTTGCTATCCAACCACCTGAAGGTCAGGTGGCCACTCAACCTATTCCATCTGGTACCTCCGATTATCAAATTCTCATGATGACCTCTGATCAGCCTTCTGGACCTTCTCCTCCTAGCCCTTCACCTTCAGATGGTACTCATGAGCCTCTTTATCCTCCTAGAACGGTTCCTCCAGGCCTTAACCATCTTGGAGCCATCCTGCCTAGTCATTACCCCTCCGGTCATATACCGTTCCTAGCCCCCCCTCCCGAAGTCTACACGGTACCTGTTATGGCCACCCTCTCTATGCCTAACCTGACCTTGGGGATTACCGTCTGGTATCTTGATCCTCTAGCCACTACCCCACCTGGTCACCCCAAACCATATCTTGCTTTGACCCCGGTTCAATCAGTCCCTATGACTTCTCCCGCGGCTACAGTGCCTTAGCCACCTCAACAGGAACCTCCTCCTATTGCAACAACTTCGGGTAATGGGGACAAAGCCAAAAAAGCAACCAAAGACAAGACTACCCCAAAAAACCTTTCCCCTCCTTGGCTTCCAAGGCGTATTATCCAATGTGCTTTGTGTGATGTTGTTGGGCATTCCACCCATACTTGTCCAGAGTTGCCTCACCTTAAGTCCATGTTCAATGGGATGTTTCCATAATCTGATATCCTAGAGGTATATGTCACTATACCCGATTCAGTCTCGAAACTCAAGTCTTTGCACACAAATCACCCTTGTGCTTTGTGTGATTTCCATGGCCACTATACTCACCTCTGTCCCCGCCTTGAAGAGTACCACTCCTCTTTAGAAGCGGTTTTCCAATTCAAGGCCAAGTGTAATGATTCCACTGCTCCCTTATTTACGCATTTTGGTTCGGCAAAACCAGAGGACACGAATTCTCCCATTGACACCCCCCCTCCTGATGTCGAGATGACAGAGCCTTCGTCCACCATTTTCTACCTATCATCATCCATGAGACCCTCGTTGGAAGTCCCCTTGGATACTTCCCCTGATGTTTCGCTTGACCTCCCTTCAGTGATCACCCTCCTTTATCTTCTTACTCTTCTGTCACCACTTGTGACAATGCGCATGTGAACCTCTCTTCTCATGATGATGAGTCAGGTAGCTTCTCTGCGTCAGGTGGTCCTTCTTCCACCAATCACCCCATCTTCCATTGCGATGGCGACATTATTGAAGTAGTCACCACCCCTGACTTTATCTATCCCCCCTTACATCGAACCCGTGCATTTGAACCACATACACCTTGTGGAAATTACATTGACACCCAATGTTTGGGTAAGGGGGCACCCATATTTGAGAAACCAAGAGAAAACATTTTCCACAACTCTCCTAGTGTATCTGGTCGTGTTGAATCTAGTACCATTATTCTTCCACATTTAGAAGAACCTCTAGAGTCCCATATCACTTCAGATTACTCTAGGGATGATACCCCTCATCATTCCTTCATATTACATAAACAACCCATTCCCTTCGAAATTGTTTTTGACCAACCTGTGAGTTTTCTGGGAGAGCACCAGCTCATTATCTCCAAATCCTCTCTTTGGGATAGTGACACCATGTATTCCAATCCAAAAACTTAAAGTCTATTTGATTCATATATTCAGTACTAAAAGAGATTGGTAATACTCCATTCCCTTTCTCAAACTGCATAACCATAACAAAAACAAATGGTGCACCACATCATTAAAATGTGTGTATAGTCCCCTTTTTCTAAATAAATTTTGGCATGACCACAACATGCTTGGGGGCACCTATGCCCCTCAACCATAAAAATCCCTGATCTTAGCCAAAAACAACACTGAAACCCCCTTTCTCTGACAGGTCGCACTTTTCAGGTTATTTCCTAGGACAGGGCATAGTTTTCTGCCCAGTACCTGCTACCCAGGTCACAGAACAGACTCCAAAAAGTGCGACCTGGCATGTTCATGAGCTCTGGGTATCTAAAACTGAACTTTCAATCCACTGAAATGGAAGAGTAGGATTAGGCCTCTTACCTACAACTCACAGATCTCAATTCCAACGGTCGGTTTGTCTGCTACGATCACCGCAAGATTTAGGGCCTTCTCTCCTCAATACATTCATCATAAATCCATTTGCAAATGAGTGAATTTGGAATGAAAATGGCTTACTAAAAGAAAGCCCCTGATTTTTATTTCACCTGATGCGGCCAAATTGTAGCTTAGTTTGATGAACCATCTCTACCATTGGAAGGCTCTCACCGAGCCCTCAAATGGGTATCTGTTAGTTTTTAGTGATTTGATACTTCACCAAGACACATTTTTTCCAAGATGCGTCACTTTACCCCTCCTCAAAATCGAATTTCTTCACTCGCAACACTCATACTGGGGTCACCACTTTTCCTTCATACTTGTCCACGATCGTGTCGACTTTCGTCATGAGTTACCATCTTGTAATCATGTTTCTATGGTCCCCATTCGACCTTTTCTGTGTGGCAGCACCATCGAGTCACCCTTGTTTGGAGCATCCTAGTTGAGTCATCATTGCATTCATGGAGTCTATCCTGATTCCCTTTGCATCCCTTTATAGTCATCCATCCTTCATTGCTTGGTCCCTCTCTCGTGTTGCACATTATGGCCTTCAGTCCCACTGTCCCCTATCCCTCATGATATTGTGTCAGTTGCTGCAAGGTCATCCATGCCATTTATGCTCTAACAAGGGAAGTTTCCCATTCACTACTCAGTACCCCCCATTTCATCATTATCATTAGTGTCAGTCTGTCCGTCACTCTACTATTTTCTCTCGTGCCTCAGATGAGGATTCCTTATTGCGTCGCCTTTGGTAGACCTCCTTCTGTCGACATCAGCTCATTCATTCCAGAAGACAAGTCTAGAGGGTGATGTACCTTGGTTCCAACTACCACTCTTGTTTGGTGCCTCGGATCAGGCAAAGGAACTCCTTACCGCCCTTTGACTTAATTTTTTCTCAGCTCCATCTCCTTTCAGCATGATCAAGATCCGTATACTCGATGGTTCAGTGATGCAGCAACTGACATCGGTGATTCTCGGGTGTGTGTGATATGTCTCAGCCCTCATGAGGGGGTGGCCCTACTGGTAGCCCCCCACATGCCCAGATGACCTCTCCGTTACAGCCTTTCGATGCAGCTCCATAGATTTGATGATGTTGGCCTCAGCCGTTTCCAGCGCCTTTTTGATTGCATGTATCGGTCATATTATCAGAGCCCTTTCATATTTACAGGGGAATTTGGGTTGTATTTATATCTCATGTACTAAAATATTATTGTACAAGTCCTGGATTTTATCCCAGAAACAATATGTATGTGGGATTCATTATTGTGTTATTTATCTGGCTCATGTTTATGCCAGCATGTACGATATTGTTCAATCCCTTTGTTTACTGTATGCCTTATTTTTTTTGTACTTTGCCTCAGCGGGCATAGGTATGCCTCCCCCGCCACCTATAGCACAGGTACTCACTCATCAAAGAGACTTGTCGCACCTATAAGTCTCACCTCCTCAGGGTCTAGTTCTTTCAACACTTTGGTCTACCTTTACTTCTCTCTCCTTGACTTCCCCTTTGATGTCTAGTGATTGAGTTCTTACAACATACTTCGATCATACGATTAGCTCCTAACGCTCGCGCGCTGGGGGGAAATCTGTTACACCATTTTTTGGTCATCTAAACTATTATTATTAGATGGAACCAAGTACACCATGTAAGACCAATTTTACCCTAAGTAAAATTGCATTCACTATGAAAAATAACTTAGCAAACCACCTTTTTAAAGTTGTTTATGGTCTAAACAGGAGACCCCATGAGGAAATACTAAATAAATCTACATTTGTTTGATTTTCCTCAAGGAATAATTAGTTAAATAGCAGTTTAATTAATATTCCTAATTATATTTAACCCAAAATAGGGAAATTAATTAGATAAATAATTATTTATCTTATTATTTTCTAAAGAATAATTATTTAATTCTTATTTAAATACTATTCTTTGTTAAATATGACTAAATCAC
Organism: Pinus albicaulis; assembly: GCA_034641835.2. Classification (NCBI taxonomy): domain Eukaryota; kingdom Viridiplantae; phylum Streptophyta; class Pinopsida; order Pinales; family Pinaceae; genus Pinus; species Pinus albicaulis. Next base: position 113,142,586 of record CM076577.1, on the reverse strand, counting down.
CCTTAAATAATTAAATAAATCATTATTTATTTGATTATTACTCAACCACATCCTTAAAATGATAAATAAATCATTTATTTATTTATTATTTACAAATAAAGGGATTTGACCCAAGTCAAATTCCTTTTCCCTCCAACAAATATAATAAAATTTTCTATAAAAGTTGGATCTAGATTTGGTTAATAATATTTTAATTATGCACCAATATCTAGACTAGCTCAATATTTTGTTATAAATAGAAGGGTTTTCCCATTCATTTACCACCTTTTGTTGCATGAAGATCACTCTGGATCTATACTTTTGGTCTGACTATTGATCCACAATCATAGTCATATTTTTCTACCATTTTTTTCTGGGTTTTCTACACCATCAAGAGACAAGAATTTTAGATCTGAAGTGCTGAGGACTTACAAGAACCCATCCCATTGAGGAGAACAGGGAACACCCTCTTGTGTTTTCCTCCCAGGTGCCATTAATACAAAATTCATTCCATATATTCTTGTCTTTTCTATTGGATGCATGAAATAAATATTGTTTTTTTTACTGCTTAATGTCTTCTAATGCATGGAACTAGATTTTTGCAGCATTTATCTTGGTCACCTAACTGCAGATCTGAGGATATTGACATTCATATTTTCTATTAGGGCTGTTTTTTATGTGCAGCTAAAGTGGTCTTTTTTCGTACGCTTGCAATTAATATGCATACTAACAAAATCCTACAATTTTTATTGCTTGGAGATCAAGAACATGCTCACTGTGAGCTTACATCATAGCACTAGTACAGTTGCTTCCCTAATCCTACTCCCCTTACTCTATTACAAACATAGATATAAATAAAAAATACAATCCTTACGCTCAGGAGATCAAACTCAATCATCCTGGCCAAAAATAGCAATTAAATCCCTAAAAAAAATGAACTGAAATCTAGGCCGAATCTACTGAGAATAGGGGTACACTCAAACATTTTTTCTCCCCAACAGTGACACCTGTGTAAAATCTAAGAGAGTTTATTGTTCTTTACCCCGTGCTGGTTAAAAAACTCTCTCATATTTTCAAATTTCATCTCCAGCTCTCCAAAACAGTTATCGCACAATCATGCCTTAAATAGGGAGACTGAAATATTGAAAAATGGCCCTCATACATGTCTTCGATTCTCCCTGCTTCTGACACCTATGTAAAATTGGAGAGAGGTTATTCTGCATTACCTGTTTTGGTCAAAAACCTCTCTCAGATTTTCAAAACTCACCCTTGTTTGTCTATTGTACATTTTTAAGTTAATGTCTCTTACTGCGGAAAATGGGAAAAAACACCCTGTGGCTTGCTGTGAATTTTAATTTTTCATTAGGATATATCCCACACACGCTATGCCCAAAACTCCTTTGGAATTTATAATTGCTTACTGTCCCTATTTTGTTTGACGTGTTGGGAAAAAGGGCCCCCCCTTCCATGGGCTCCTTCTTCATGTGACTTGGCCACATGCTTTGGTTCTTATCGCTTGATCTTGTATATGTGCGCTAGAGTAGGAGTTAACCCGTGGTTTGGCATGTGTCTATAAAGAGTTGGCTCTTGGCCCAAAAAAAATTTGAAAATTTTCATTTAAATATATGCTTTAATATTTAGTCCAAAATAAAATCTTTAGCATTTGAATATGTGCTGAAGACATGTGCCCACTAACCTTGAAATATTTACCCAACCTCTTTTGAATATGCACTCTTTATTTGATTGAGTATATTTTGCTTCTTTATCAAGTCAAATGTATATGCATATAAGAACCCAAGAGTGCATTTATCCTTTCAGTCAAAATTGGATGGAAAATTCTGGGTTCAAGCAATTGATATGGAAGTCTTCATTATCAACCAAAGTCTTCTCATAAATAATTGCAACATGACCTAATATGAAATATGGAAAGGAAAACCGGCTAATGTAAAATATTTCAGAATCTTCAGAAGCAAATGTTATATCAAAGGAGAAGATAAAAAGTTAGGTAAGTTTGAATCACATGTTTACGAAGGTCTCTTTGTTGGTAACTCAAGCAAATAAATGCTTATAATGTTATAATCTAAGACGAAAACAGATAGTGGAGAGCTTAAATGCTACATTTGACGAAGATGGTGTTCTAATGAATAATGATGAGGATCTAGAATCTTTGAAACTTGAGACAAAGGCTGAAAAAGACACAGAGAAAATTATAGAACAAGAAGCAATTTTCAACCAGGAAGAAGTAAATAATGGTCATCAAGATATACAGGAACAACAACAAGAAGCTCCTCCAAAGAGAAAAAAATAATGGATTCAAAAGAACCATCCATCAAATCAAATCATTGGTGACATAAATGAAGGTCGACAGCTTCGTTCATCACAACAAGCTCACATTATTTTCTAACAACCTTTGAGCCTATTAGTTTTGAGGAAGCTAGCCAGAATGAACATTGGGTAGCAGCTATGAATGAAGAATTGGATCAAATTGAGAAGAATAACACCTAGAAATTAGTTCCATGACCAAAAGATAAAAATGTCATTGGGACTAAATGGGTATTCAGGAACAAATTGAATGAATATGGATAGGTTAGCATAAACAAAGAAAAATTGATTTGAAAAGGCTATGCACAAGTGGAAGGAATTGCTTTTGATGAAACATTTTCTTCAGTTTCCATAATGGAAGCCATCCGGATGTTTCTTGCCTATGCATGTTCAAAAAAAATCAAATTCTACCAAATCGATGTTAAGTCAACATTTATGAATGGAAAATTAGAAGAAGAAGTTTACATCGAAAAACCTAAAGGTTTTCTACTATCTGAAAAAGAAGACTATATTTGCAGGTTAAAGAAGGCTCTATATGGTCTCAAGTAGGCTCCCAGAGCATGGCATGCTCGTCTTGATGGACATCTACGTCAACAAGGGTTCAAGAAAGGTACTGCTGATAGCAATATTTATGTACAAATAGATAAATATAATTTAACAATCATTGAGGTATATGTGGATGATGATAATCTTTGGTAGCAATGATGATCGAATAAGTAAGAAGTTTTCTACAAAGATGTAAAGTAAGTTCGAGATATATTTACTTGTTGAGCTGACATAATTCTTAGAGATTAAAATATCTTAGCAAGAGAAAGGAATATTTATATCTCAATCCAAGTACATCAAGGAAATTCTCAAGAAAATCGAAATGGAAGATTGCAAACCCGTCCTTACTCTGATGGTAACAGGTTGCAAATTGAGCATAGATGACTCATCTAAGGATGTGGATCAAAGGTTGTATAGATCTATGATTTGTAGTCTTCTATATGTAACAAACTCGCAGCCAGATGTTATGCAAATAGTTGGACAAGTAGCAAGATTCCAAGCAGCACCAAAATAATCACATATTATTGTCATCAAAATAATTCTTCGATATCTAAAGGGCACAACAGAATATGACTTTTGGTATCCCAAGGGTAAAAATATAATTATTCAAGACTTTACAGATACACATTGGGCATGAAGCGTTGATGATTGTAAGAGTACTAGTGGAGAAACATTCTATCTAGGTGGTTGTCTTGTATCATGGTTGAGAAAAAAGAAAACCTCAATCCCGTTATCTACAGTGGAAGTAGAATACTTTGTAGCAACAACTTGTTGTACTCAAATCCTTTGGATGAAACAAACTTTGCAACATATTCAAGTACAATTCGGTGAGCCTATTCCCATATTCTGTGATAACACCAGTGCCATCAACATCTCGAAGAATCCTATCATGCATTCAAAAACAAAACACATTCTGATCAAATATCATTTTTGTAGAGAACAAGTCATTAAAAATAATATCAAACTTGAATATGTTGGTACAAAAGAACAAATCGCTGATATCTTCACTAAAACTTTACCTCATGAAGAATTTGAATATATTCTCCAGAAGCTTGATAATCTCCCAAGTTCTCATTAGATTTTCTTTATTCAGGAAATAAAGGGGGAGTGGAAGTGTGTACAGGTCTGCAGGATGGTTGTGTGTCAGGGGGGGTTACCCTTTTCCATTGATGTCAAAGGGGGAGATAATGTTGTAGTAATCATAATCATAAGGGGATTACTTGTGTTTCCATCAATGCCAAAGGGGGAGATTGTTGATTAGAGGTTGTCATTGATGTCAACCTAAGCAGCACCAGGGGCTACCTCGATCTTGCATGGGAATTTTGACTTAAAAAATTACTCTATTCCGATTCAAGGATATTTGGGATGGTTTCTAATTGTCGATATGCTTCCGTTGATAATGGCATGCCGCATAATTCTTCATAGTTTGAGAGATATTCATGTTTGAAGTTAGTAACCCCAGTTAGTGGGCTAAAACCCCATGGGGTTGTGACATGACACTAATCATTGGTTGTGGTCATTGAATAGTCAATAATTAATAATTTTTTAAGCTTCTAAAATCCCTCGAACATTCACTTGTTGAAGACCCTCTCAACCTAAGCATCTATATAAATTGTGACCCTGATATCCTCCTCATGTAAGGAATTCGCTACTAAACACGGGTCATCATGGAATTTTCTCTATAATTTTGTTTTTGCGAAGCTTCAGATGATGAAACACAAAAAATTCTTGGAAAAAATCCTGATGAAGCTCATGTTTGAATTTTAGATCTTGGTTCACTATATTTTCGGAGATATGATCTGTGGAAGTTAGGGTTTTTGCAGGCTTTCGAATTTCATCTTAAAGAGATGACCTTGGGAAAATCATCATAAATCTCTCTCTGAGAAGTGGATTGGAATTATGTAAAAAAGTGGCGGATAGTGCACAGACTTTAGTTTCTGAGCCAAAGGAGGAAACAGTGACACATGGAACATCGTAAAATTTCGCTCTACTGGACTAGCCCATAATTAGGTCATTGTGAGAGATTGCGCATAAATTTTCCTTGAAGAATGAAAATAAAGTCAGACTTGTGGCATTGGAAAGAAGACTCAGAGGGATAATGCAGGATGATAGATAGCATATTGGGGATCTAAAATCACAGAGACGCATCATATTCAATATCAAGCTTCTAGAAGGCAAGAAAAAGCTAGATCATGTGATGTCAAGGGCTGTAAAGGACCAAACTTTCTAGGGCAGCAAAGCAAAGGAAGGTGCAGAAAAATGATGCAGTAGAGGTAAGCTCCAGGTAATTATATTATTTATATGCATTTTCATCTGTTAGTTTCATTAGGTTATTTGTATTCTAACCTTTTGTGTTTGTTTAGAACTAACATATGCTCTCGAGGATGAGCTAAGTTTTTCTATTATCATGTCATGGGTATTTCCTTGAAGACTTTTTGGGGGTACTATATATTTATCAAGATAAGAATCAATGCATTATCTAATGTTCTGAACAGTGAGAAAGGGTACCATGACAAGAGCAGCAATCAAGGTGCAGAACAACAACAAGAATTTCACCACTTGAAGTATTCAAGTGGGCAGAACTACACACAATCATTGAAAAGGTATCATTGTACTAAGTCATTGTAAAAGTTGTACAAGTGTCTATCTGCCAAGATTTGAAGAGACAGTGTCGGGAGGTCTAGGATCATCATTAGGTGGTTGTGTCGTAGTTGGGGTTATGGTATAGTGTGTCTTCTTCTTCTACATCATTCTATATCATTGTAAAGTGGACCATTTTCCCTAGTCCGGGAATCCATTCTTCTTTTATTCTAGTATAGGGTGGTAGGGTGGAGCTAGGCTGGCGCATGAAGTCACCAATAGGTTGAATCCTGTGAAAAATTCAGGGTGGTAGGGTGGTTCTAGGGTGATTTGTAGCTCATTGGGTGTTGGGGCATCCATTTAGTTGACTACCAAATAATATTGGCGTGGGAGCATTCATCCAGTGGGAGCTGGAGAAGAATGCTTTCCTAGATTCTAGGAAGTTGGAGCTTTCTTTCCAATTGGAGTTGAAGATTAAATATTTTTTAGAAAAGCATTTAGGTGGTTTTTGTCCTGGAGGGGGTTTTCACCTTAAAAACTGTGTGCATTTGTGTTCCTTTTGTTTACTGCTATCATTGTACAAGCACTGATAATAATTGAATATTAGATAATGCTTTGAAAGATTAATAATACTACTAATTGAAAGGAATAATGATTCACCCCCCCTCTCAGTATTTCCAACAAAGGATATTCTAGAGGAGCATATGATTGATGTCTACATAGGGACTTTAAAAGATAACATCCAACATGATGTCCACCTTTGGTAACATGATTCATTGGAGAAGGCATTCAGGTTGGCAAGAAAAAATAAAAGAAAAATTATGGCGAAAAGGAAGCCTACCACTCACAACTATATAGATGGAAGTGTTTCTACTACTATAATTCCAGAACCTATAAGGTTTACACGACAAAAATTGGAAGAAAAAATAGCAAAATGGTTTTTCTATCCCTGTGATATCAAATACACTAAAGGTCATAAGTGTTTTGAGAAGAAATTATTTTACATAGATTTTGAAGAGGAGGAAGAAAAGAAACAAAAAGCTTCAAAAGAAGAGGATATACATGATGAACCAACCCTAGAGGAAGAAAGAATGAATCCAACCATATCTTGTAATGCATTGGCATGAATTACCACTCCTAAAACTCTCAATATAGAAGGACATATCTATAAGTAAAATTTAATAGTGCTAATTTATTCGGATAGTATCCATAATTTCATTCATTGTAAGGTAGCCAATGAGTTTAATTTCTTCCTATACCCATCACGAGAGTTTCAAGTGATGGTTGCAAATGGAGGAACTATAACTTTCTCTAGAAAGTGACATAATATCAAGCTAACCATGGGATAATATGTATTGAATAGTCCAATTCTGTCCATTCCAATAGTTGGTGTTGATGGTGTAATAGGAGTACAATGGTTACAATATTTGGGGACGGTAGCTTTTGATTTTCAAGTAATTTTCTTGAGATTATTTTCGGAAGGAAAGGAATCTAAAATCACAGGGTATCGCAAGGAATCCAGGAAAGATAATAAGATCTAATGTCATGAAAAATCTCCTGAAGAAAGAACAATGAGGTGTAATTGCACAATTATGCTCACTAGATGTTCCAACATCAAAATCATCTATTTCTCTAGATCTCCAAAAAGTCTTGGACAATCATTCCAAGGTTTTTGAAACTCCCAAATGACTCCCACCTATTCGTGATCATGATCATGCTATTCATTTGATTCCAGGAATTTTTACTCCAAACATTAGGCCTTAGAGATATCCTTATGTCCAAAAGAGAAAAATTGAGCATATGATTGCAGAAATGCTAGAGGATGGTATAATTCAACCTAGTGAAATTTCTTTCTCTACACTAGTAGTATTGGTGCAAAATAAGGATGGATCATGTAGCATGTGTCCAAATTATAGGGAGCTCAATAAGATCACTATTAAAGATAAATTTCCCATTCATGTGATTTATGAATTATTGAATGAATTACATGGAGAAATTTATTTCACCAAGTTGGATCTTCGTTGATGATATCATCATATTAGAATGAAGACTGAAGACATTCTGAAAAAACATTAAGAAATAATGAGGGTCATTATGAATTTTTTGTCATGCCTTTTGGCCTTACCAATGCACGTTCTACATTTCAAGGGTTGATGAATTCCATTTTCAAACCCTTCCTTAGTAAATTTTTGTTAGTATTTTTTGATGATATACTAATCTAAAGGAGGTCTTGGAAGGATCATGTTCAACATGTTTATAGGGTAATCAAACTATTTGAGGAGAAACAATTATATGAAAAAGCCTCCAAATGTTTCTTTGGAGTACAAGAGGTGGAATATCTAGGTCATATTGTATCTCAGAAGGGTGTTAAGGTAGACCGTAACAAAATTAAAGCCATTAAAGAATAGAAAGTCCCCACAACCATAAAGCAGTTGCAAGGATTTTTTGTTTTAACATGGTATTATCACAAGCTTGTTAAGAATTATGGGAGAATAGCAACACCTCTAACAACATTATTGAAGAAAGATTCATTTTCATGGACTCCTAAAGCAACTAAGGCCTTTGAACATCTTAAAGAGGCAATGTGGCAAGCACTAGTCTTAGCTACACCAGACTTCACAAAAACATTTATTGTGGAATGTGATGCCTCATGAAATGGAATTGGTGATGTTTTAATGCAAGAAGGAAAAAAAAATTCTTTTGAAAGCCGTTCAATCAAAGGAAAGTATTTACAGAAAGATATTTATGAGAAGGAAATGTTGGCAATATACATTCACTAAAGAAATGGCGACCTTACCTAATCGGAAGACACTTGAAGGTAAAAACTGATCTTGATAGTCTTAAATACTTTTTGGAACAAAGACTATCTTAAGAAGAGAAGAAAAAATGGGTCACAAAGATGTTGGGTTATGACTTTGAAATTATCTACAAAAAAGGGAAGCTAAATGTTGTTGCAGATGCACTCTCAAGAAAGGATGAGGATTTGGAAGCACTACTTTGTGCCATTTCTATTTTCCAACCAGATTGGATAACCGAAGAAATGGAGGTGTTGGAGAGGGGTTCCCTAAGGAAAAATTTCCAATTATATTTTTTGTAAGTTTGTATGTACACGATGTGTAAATGTACTCAAATTGATTTTTGCCCCAATTTTGGACATAATTTAAGCTTAAATGTAAACTATGGGTCTCAACCATGGTTTGAGACCATAGTATCTACGTGCTAGGCATATTATAAATAGATAGCGTTTGTCTAAGCTAATTAGTGATACAAGTGATATGTGATATTTATATTCAGATTATATCTGCGTTTGTAAGGGTTTTGGGTTGGGTAAAAGGCTCATGCTGGCTGCGACATGCTCGAAGACCTAGTCATGGCTGTGTGCAGACTCTGCTAGCTGTGTGTGTGGAAGGGATTGTAAGGGTTTTCTAAGGGTTTTTGAAGGAAATCTGATGTATTGATAAATCTAAAGAGTTAATAGAAGGAATAGTTTTGGAGAGCTCTCTGTGTTATGCATATATTTGATGTTTATGCTTTGATAAGATCACACTATATGTTTTCTTATTGATGAATGAGCATAGCTAATTGATATATTTATGCATTAATATTAACATCTGTTAAGTATTACATTGAGTAGATCAAGATCTAGTTCTGATTTATTATCAATGATAAGTAAGGCAAGTGTTTCTGTGTATTCCACGAATGATTGCGCAAAGATCTATAATTCTGTTATAAATTCACTGTGCACATCTGTGGAAGATGAATCATGATTTTACTGAGGAGTGCTTCATTAAATTCTCTCTCAGGGTGCAGAAACCTAGTTCCAGTACCCCTGCATACTGCTTCAAGTGATACTTTGGTCTATGCAAGTAGATCATTACCGAAAGGACCAGTAGTTGGATGTTTTGTTGGTTTATCCATAAAATACGAACCTAGTTCAGGACCCCTCAAGCCAGCAAATGGTTCCATTGTCGGGACCAGGATCATCATTTTGAGGGAGATTTTATTTTGTTGCATCCATCGTGCAATGAATTACAAGACTAGTTGGATAGAAAGATCCTTGAATTTGCGCTGCAAGAGAATAAAAGCACTAAATTTTCTGACGAATAGTGGGTACATAATTATATTTATAATGAAGTGCAGGAAATTTTCTTCAGTTATTGTTTGCATGAACTTTAGGAGTGGTTATCACGCTTGTATGAGTTTCATCACTGCATAAAAGACGACGTAGTTACTGAGTGGACTCCTGAATTGATCCAATAAGCAGAGAAATTTGATAATAATATCGCTCGTGCAGTAGATCATTAGATCAGTTTCCTTCTGGGAGGATTTGTGACTGAATTTTCTGTATACTGTTATAGGACAAATGACCTCCTCATTAGCTCAGAGGAGAAGGAAACATGGATGGAAGAAAATGACCTAGACAAAGACCTATTTTCCCAAGGTAACACACCCTAGAGATAGCCATATCGAGTTATAACACATCCTAGACTTTTAGAGGGAGCATTAGTGCCTAGGTTATGCATCATCTTGCCTAAGGGGTAGTGTTACCGATGTTTCATGAAGAAAAGGGACAAATCCCACAGTATATGATTGACATTTCCTGCTTTTTCTCAAAGGAGTCCGTCCAAAAAGCAGAAATCTGCGATGCAGGCCTTTTATTGGAAATTACTAAACCAAAGTGAGCAACCAAAGAGAGAAAAACCAAGGAAAATCAAGGAAACTTTATGATTTTTCCTTATTCGAACTAATGGAGAGGATTGGCAAGATTATTCCTCCAAAATTATTATCAATTGGAGGCTAGGGCTCATTGTCAAAGGTCGAAAAGTTGATTGTGTGCAGAGCATAACTTTGTTGTTGAGTGTGAGGCTTAATGATTGGCAAGGTTCATTAAGAAATCTTGGCCTAAGTGCCATTACACTAATATATAGAGGAGAGAGAAAGAGGAGTCAGAAGTCTGAGGTAAGCTTGGTCAAACTAACGGTTGTAATCTTCCTTCTCTTATTAATAGAAGTGTATCTATTTTGTCCACTTAATTTTTTGTCAATCCATCCATTTATTATTTTTTTATGAAACATGATATAAGTAGCTCAAATATTCATAGTTAAATGTTTATTATATACTCATTTAGCTGCTTGTAGTGATACAATACAACTGTGAAGATTACATGTGTGCTTTGTTTGTTTGCAGGATCCAGACTTGGAGCCAGTGAGGAGAACTTATGCCACACCGCCTAGTGCTCTCTAATATATCTGTCATCTACAAAGAGGTAATCCTTCAATATCTCACTTTGTCAATTAAGCATTAGTATGAACATGTATGAAGTTTCTTTGTGAACTATACATCTAATCTGACTATCTGCCTCGGGTTCCGGGAAGATCTGAGAGGGATTTACTCTAGCTACCACCCGTACATTTTACCCCTAAGCAGAATCCCTCTCTCCAAGGATTTAAATAGTGGTCGCATCTGAATCAGACATAGAAGTGCGATGATGAAACTCTCCCGAAGGTTGTTCCTCTAGAGACATGATCTCTCGGATAGCTTCATCCGTAGGTAGGACTTTATTGAGGAGATCCATAGAAGGAACTATGGTGGGCGAGACGGTGGTACCATTGGTCGAAACCAAAGTAGTGGAGGCTTCAGATGCTAATTGGATGGCTTGATAAGCCAACTCAGATAGTGATAGTGGCATCTGCACTTTGTATGAATCAATTTATGAAGGCACCCGTAGGATCTAGGGATTGATAGAGCCATCTGAGACTGTGGATATCATTAAAATCGTGTGTGGAACCTCAGGCAATGGGAGAGGAAAAAAACCCCTCAGGCAAGATTCCTTCAGAAGACTGGTACTAAAACTGATGTAACAGTTAGGAACTCCTCCTACTAAGGGCACAATGCTGCTAGGTAATGTAGAATAATCAAGGGTGCAAAAGGATAGCTGGTCCACTGTAACTATCTTCCCATCCAATGGAAAAAGGATGAGTCAAAAATATGAAGAGACAATGGCAGCCATCCTGTAAGACCAAATACGACCCAAAAAAATATTATAGTCGAGATAACGATTTATGACTTCTATGTCCAAATTTATTGTTTTCCCACTAAGTGTAATGGGGTAGCTAGTAAGGTAGCCTTTTGGAAGGAAGTTGTGGCCATCGAAAGCTTTTAGGGAATTTGACAGCAGATACAAAGTAGGATAACCCAAAGCGATTCAACATGTAGTTGAAATTACACATGTCAAATCACTTTCATCTATGACAGTGCGATAGATTGGTCTCCATTTCGACACAACTTGAACCTGGAAATCAAGCTAGTGTGAAATGCAAGGTTTGCATTTTTCCATGTCAAAGATGGCTCGCATAGAATCCTTGGGGCCAATTCCACCAATGGCTTAAAGCAGGGATTTCCTTTGCATTGGGTAGGTTTGAAACACGTCGAGTGAAGATATAGCTGACGGTGCTTGCACCAATTCTTCTACAATGTTGTAGTTCTGGGCAAGACTTGCAGAGGTGTTATGAGTTGTGTGTCGAAGGGTCCTTTTGGAGGGATGAATGACAAGGTCAAAAATAGGCCTTTCGATATGTAGATCGTTAGGTGGTGGTGGATTCAAACTTGAACCAGGTTTTAATTCTAAACTTTACGCATTTTTGACACCTATCCTAGGCCTTACCTCCCTTATTTTTGAACCCTTTTCGCATATAATTATACCTAGTTTGGCTATGTTATATAGTTTTGGCTAAAAAGGGTACCATAAGCCTAAGGTATGTTAAATTATCATGAGAAGTGCCATTTTATCTAAACTTTAGTATTCTTTGATCTAGTTGTGTCTTTATTACATTACTACTTTGACTAGTCTAGAACTTGTGTGCAAATTTTCTATATTCAAACAGATCCGCAAATCCTGCAAATAGCTCATGCGGCCAAGATTCCTACAAACATTATGGATTTCCTGCAGATACGTCGATTTTCTGCAACCGTCTTGATTTCCAGCAGTGAGATTGATGGTTGACCATGTTCCACTCATCTCCAGATCAAGTAAAGACATGTGTTTTGAAGGGAATTTGCTGCATATGGAAGTTGTCCTATTCACTGTTCTGAATCCTCTTTTGCAACCACCCAAACCTCTAGATATTATCTCGTGCCCATATAGAGAAAAAAATTCAGCAGCGCCACGAAAATCATCTAATCCATTCTTCCAGTCATGGATTAGACCCAACATAAGTTTATTTGTCAATTTGCATCTGTATCATTGGTTGTAGGATTATATTAGTGATCTACTTTGTTCAAGCCAAATATGGGCTTTGAGAAATGTATAAATCTAATGTATTTCATGTTGTAAAGGAGGTTGGGTTGGGATTTTTTTTGATAGCAAGATATCAGAATATACTTGACTGTAATTTCCAGATTAATAAAATATTCTATGTTTTGTTTACCTTTCTAAGCAGCTTCTTCGACTTTTGAAGGAGTTGTGAATGAGGGAGGGCCCCCTTCACTCACAACTCTCGCAACATAGTGTTTGTTTTATTTATGTTTCATTTATGCATTAATAATTCTTGTACACATCTAGTGCTTTCATTCTTCATTTCTTGCAGCAAACTGTTAATTGGTTAAGTGATTTAATTATTTATGTTAATGAGTTCTTTTCATTTGATCAATGTTTGGATTCATGCTCTTTAAGTTGGATTCTTGATTATGGTTTATCTTTTATCTTTTCCTGCATCAACATCAGCAAAACCAAGTGTTTTAGAGGGATTTTATAAGCCACTCCATAGCCATTTCTGCTAAAGTATTGATATTGGAAAGAAGCATGAGTTGTTAATTCTTGTTTGATATTTATCTTTTCATGGTCAGTATCAGCAATCCAAAGTGTTGTAGAGTGATGATATATGCCATTCCATAGCCATTGTTTCCAAGTATTGACATAGGAAAGAAGCATTAGTTGATGTGTGTATAATTTATTAACACTTGAAGTAATCAGCCTGCATATACTTTGCATTTCATCTCATCAGGTTACCTTCGTGGGTTGACAATTTATGATTGGAAAATTATAAGCATATAATTTGACTCAAAATTTTAGCATCGTTGCGGGGGAGGTGTTAAGGGATGATACTAAAAGTGTTTTAGTTTGATTTTGTTTATTTTGTTTTCCAGGACTGGGGGAGTCAAAGTGCAAAGATGAAGGGCAAACTCCATGCACCCACAGAGGTCATACACTCACCAAATCCATGTCTAGATTGTTTGGTAAGTTTATTAATATTTTTTGAATACTAGATGAATAGGGTCCAATATTTTCTATATTTTTTCATGGTGGTGTGAGAACCACTTCATTTAGTAATACACTGGAAATAAAAAGGAATTCTGCAAGAAACAAGGTAGTAAAGGAAGAATAATCTGAACAAGAGGTCTGCAGTCTGGAGCATATTGACACTTCCATATCAAAACACTCTGTTGGAGAATCTTCTATTGCTGCCCATCTAGAATCTCCCCATTCAAGGAAGACAACATCTATGCTTAGTGGCCAACCTGAAGAAAAGTTCCTTGTGAACCCTGTTAAATAACCATAGTCCCATACCATTGAATTTGAGGAATATATAGTCTTCAAAGGTACCACTCTTTCTTGGACTGATATGGCTCATGAAGAAGGTACCTGTAATACCAATGGAGGCTTTGATGAGAAGGAGGAGAAAATAGTCACATTTGAATTCCCTATTAGGGAGACTGGTGGAGCTACTTAGATGAAAAATATCCCTCCTTCAACCTTGCCTAATTTTCATGGTACTTCTAGTGAGGATCTAGATGCCTTCCTATTCAAATTGGATGTGTTGTGTTGGAGCTATGACTATTCTTGCAATTCTCAAAAGCTAAAGTTGTTTCCTGTTGTTGGAACGGGGTTCCCTAAGCTGTTTTTTTTATTTATTTTTTAGTAATTGGTCTTCTACAGAGGCTTTAGGGTGGGTCAAAGCTCCCAATGTTTTGTAATGAGTCAAAGGGTAGACCTAGAGTCCACAAACCACAGTTTGCAAACCATATGATAGCAAAGGCTATGATGATATAAATAGATAGATAGTTGGGTCTAGAAGGTAAGGAGTAAGTAAGATTGATGGTACGTATGAATTATTAAGATTTTTTTTGGGTAGTTTTGGGCAAGGACTCCTGTTGGCTATATGCATGGAGATCCTCAGTCCTGCTGTGTGCAGACCCCGCTGGCTGTGTGTGCGATTTGTGACTTGGGTTTTTGTAATTTGGTTTTGGATGTTAATCAAGGCAGAATATATTGAATTATCTTCATGGTATTTCAATTGGGTGCATTTATTATTGAATTATCTCTGTGTTATTTGAATAAGCTGTGATTATATCTGAAATATATGAATTAGTTGCGATTTTGATGCTATGTGGTGATAATTGCTAATGCACACGTGGATGTGAATGTGTTGATCAAATCTATTTAATAATAGTATCTTTGTGTATGTTTACATGCTGATTATACTATTAAGGGCTCGAAAATAGGCTTGTTTATGTGAAAACCTGATAGAAATCGACGAGATTTGCCTTAATTGCTTACTCTCTCCCAGGGTGTGAAAACCTGGTTCCAGCACCCACCCATACTACTTCAGCTGAGACCTTGGCTTGCGAAAGTAGGTCATTGCCGAAAGGGCCAGTAGTATATGGGTTTATTGGAAAATCTAAACTCCGAACTTGGGTCAGCACCCCTTAAGGTAATAAATGGTTTGTTTTTTGGGACCGGGAGCATTTTGAGAGAGAGGTTCGGTAATGCCACAAGGCCGTTGGAGACCTGAGAAATTGGAGCTCGAAGACTGGTTTGAAAGATAGATTCAGGAATTTTATGTAAAGGAGAATCAAAACACGAAGTTGATAGCTGAGAAGTTGAAGAACAAATATATTTTCACCAAAGTATATGAAATTTTATTTGGAACTTTTGCGCATGATCTTTAGGAGTGGCTAGTGAGGCTAGTAGAATTCCAGACGTGTTGGAAATACGATCAGGTGACACAATGGACTCCATAATTGATTCAACAGTTGGAGAAGGTTGACAACACAATCACCTACATGATAGATTATTGGGTGGATAGTGTGCTAGGAGGATTTGTAATGGAATTCGCAGTCGGTCAGTTTGTATCCTACTATGAGGCGGAGCGGAGGTTCTTCAAAGGATTCTAAGGTAGGTTCTTGCATAAAATTTTGTTGATAATGAAAATATTACTGTGCAAAAAGGGAATTTTGTGCAGCCACACTGAATGAATGACCTATGAGCAGAGTGAAAGTACAACACAAAGTGGTAATTACTATCAATCGAACTGATAAAGGGATAGATCCATCTACAGACCATTAGGATAGTTGGTTGCACATGTAAGAACTAGTCCTCAGGCTACACCACCTTCGAGTCAGCATAAGGGCAAGAACTCCCCTACACCTCCACCACCACCGGAAGAAGATATGGCCAAAAACATGAAGCTTACCACCTTCAAGGGTGTAGGAGATGAAGATATGGACTGATTTTGGTTCATAGCGGAATCAGTATGGACTGTGTATAATGTGGCTAGTGATGTTGTAAAGAGGGCGTAGGTATCCCTTGCCTTTGAAGGGAGGGCCCTAGATTGGTACATGGTGTATGCAGGTTAGCATGCGGATCCATCTATTCAAGAGATTAAGAATGCTTTAAAACAACAGTTTCATAAGCCTAAGTCCTATGATCAAATGGTGGTTGAATTGAAATATTTTAGATAAGGACCCACTGAGTCTGTATGGGAGGTTGATCAATGGCTAAAAAATGTTATCAAAGATGGGGAATTTCAGTATGATGATAGAAAACACAAGGAATGGTTCATCGCCATGCTATTACCTCACTTGTGCTGACCTATGGGCTAGAAAGCAATTGAGATGCAAGAGAAAGCCTTGGAGATTGTTATGAATCTAGAAGTTGCACCAAGATACGATGCCCAGTTTGGGGTACAATAGATCCAGGGATAGCTGGAGGCAATCCACCTTGAAATCTAGAATTTGTGAAAAGAGCAAGGAAAGGAAGCTAGCCTAGTTTTATGTTTCATAATATATAGGGTGTCTGGCCACACCAAGGATCAGTTCCCTCTGCTGGAGGAATACATGCAGGCTGGGGGGCCCAGCCCATTGCATCCTAAAGAGGCTACAGGACCAAGAATTCTGATGTTATGGTTCGCTGAATATCACGTAGTAGGACTACATGATACCAACCACTATCCCCGTCTTTGTGCTCATGTTCCAGAGTTGAAGCAACAATGATGTCGATTCTACTCATCTATGGGACATGACGAACATAATTTTTGGACATATGACTTAAAGATAGACCGAGGAAACCTATACAGGGTACAAGCTGACCCTTCTTCACCACTATCTCCCTTCGACAGAGGAGGCTCCCCAGCCAGAGGCAAGGGAGGGGGAAGAGGTGGAAGCGCAAGTCGGGGAAGAGGACAATTGATCTGTTATAACTATGGAGAATTAGGGCACTTCGCAAGGGACTGTCTAAACCATGCATGAAAATCTTGATGATATTGTAGACAAATGGATCATGCGATCGAAGGTTTTCCATCACTAGTAGCAAAAATGCAAGAAAAACAAAAGACACCAACACAAAATGTGCAAAGGGTTAAGGCAGAACCATTTCATGAGGGACCCAGTATTAATGTCATAATGCACAATGGCATGGCTACTGGAGGAGCTGATGAGAGAGATATGGTTGAACCCCTTATCCGAAAAGCTGCTATCAAACAGGAAAGCTTGGACCTACAAAAGGAGAAAGAAACCTTCATCAAATCTCGTAAAGACTTTACCAGGGATGAGGCATCTACTTCCAAGGCTCCAACAAACCTAAGAGTTGACGATGAAGTTAAACCATTCGTACAAGCATGTATTAAGCTGCTACGCAATTAGAAGGTAGTAGAAAATATTCAAGCACTGGTAGACAGTTGCACAGACAGAACTGACCCTCCCACATAAGTTAAAGATGTCCGCAAACTATACAAGCATAAGAAACACACTGGTCGGGAAATGCGGCTGACAGCGAAGATTAGCGATAATGAAATGGATTAGGTCATCCTAGATCTGGGATCCAATGAAAATGTCCTACCCAAACAAAGGTGGCAGAAGATGGGGGAACCTAAGCTGGAATGGTCTACTATATAGCTACGCATGGCTAACCAATAGAAGATAATACCATGTGGTAGACTATCAAAGATTATGGTAGATATTGCAGGGGTGAAGGTACACACATATTTTGAGGTAATTCAGATTATGGAAGATGCGGACCCTTATCTTGCACTTCTGCGACAATATTGGGCTATAGAAATGGGAGGCATTATCAACTTGAAGAAAAGGAGCATGGTTTTTTAGAATTAGGGTAAGAGAGTGGTAGTCCCTCTAGACCCATCGGAAGGGGAACGGTATACAGCACTAGTGTGTGAGGAAGATGATGTGGATCATATCTATAAACTAACTTCCCGGGACAAGGATTGGATTAATCCTACAGCTGATGCTTTGCTAGGATAAAGACAGTGAATGCCTCTCTGACTTCGATGGAGAGATTGAAAATTGGCAGAATTTGTTACATGATGTATCTGTGCTACGCTTTCTTAATACCACGAAGAGCTTCTAGTGTATCTCCTCAGAGGTAAGAGATTTTCCTTACTTTTATGGTTCTGGTATTATTAGAAATTTTATGATAACATTTGAACCAGAATTCCCAAGGGAGCGAAGAATGTGGGCGCATAAACTAGCCATGAGCGCGACCCCTGCACAGTTGTGGGAAACTCATAAGGGGATGCTCAAGGATTGGGAGGAATGTTGAGAGATGATGATCCTACGATTTGAACCTATGGTTCGCCTACGCGTGGATACTTTCCTTGGCCAAGGAGACCCGCGCAAGCACGTGGCCGCATGGATGGAGGTATGGTGTGAAAGGACCAAGGACGAATGGGTCCACCTATTCATTCATGCCTTGGGGCCAATCCCCACTGCATGGTATCTGGATGCAGAGCTACATCAACGTACCTGCCACTAGGAGACCATAAAGGATGATTTTGCGGGGGCATTCTGGTTGATAGGCAGAACTAAGGCATTAGACAAAGCCCTGCAGGATATAAATGCCCTATTATTTAATGAATCATGCCCTCGTGTGGAGTACGGGGCACCAACTTGGGATACGCAGATGCAAGATATTGTTAACTGCCACAATCTATTAATGGAGGAATGTGATGAAGACCCACAAAATATCATTATCCCAAAATCAGAGGGTGAACGTGCAGTTGCTGGACCACCACTACAAACCTTCGATGTGACCAAACCTCTTAAGCCAAGGGAAGTAAACACTGGAACAA
Organism: Pinus albicaulis; assembly: GCA_034641835.2. Classification (NCBI taxonomy): domain Eukaryota; kingdom Viridiplantae; phylum Streptophyta; class Pinopsida; order Pinales; family Pinaceae; genus Pinus; species Pinus albicaulis. The sequence continues at coordinate 113,123,798 of CM076577.1, read as the reverse complement.
AAGAACAACTTAAGGTAGCTAATATTAGGGACTATTGGGATGATTATATCGTTGGGAAATTCATGGAGCTTTTCATAGAGTACCAGGACCTATTTCCTATGAAATTCTTAGAACTTAAGGGTATTATAGGGGACTTGGGGGTCATGCGCATCACTTTAAGACTAGATGCACACCCTGTTAAGCAGCGACCTTACCGATTGAACCCCAAGTATAAGTAGAAAGTCAGGGAATAAATTGACAAAATGATAGCCATAGGTATCATCGAACCGGTAGAATAGTCTGATTGGGTAAGCCCTATGGTGGTCCAGGAGAAAAATACTAAAGGAGAAATAAGAATTTATGTTGACCTACGCAAACTAAATGATGCCTGCAGACATGATCGCTTCCCTATGCCATTCTTTGACAAAATTCTCGATAGTGTGGGAGGGCGGGAAGCATACTCATTCACTAACATGTTTTCGGGCTACCATCATATCAGGATCGCACCTGAAGATCGCAACAAAAGTACATTCGCCACTGAATGGGGATCCTTCTAGTACACTGTCATGCCATTTGGGATCAAGAATTCCCCTACCATATTTTCACTGGTAGTGGTCACAGTATTCAAGGAATTAATCCATAAGTTCTTGGAGGTATACTTTGATGATTGGACAGTATTTGGGCTGGTAAAGAAGCACCTCTCGAACCTACAGATGATGTTGGACACCTGTAAAAAGCACCAGATTTCCCTAAATATTAAGAAGTGCATATTCTGTGTACCTTTTGGGATCTTGTTAGGCCACATAGTTTTTCACCAGGGACTGATGGTTGACCCCGCCAAGGCAGCAGTTATCATCAACCTGGTAGTCCCTACAACTGATAAATAGTTGGGCTCCATCCTCGGGCACACGGGCTACTACAGGAAGTTCATTCAAGGGTACGCATTGATCTCGGCACCCATGGAGAAGTTGCTAAAGAAGGAAGGTTTTTTTTTTTGGACTCGGAGTGTCAGAAGAGCTTTGAGCTACTCAAGAAAAATATGGTCTCTACACTTATCCTCATATTTCCTGACTAGGCGAATTTTTTCCATGTCCATGTAGATGCTTCAGGGATTGCCCTGAGTTTTCCTTACGTAGCTCGGGGAAGGGGACATTGACCACACGGTTGCATTTGATAGTATAAAACTCTCTAGTGTGGAGTGTAACTACTCAACTACTGAGCGCGAGGGGTGGGCCATGGTATATGCCCTGCAGAAATACCGATATTATTTCTTGGGAGGGCACTTCAAGATGTTCACGGATCACTTAGCTTTGAAGTACCTAGTGAATAAGCCTATGTTGGGAGGGAAGATTTTTCAATGGCTACTGCTATTTCAAGAATATGATTTTGAGATCATCGTGAAGCCGGGGAAACTAAATTTTGGGCTAGACCAGTTGTCCCGAATCGAGAGTGGTGAAGAACCAACCAACCTAGATGAAGGATTTCCCAATGCGCATATATTTTCTATTAAAGTGGTTGATGCGAACTTACCCGATATAATTCACTTCTTAACTATGGGGATGGCACCTGCAGAATATTCAGTACAACAAAAAAAGAGCTGGTAACCCACGCAATAGACTTTACCATCATATCGGGCCACTTGTATAATATGGGAGCTGATGAGGTACTGCGAAGAGACATTCTGGAGCATGAAAGACAAGCCATCTTATAAGAAGCCCACGAAGATGTAGCAGGAGGTCATTATGCAGGGAAAGCAACGACGCAGAAGTTCTTAAGGGCTGGGCTATGGTGGCCCACACTGCATAGTGACTCTTATGACTATTGCGAAGCCTATGACACATGCCAAAGGACAGGAATCCCATCGCGTAGGGAAGAAATTCCCTTGCAACCATAGATGGCCCCGCAAGCATTTGAAAAATGGGCCATAGACTTCGTTGGGCCCATAAACCCACCAGGGAAGAAGACAGGTGCCCACTACATCATCACTGCAACTGATTATGTAACCATATGGGTTGAAGCGCAAGTTGTGAAGGATTGTACTGCAGACACCCCTGCACACTTTATTTTTTAACATATTGTAAGCAGGTTTGGTTTTCCGAAGATCTTGATGAGAGATACAGGTACGCATTTCGTTAATGAAACAATACAAGATTTGACTGAAGAATTTTGAATCCACCATGCAAAATTACCCCATATCACCCACAGGCAAATGGAATGGTAGAAGCTTTTAATAAATTCCTGGAACAGGTGCTAACCAAGGACTGTATTTTTGATCAAAGTGATTGGGACGTGCGCATCCCATCGGTCCTTTGGGCCTATCGAATCACATGCAAGAAATTGACTGGGAAAACACCGTTTCAGTTGGCTTATTGAAAGGAGGCCATTATGCCCATGGAATATATTATTCCTAGGCTGCGAATCACATCCTTTACAAACATGGTGGAGCCTGATATCATGGAGGAATGCTTAGCGTAGCTAGTTGCTTTGGAGGAAGATCAATTCATTGCTAAATTTCATTAGCAAGTTCAGAAGGCCCGGGAAAAAGCATGGCATGATAGACATATTCGACAAAAGATATTTTCGGAAGGAGAATTGGTCCTGATAGACAATAGCCAGTTTGCAAAACACTCAGGGAAGTTCCCTCAGCACTGGCTAGGCCCCTTTATGGTAAAGAAAATCATTGACGGAGGAGTTGTCTGGTTAGCTACATTGCGTAGTGACATTGCTCCAGGATATGTTAATGGCAATCGGCTCAAACCGTACCAGATAAAATGACTATATGGCCAGAGTAGCTATATTGGGAGGAATACATGTAGGCAAGACGAAAAACGCAGACAGGCCTATTATACGTGCAGGGGTTGCCTGTAGGTCAAGAAGTTGGGGAAGGTGCGCTGGGAGAACAGGGGTCGATCGTAGGCCTAGAAGCTCGGGGAGGTGAGCTGGGAGCATAGGGGTAATCCATAGCTGCGAAAACTAAGCGTTGGAATAGTAAAACTGGGTAAAAAGAAAATTTTACCGTTGGAAGGAGTGGGTAGTCGGCAATTAATGAAGCGATTTCCAAATATTTTTTACCATTTTATTGATGGTAAGTTTTAGATAAGCCTCATCCAACCGTTGGTCACTATCCAAAGCTATAAAAGTGGGAGGGTAGATCAGAAGTGGGTTTCGTGCATTCTGAAAATCTTGTGTCTTGCAAATTTCCATAATTATTATGCTCTGTTAATGTCTGGGCGAGCTACCCCCTCTGATATTATAAATCTCGAGTTCGTCTTTTGAGCGAGAATGACCACGACCAATCCAACAGAATCATCGTAGACTGTGGCCTCTATTGATGAAGTATTGGAGGTCACCCCTGACGTTGAAGAGGTTGTTTCCACACCAACCAAGGGGAAGTAGGTGGAAAAAAATAAGAGTAAGGGGAAAGGCTAGGAGCAAGGGCAAGGGAGGTCTACAAAATGGGCTGGAGGGAAGCCATGCACCTCCCCTCAGAATATGAAATCCCTTCGAACGGTGCCCCAGGCACGCTTGCCTAACCCGAAGAATTAACCTCTATCTGCTCAAGAAGAGGCTTGGATTCCTCAATCAATCACTTGGTTTCCGCCCTATGTTCGGCCTCGTAGGCCCTCGATGTGCGTGCCTAAGAACCTTAAAGGTATGTGCACCTATCTGCAAATGCCACTGATTCTGGGTGAAGTCCCCATAATTGGATAAGCGCATGGCAAGCTTGCCTTAATTAAGTTCGATGACCATGAATTTTCCAACCTGGAGGCCTTCCCAGAATTGGCACCTGAGTTGTACCTTGAAAGAGTACTAGAGGACGATGTGCTAAGGGTCATACCAATTCTTTGGGCATGCGAGCTAGAAAAATATGGTTTACTAAACTTGTTGCGGATACCTCACTTTGGCCGATACAGTATAACCGACCGAGTTGTGCAACAAATTCTAGCCTTGATCCATGACGAAAACTTGTGGATTCGGGACTGTATTCCCATCGATGCCACCCTAATTCACCGCATTACTGGTCTCCCCATGGAGGGGCCGAATACCATGGAGTGTGTCGGTAAGAAGTATAAGCAACAGATCATCGAAAATGTGCGAGAAGACTACCATGTTGAGCGAAATACTAAGGGATTCCTGATCAACACCATTTATGACCCGAGAGTGCGCATGGGTACCCTGCTGCTGGCTTGTAAGATGATGCACAGGTGCCCGGCCACGACCGCCCCTGTCTATGTAATTCAGTTGGTTGGCCGCTACGGAAAGGGGGTCTACTTTAATTGGTCACAGCTCCTTTGCAATGAATTTTTGGAGAATGTGTGCGAGGCCCAGGATCATGGAAAGAAATTCTGCTACTCTTGGCAGCTGCTCCTAATCGTTTTGGTCACATGGGAAGCCCCCGAAGACTCGATCTTCCTTGAGCTCGAACCAGACATGTGCGAAGGGGCGTGATACAAAAATTTATGGGATTTGAAGGATGAGTAGCGCATTAAGGATAACAAATTCTTTTGGGTCCTATTTCAGAGCGCACTCACAGTAGCTATTCACTCTCAGCCACGCTTGTCACTGACGGTCTACAACAAATAAAAGAGCATCGAAGTGTTCCAACTCACAATGCACAATGTGCAGATTCGGGGCCAAAAGGATCCATCTTGGGTATCGCTGTCTTACATGGTCAACGATGAGGAAATCGACCGGTTCATTGTCAATTGGCCACCACACTGGAGATTGGGATTCAAATCAGGTGTGGCTAACACTACTGGTACAAGACACAGTGCCAAAGACCACCCTGCCTATTCCCGCCAAGAATGTAGAAGGACATGGCCCGTAATACTCTGCCATGACAAAGGATGCAATGAAGGGTTCAGAGCAGGAATCGTAACAGGACATGGACACAGAGGGTTTGGATGCATAGGGTGTTGATTCCCTGCGTGGCATGAAACAGACAACTGAACCTCTCAAGGGCCAGCGAACAAAGTGGAGGGCTGTGAGGCCCAGTAGGGAGACTAAATTTACCTTTACAGATGAAGACTTGGCGAAAATCATAGATTCGGTCACCCTCGCCTCAGAAGACAGATGGCTTGCTTTGGAAGAGAAGCAGAAGGCCGCAGTCACCGCATTACAGTCTGAGCTCCAAGATCCATAGCTCAAGGCCGATACCCTGCATACAAGCATGGTCCAAGTGAGGTTGCCTCTAGCAATGAGCACTGATCTGATCGTCACGACCAAGAGCCACCTCTTCCCCCTTCTAGGCACAGCACTCACCCTGAGTCTGCCTGCCTTATGTGTGCAAGTCTAGGCCTGCACAGAAGTACATCTGGATTTGACCTGGTTTCCACATGAACCGCTACAGGTCCTCCATACATCCCTCTTTGAGGAAATCCAGCACAGATATCACCAGGTGTAGAAGTAGCTCAGTAAAGCCGAGTAGACAATAGTTGAAAATATCGCCAAGGCATCCCAAGTGCGGGTTGCGTGCATCCTTGCCATCGCACAACAGACCCAGTTGGAACGTCTACTCAACATGCTATGATCAGTTTTGACTAAGGATATCCTAGACTCCACCACCCCCTTGGAAAATATTTAGGGACTGCCGTAGCCCTAAAGGCTTCTAGGACCGAGATCCAGAATGTCAAGACCGAGATGGAGTAGCAGATTTCTGCGTTGCAGGCCAAATTGCAGTTGGAAATACCACGTGAGGTATGAGCCCAGAGAGTTGCGCTGGTCACAAAAGCCACAAATACCATTACAGTTCAGATCACTCAGGGCACAAAATTTCTTGAGACAGTTATGCAATTGTGGTCTAAGGTGCAGCGTGACCCTCTCCTACATGAATTTACTCATGAACTGCGCCAGAAGGAAGAATAATTTGAGGAACTGGAAGCTACTATGCCCACGCTCATCACCGCTCAATGCCTGGCACGTCTGTGAGCCATCCATGTTCTCAGAGATGACCTTCAAGAGCTTCTCCACAAGAAGAAGGTTCTGAGTGACCACCTCAAGCCATGGGCCAATGAAGCCCTCAAGCTATCTCAAGGCGTGGATATTGTAGTCAAACAGTTGAATCAGAAATTGGAAAGTGTCACTACTACCCATGAAGGCCCAAATTTTTAGAAGTTCATGGAAATTTCATAGAAAATTTCCACACAGAGCGAAGGACTGCTTCCCCCTCTGGTCAATTCAATCAAGAAACTTCAGGCAAAGATGCAAACCCCATGGCCACTGTGACTCGGGATGAGTCACAATATTGTGTTGGGGACCTGTTGGAATGGGGTTCCCTAAGTTACATTTTTTATATAATTTTGTAGTAATTGGTCTTGCGCAGGGGATTTGGGGCAGGACAAAGCCCCCAATGTTTTGTAATGGGTCAAAGGGTAGACCTAGAGTTTGCAAACCACAGCTTGTGGACCATAGGATAACAAAGGCTACGATTATATAAATAGATAGATAGTTGGGTCTAGAAGGTAAGAAGTAAGTAATATTGATGGTACATACGAACTATTAAGATCCATTTTGGGTATTTTTGGATAAGGACTCCTGCTGGATGTGTGTGCGAAGATCCTCAGTCCTGCTGTGTGTAGACCCTATTGGCTATGTGCGCGGGCTGTGACTTGGGCTTTTGTAACTTGGTTTTGGATGTTAATAAATGCATAATATATTGAATTACCTTCATGATATCTGAATTTTGTGTGTTTATTACTGAAGTACCTTTGTTTTATTCGAATAAGTTGCGATTATATCTGCGATATATGAATTAGTTGCGATTGTGATGCTCTATGGTGATAATTACTAATGCGCACATGGATGTGAATGTGTTGATCAAATCTGTTTAATAATAGTAGCTTTGTGTATGTTTACATGATTATTATACTATTAAGGGCTCGAAAATAGGCTTGTTTATGTGAAAACCTGATAGAACTTGATGAGATCTGCCTTAATTACCTACTCTCTCCTAGGGTGCGAAAACCTAGTTCCAACACCCACCCATACTACTTCAGGTGAAACCTTGGCCTGCGAAAGTAGGTACTTGCCGAAATTGTTGCAAAAATACTGAGAGGGGGAGGGTGAATTAGTATTTAGAGCTTGCTGAACATATTTTAACTTTTTCTTTTACATAATTCTGTACGTGGCTTTTATGAAACTAGCTCGCATATACACGTGTAAATACTGAAAGAAACTAGCGTATACTGATATAATGTTATAGATTAGAAAAAAATTTCAGGCACAGTCTTTAACTCAGTTTATCAGTAATGCATTTGTTAGATAATCAGTAAATATGTACAGTAACAGTAGTATAAATCATCACACAAGTGAAACATACATGAACACCAGCATTTAAGGTGGAAACCCAATTTAGGAGAAAACCACCATTGCTGTCATCTCTGTCTTCAATATTTATTATATGGAAAACTATTTACAATATTGTACTGATGCAGACTCATATCAGTACGCAGGCATCTACATGCAGAAGGTTGCAACCTTCTCTCATTTTCTTGTTGCTACTGGAAGGGAGCTACAACCCCCTAATCTCATTTACCAGCCACTAATGGAAGGGAGCTTCAACCCCCTGATCAGAACACCAGCTTCTACTGGCAGGAGGCTTCTACTTCCATACTAAAGGCTTCAACCCTCAGAACCACTACAAACCACATTTCATAAATTTTCATACTAGATCAAACAACATCAACACAACCTTTTATAAAAATTGAAAACTTTAGACTTTACCCAATACTTCAATCAGAAAAGTGAGACCACTGTAACCAGAACTACGAAATAACCCAGATTTCAGAATAAATATGCAGATACAAAATCAATCCTGAACATTCATCCACTTAAAAGGCATACGCTACATCACTTCACAGAACCCCTGTGCATACACGCTTTCCTTCACACCAACCCGTGTATAGCTCTGTGCATACTATTTATCAGAATGTAATCAGTCTTAGATCCATATCTGAGTCTTTCAATTAGATATCTTTAGAAATGCAGAACCCTTCATCAGTTAGTCACCATCAACCATGTTTATTTTCTCATTGATAATATTTATACGTAATCAACTTAGCAGCATATACAGTATTCAAAAAACCCATATCTACAAGAATACTTCATTGACAGACAATAAACAAATAGCAGGAATAACAGAAAAACCTCTGCAATAAGCTTCAGAAAACCTTAACTTCCATACGTGCATTTTTTGAAGCAAACCTTATTATATACACACTTTTGCTGAGATGAACCAGCGTATATATTTGTAAATATAAATTTTGAAAAATGAAACAAATTGATAGAACTTACCCAGATTTCTTCATTTGTCTTCAACAAACTTGCGCTAGGTCATAGATTTAATCATCTCTTCAATGGATCACGCAAGAGCATATTCATTCCAGTTCTACAGATCTCGAACCATCATTGTATCCATGGGTGCATCATAGATTCATATCTATCAATTAAAATAGAGGTCATCTAATGCAGATATACCTTAGAGAAAAATATTCAGTAACAACCCTTACTCATGCACACTTTGCACTATGATCTTCTTCTCCTTATATAGATGTAGCTTTTACCAATAACATGAGTCAAAATCACACAACTGCAGATGGTATTCTTGGACGGAATCAAATAGACAATACAAAAATCAATACTATGGGCTAATACCATGGTAATTCCCCTTAGTATCATAATTTTAGAGCGTAAAATGCATACGCGACTTGGATCGTTCTTATCCGCGTGTATACGCAACTTATCATCATAAAAACTATTTATATACTTATCCTGAATGTATATGCATGTTTCCTTCATAAAATTAGTGTATACATTGCATCCAAATGTAGGTTTCCTTCATCAAACCTGCGTATACATTGTGGCATCTTATATTTATTATTTCTCTGGCACTTACTAGAATTCCTTTCTCTGTCACTTCTGAACTGACCTTTAGAATCATAATTTTTACATATTTAACAAATAGGTTGCTATCAAAATGGAAAATCATCAAGAGGTTTCCATCAAGTACAACATCATCAAGTAGGTATCCATCAAGGACAACATATTGCATCGTATTGCCAACAATCTCCCCCTTTGGACTTGATGGCAACCATGATGGTGTTTGATCACCACAACAAATATGTATGTTAATCATAACCAGTATTCAAACACCAAGATGCTCCCCCCTTTGACATCAAGGGAAAAGGGCAGATCTATACCAAAACAAGGTTTCATTTCCCTTGTAGAAAGAAGAGCTCTATAAATTGATGTGCACTAAAATTCACATGCTCCCCCTGAGTTCATGCTGAATCTTCAAACATATTTTTCAATGAAGTAGATGACTCTATAAATCAACCGAGTATAACCTTTCCTATCACCAAGGAATCATACTTACTTACATCAATGATCCAACCAAGTGAAATTACATATTTGACTCAACTTCCCAACCAAGTGGGTTTACAAATTTTGAACAAGTCCTTACATGACCGAATATAAAAATTTTACATCATAGGTCTCGACATGACCTTTTCATCAAATTACATATATGACTATTTATTACCAAAGCCAAAGAATCTAAAACATGAGATCATAACACAACAACAAATTAGAATGCCAACAATGCAACTTTTTCCACAAGACAAGTGCTCCTCCTTAGTTTGTGCATCCTGAACACCATCAACAACCAAATCATCAAAGTATCTTCATCAAGGAGATAAATATCAGAGAATGATATAGAAAGATGAATATTGTAACAACAATAGAGATTGCCCAATAGTATCACAACTATTATGAAATGATAACTCAGAGAATTTCTGTCAGCAAAACCTATATGCGGTTTTATGCAGAGGAACTTGCATATATACGCAATTTTCCTTTATGGAACCCGCGTATTGAATTTAATCTTCTGAAATTAAGCAGATTTGATCGGAGAGGCAGAGACAACTCCCAACTTCTGTCTGAGATATTCGAATGCTTCTCGAGGTAGAGGTTTAGTAAATATATCAACAACTTGTTCTTTGGAGGGAACATACTCCAATTTAACCTTTTGTTCAAGCACTTGTTCACATAGGAAGTGATAATTTATAGGAATGTGCTTGGTCTTGGAATGCATAACATGATTCTTTGAGAAACTAATGGCACTTGTATTATCACACAGAATTGAGATGGGAGGTGAACATTTGATTTGAATGTCTTGTAAAGTCTCCATCATCCAAAGTAGTTGTGTGCAACATGATGCGGTAGCCACATATTCTGCTTATGTTGTAGATAAGGCAATAGAACTTTGTTTCTTGCTGAACCAAGATACCAATCGGGGCCCCATATAGAATGCAACACCACTAGTGCTTTTTCAATCATCAAAATTTCCAGCCCAATCCGCATCTGTCTAAGCATGAAGAGTGAGATCAACATTATTTGGGTACCATAGACCAAAGTCTTGAGTCCCTAGTAGATATTTGAATATTTGTTTTACAGCCTAAAGGTGTACTCTTTTGGATTAGCTTAGAATCATCCAACAATCCCAATTGCATGCATAATGTCCGGTCTTGTCCCCGTTAGATAAAGCAGACTTCCAATCATGGATCTGTATTCTGGTTGATTCACCGTAGGAGAATCATAATGAGAATTGAGGTTACACCCAGTTACCATTGGTGTACTTATATGTTTGCAGTCTTCCATCCCATACTTCTTCAGAATTTTCTTAAGATATTTTTCTTGTGATAAAAATATGCCATCTGTTTCTTGTTGCACTTGTAAGCCAAGAAAAAATGTTAGTTCCCCAAGTAAAGACATTTCAAATTCTTGTTGTATAACATAAGAAAAGTTCTTACTCATGGACTCTTCATTACTCCCAAAAATGATGTCATCAACATATACAACTACAATTAATAGTTTATCATTTTCAATTTTTGTGTATAAGTTGCTATCAGCAGATCCCTTTGAAAAACCTTGTTGATGAAGATATTTGTCAAGATGATAGTACCATGCCCTTGGAGCTTGTTTGAGACCATATAAGTCTTTTTAAGTTTGCAAACACGTTTTTCATAATTTCCCAAAATGAATCCTTCTGATTGTTCTATATAAACTTCTTCTTCTAGATCACCATTGAGGAAAATAGATTTAACATCCATTTGATAAACTTTGAATTGTTGAAAGCTTGAAAAGTCAAGAAACATTATTATGGCTTCAAGTCTAGCTACAGGAGCAAATGTTTCTTCAAAGTCTATATATTCTTGTTAAGCATACCTTTTACAAACAAGTCTAGCTTTGTTTCTAATAACCTCTCCATTTTCATTTAACTTGTTTTTGAATATCCATTTTGTTCCAATAACATTTTTATCATGAGGTCTTGGAACCAATTCCCAAGTATGATTCTTTTCAATCTGATCAAGTTCTTCATTCATGGCTTGAATCCAACATTCATCTTTGATAGCTTGATTTACATTCCGTGGTTCAATAGTGGATAGAAATGCCAGATAACTAGGAGATCCTATAAGAGTCCTTCTTGTTTGGACACCTGATCCCTTTTCTCCCAAAATTTGAGATTCTGTGTAATATTCCCAATTAGCCACTGCTACTTGGAATATTATAACTTCTCCATTTTTAAAATAAAATAGTAGGAAGGACAACAAAACATATCCCAGTGTGAAAAGGGATTGGATTAGGAGTATAAATAAATCCACTTTGGTGTGTAAGAGGGGCAAACAAATGAGCTATCTCAAACTGACCAAATCAATAATGTTGTTACAAGAGGAGGGAAAACAACTAGGGCAGCACAATTTTGAAAGGGGGATCTTCTCAAGGAAGTCACCTCATCAATGAGTGGGGTCCGGGGTGAGGAAGCTCACCAAGGATAAGAAGGAGGAGATAGTAGCAAGGAAGGAATTTAGTTATCATATTTGTTTGGTCTTTTGACTGATTGCAAGCTCCAGCTGTTTAGCTATAGTTGCAGCACTATTTAGTGCAAAATAATTCTCATGTGGGAATTCCATCCTCACCTTTGGTCTAGCTAATTGGGAGATCTAAGGGGAAGGTCCTGAGCTTATTTTCCATGATTTATATTGAGGATATCCATTCTACATCATATACATCATAGTCACTTCCAGTAACTGTGTCATTTCTGCAGTAGCAGTAGCTGCTGGGTTAAACCCTCCTATTTTGTGCTTGTTCCAGAGGAGGAGGTGTCTATTTCACTCCGGGAGGCCTGTTGAAGGAGGCCCTAGGCCAATTTCTATATTATTCATCTATTTCAGATCATATTAGTATTTTTTAATACAGAGTTGCAAGGCACAATGTTATTTTCTACAGTGCTGCATTTTATATTGTTATTTTTCCGAAAACCCTTGCCGGTATGTTCTGATGTGCTTGTAAAAGGGGTCAAACCTCTTATTTTTTATTATATTATTAATGAAAGCTCTAGATCTGTATTAAATCATATTTTTTTGTATATTCCCTAATAAAAATTACGTTGTTGCAGTCTTCAGCAATTCTATTTTGTGAAGTTGTGGGTTTGGGGTGTTTTTGAGCATATATGAGCTGGGGAGATCTATTTAGTGTAGCTAGAAAGATTCGTTTCTGATTCCATTTCATATTTAAGATACATAAAACATATATAAGAGGATCCAACTCCTTTTTTTCATTTTTATTACATGGTTTTCTTTATACAACGTCCTCATTGGAGATTTTGCAGAAATTCCTGAAAAGGAATATTATAGTGGTATCAGAGCTCTGCTCTTGGCTCAGCTTGTGGGGGGGAATTTATCTTTATAATGGAGGAGGAATACATTTTGAATCTCCTACTTCAAACCTTTCAGAACATTGTAAGGGACCTCAAGGAGATGAGACATGAAGGGGATTCTATAGGGTTTTTCCATGAGGCAAGCACCAGCACTGCAAATGGCATGGGGCATTCAGCTACATCAAAATGCTCTACCATTCCCTTATTTCTAACTAGAGGAGATAATGAGGGAACCCTGGGAGAATATTTTGAAGAATATGAACTCCAATCTCAAGGGTTCAAAGATCACTTGAGATTTCAGGAGTTTTGTCAGATCAAGGATGGGAGGAGGATTAATCCTCATCCAAAGGAGGAAAAATTTATGCATGGATTATCCCTACAGCGTAGTATGGTAGGGTTCTTCTTGCCCACATTTGATGGGACACCTAAGTGTACAGCCAAGGCTTGGGTGGAGAAGATGGACACATACTTCCAATGCAACAAGGTTTCTAAGATAGAAGCCATCAAGATAGCTGCACTGCACCTAGAAGGGGAAGCTCAAGAATGGTGGTTTCATGGACTGACCACACTTGGGCATCATCATATCACCTCATACTCAACTTTCACCAAGAAGATAGTGGAGAGGTTTGATCCAAGAGATCTGGAAGCCCATTTTGTCAGGTTAACCAAGCTCAAATAGGAGGGAGATCTCGAGGATTATATTGCAGAGAATTACATGGATTATTAGATTAGAGATAGATAGGATAGAATAGGAGGAATGGGAGAATTACTATTGAAATTGTAACTTTGATCATCAAATCTCGCTGTTGAAGCAGAGCACAAACTTGCTGTAACGATTATGCAATAATGAATATATAAAAACAGTTGTAGTTCCTTCGCATCTCCTGAAGTAATCCGGCAGTATTCACCGGTGTCTAAGGGATCGGATCCTGGTGGATCTACTTGCTGTTCCTGTACCATATAGTGTGGTTTGCCTTATTTCTGATTTCTGCAAGTGTGGTTCGTTTAATGATTAATTTTTGCAATTGAATTGCGTTGCAATTATTTTCTCTCATAACAAGATCATTGCTTTCTGCAAGTATATTATTGTGTTTCTCATTATAATTATAGAGCTTCCCTGATTCAATTCAGTAACTTAGTTTTATTGTTCATTGCAGTCACATAAGCATTACTATATATTTCTATTATATAGAATTGCTGCTCATTTACTTTATGCAATCATTTAGTTTTTCCTTTTATCATTCTTACAGTTAACATAATTATCTCATTTCCATCAGTTTCAGTAGCATTATTGATTTAATTCATTTCCATTTCCAATTGGTTATTTAGTGTGTTGTGTGTGAGATCAACAACTGTAAAGAACATTGGCTATTGCTGTCAAAGCTCTCAGATTGAGGATCTTATTTATGTTTGATTAGTTTACATCAGTTAAAAGAGGAATGATTTATTGCTACTGTATCCTCGACTGATAATTGTTGTTACTTTGTTGAATGAATGATTTAGTTTTAGAGAATTGAGTTTCCTTTAGTTGCAAGTGGGGTTTATTAAAAGCATTCATTTATTCTTGTATTTGAAAGATATATACTACATTTTAAGAAACATTACTCTCTGGGATTATAGCGTGCACATATTGTGTACACTCTTGAAATAAGAGGACTTGCCCGAGTATATAATTAATGTGGGATAAATAGGAGTTTTAAAAGGCACCTTTTAGCACCCAACATTTTGGCACCATTTCTGGGGAGAGTGTTGCCATTTCACAGAGAGTGATGTATGTTTGATGTTTGTCTGTTGTGAAAGAATTGGGTATTAAAAACGGAAGGTAAGAACCTGTGTAACGAGAAAGTACAGTTCTTTCTCCTCCGTCCGCTTTTCAGCAGAGTTGCGTAGGAATTGAAGTAGGTATTCTAGAGGTAGAATTTTTGAAAAAAAAAAAACTTGTAATTCCACTCGAGTGGTGATGTAAGCACCACCCATTTCACTAACCAATTGACAGGAACATTTGAAGGAGGATCCTTAAAGAAAAACATGAAGAACATTTTATATTATAGTAAGAAATGGCTCACATTGCAACTTTTGATTTATCTATCAAAGATCTATGAGGAGTGACACAAATGCACATAATTCCCCCATCGTCTCTACCAAATTTTCATAGTTTGACAAATGAAGATAAAGATACATTCTTATTTGAGTTTGAAAGAATTTGTAGAGGATATGATTATTGTACTAATGATCGAAGGTTGAAATTGTTTCCTCTTACTCTAAAAGGAGCAACTCTCCATGGTTCATGAACCTTGGTGGGAACTGCATCCAAACATGGGAGGACATGAAGAACATATTCTTGAAGAAGTACCAATACTACTGCAAATATAATGAAGATATTTTCTGTATGATACAAGGGGAAGATGAAAGCTTGGAGGACTATGTAGAGTGATTTCAATATAGCCTTCAAAAATCAAAGCATAAGCATTTGGAAAAAGAGATCTTGAAAACACTCCTTCTTAAAGGAATCAAAGATGAATTTTTAGAACTCTTAAATCTGATAGGAAAAGGTGATGTTTTTCAGTTATCATATGATGATGTTTGTGAATTGTGCATAAGGTATTCAAGAGGAATTTCCAAGGCTGGTAAGAATTATAGAGAAGTTTCTTCTTTCTTTTCCAAATTTACTACAAGAACAAGAGACATAAGAGCTGAAATCAATGTTTTATTTCAAAATTTTAAATATGATTTTATTATCTCTCTAAATTCACAATTGAATGTTTTGCAAGTTCAGAAAAATAAAAAAATTTGATGAAGTGTTTTGTCCTCATTACCGAAAGGGGCATCCCATAGATAGTTTTTCTTCCTTATCTGGGATGGAAGTATCATATCAAAGAGATGGGGAAGCTACAAAAAATTCAAAACCATGGAAATCATGGCCTACAGGTATGGTTCAAAACACTTCCTCTCCATTCTCTTACTTGCATAATCCATTATGGAATACTCATATGTTAGGGCATCCATGCCAATCTCAATATAACCACCACCAATATTGTCTACAAGTTTGGCATGGTTCATCTTATGATTGCATGACTACTCTCCCTCATCTTGTAGCACAAAAACATCTTCCAGCTCTTCCACAACATCTTGCTTGCCTATCAAAATCATCCATTCAACCCAATCAACTACATCATCAAAATGCTCCATTCCCTACACAATTTCCTGCTCAATTCATTCCACACCCTCACCATAATAAAATAGTACAACATGTTTACAGTGTTGAACTGCCAAATTTACCCACCCTTCCCACCCATTCTATCTCACATGCACCATTGGAGAAAACTTATACTGAGTTTCAAAATGTCTCAAATCCAAAAATTGTCGAGGTTATGAAAGAAAATGAGGTTTCTTCGAGCCTGCATCAACAAGTTGTTTTAAACACTCAAGAACTTCATGATATGATGGCTATGGGAAATCAAGAAAGTAAGGGATACATTGAATATTGGTTTCACTCCATTTGTTTGCAGCATCACTCCATACTTCAACAATTTTTGGCACCATCTTTTCAACGGAAGTTGGCTTCTCATACCCTGCTATTTATTAACATGCATTTTTCAAATTTATGTATGTACATATTAGAGGCCTTATTTAGAAAATGGATCCAATGGAAGTAATATTATACGTAAGAATATTCAATTTTCAAATAAGAGTAGGTTAGTGGAGAAAATAAATAAATAAGGACATAAATAAATACATTTTTATTATTATGTAAAAATTGTTTTTGTTGCAACACACTGTGGAAATCAACATCGGTGATAAAAATTTTAATTTTTTTGTGTATGTAGATGCATTATATTGAAATTAACAATTCTACAAACAATAATATTCATTTTTATCACCAATATGGAAAAATTGCTTGAATATCATATTTTTTTGGCTTGCGGGCTTGATGAAATTTTTGAAAATAGAGTTGGGACAGTCATGTTTTTAGCGACCAGAATTGAATATTTTTAAAACATGTTTCTATCCTAAGTAGCCCTTGATGTATACTTTCCAACCCAATTTTAATCACTCCATTTTGATTTGAAACGAAAAACTTATAATCAAAACATTGACAAGGTGTCTAGTAGGCAGCTCAGGAACAGAGTTGGGACAGTAAGTTTTTGGAGGCCTAAATGACTATATTCTTAAACAATTTTTCTATGGTATATTCCTATATGAATTTAGTTTATAAATCAATTTGAATTACTTGATTTCGATATCGTATGAGGAATTTATGACCAAAATACTAACTGCTTATCATAAAACATCACTCTTGAAACTTTGTTTTCTCGGCTGTTCACTAGTGTATTTGACCCATAAATTCTTCTTGTCTTCAAAACCTATTTCTATTAGAGATAAAAAATAATCTACTTTCATTTCCAATTTTAATCATTTTAATCCGTTATCAAATGAAAAATATATGCTTAAAATATCCATTGTTGGTCTAAGATAAATAATCGAAAATGACTCTATTATGTAGGTTGTTCTAAGAAAATTTAACATACCTTTACATGGAAATTTTAAAACTTGTTTCTATTGGAGACATATCCCTGAATTAACTTTCATTTGGCTTTGGAATCACTCAAATCAGATGAAAAAAGAAGAAGTTATTATTAAAACACTGCATGTTAGCATGATTGACCACTGCTCTCCCGCAGGTAATAAATTAATTTTATCCGTGGATTTGTTTTACAGAGTAACCACTTGTTAGTTTTTTTACATAGTTCTTGGATTAGGGGAGTCCGATCACCTCTCCTTCTCCATGATGTAATGTTTTATTGCAAGCATACACTCATTTTTTTGCAAGTCTTAGGAGAATAAAGAAGGTCAATTTATGGACGAGCAATTCTTGAAAGAAATTTTAATGAAGAAAGGGCATTTCATCCAACTCATTACCTAATGGATTCATAACAGAAAAAAAAAATGAAGAATTGATTCCCATTCGAGGATTCATGTCACTGCTACCAAAATATTTTTCCAAGAGATCATTTCTTTTTCCATTGACAGATTGATATTCCCTTAGGAAATAACATCATAGTTGTTGTAACTTAACTTATTTATTTATATAATATTTTTAAATAAAGTGTTGTTTGTTTTCTAATTTCTCTTATGTTTTTTTGTTTCAAGTGTTTCTTCCTTCAAATTGTAGTTTCCGCTCCATTAGAGATTGAACAATGAGGACCTTACCATGCAAGTTTCAGTTACAGAAGACAATTCTTTGGCAGCACCAATTCTGTAAAAAGTTACTTTTTCTTGAAACCTATACATAAATTTTCCTTTCTATTTGATTGGATTTTCTTAGATAATAGATTGTACATTAGTTTTTTTCTATTTTTTCCCTTGATGTTCCCTACAGGGAACACCAAGTTTCACATGTTTGTCTTTTTGTTGTTCCTCTTAAGGAACAATTGTCGTTCCTCTTCAGGAACAACAGTCGTTCCTCTTAAGGAACAACAGTTTCATGTGTTTGTCTTTTTGCTGTTCCATTTAAGGAACAGTTGTCATTCCTCTTAAGGAACAACAGCCATTCCATTTAAGGAACAATAGTTTCGCGTGTTTGTCTTTCTGTTGTTCCATTTAAGGAACAACTGCTATTCCTCTTAACGAACAACAACCATTCCATTTAAGGAACAACCGTTTTGCGTGTTGATTTTTTTGTTGTTTCTTTTAAGGAACAACACTTTTTTGTGTATTTTTTTTGTTGTTCCTTTTGTTGGCAATATGATGTAGAGTGTTGTCCTTGATGGCAACACACTGAATGAAGATGAAAACATTCGACTATTGACATGTGTTGTCCTTGATGGCGAACCACCTGATGAAGTTATTCTTGACCTGTTGGACTTGGTAAATGATGTAAATCTGATATGAAATGTTGTTTGCTAGCCATATGATGCTGAGTGTTATTCTTGAATGGCAACCCACTTGATGAAGATGATGGCAACTTACTTGATGAAGTTGTGCTTGATAGAATATGTTCTTGATGAAGTAAATCTGATGTATCTACAGTGTGTACAGAAGGCAATGAAGAAAGGAATTCAACATGTGCTAAATCTTGATGAAAAGAGTATGTCTCTAGGCATACGCGGATTTGCCTAGGGGAAGTCGCGTATGCACGCGGGAATAAACGTTCCAAGTCGCGTATGGGAAAAAGCGCTCTTAAAGTACAAAACCAGGGGTAACCACCATGGTATTGACCCATTGTATTGGGTAATGATTCGTCTAAATGACCCCGTCCAGGAATACCATCGGAAGTAATGTGGTTTTGGCTCATGGTATTGAAAAAGGGTAAACCTATATAAGGAGAAGAAATTCATTGTGCAAACCATGAGTGTGGGTGCAAGATGTCTGAGCTTGAATGAATACTTCTCTCTGGAGTATATCTGAATGGAAAGGGTTACAGTTGAATGAAAGATCTGAATGTATGATGCACCAATGAAGGAGTGATGAAGAAGGGGATCTAGATCTGTATTGTACTTATATTTGCTAGATCTGTTTATGGAATGATAGATCTGTGATGAGGCGAACATCTAGGCGAACATCTATCTGAGGTAAAGGGTAAAATCTGAAGTGATGTATCTGTTGTGAAGAATTGCAATGACATTTAAGTTTGAAGAACCATACGCTAGTTCGCCAAAGAGGAAGCGCGTATATACGCGGATTCGCTAAAGAGAAAGTGCGTATGCGCAATAAAATTACTTCTGTAATTTGTACTGAAGTATACACTGGTTTATGTGGACGGAAGCGCATATATACGCGACATCAGAAAAAGGAAAGCGCGTATGCAAACTAGGGTTTGCTAAAGTCTGTGGTAAGAAATGTCTGATCTGTTCTGCTGGTGTACTGATATCTGTCAGTGAGTTATATGTATCTGTTTCATGGTTGACTGTGCTTAAAAGTATGGAAAGGGTCCAGTTTGAAAATATGATGAAATGTGGCCTGTAAGTGGTGTCCTAAAGGAAGCTTTGGATCCAGTGTGAAAATTGATGAAACGTGGTCCATAGAGGTGCTGAGGGTTGTAGCCTTCAGTCAGGGGGTCGTAGCTCCCTTCCAGGTGAGGCTGGTAAACGAGATCAAGGGGTCGTAGCTCCCTTCCAGGAGAGGCTGGTAAACGAGTCAGGGGGTTGGAGCTCCCTTCCAGGAGAGGTTGGTAAACGAGCGCAGGTGGGTGCCTGCGTGCTGGTCAAGTCTGCGCCAGCACATATGTTGTAAGATGTTTTCTCTATAATAAAATATTGAAGGCTGAGCAACTGCAGTGGTGGTTTTCTCCCGACTTGGTTTTCCACCTAAAAATCCTGGTGTTCATGTGTGATGCTTTGTGTGATGGTTTACTCTGTTCTTACTGCACATGTTTACTGTTTATTAAACATCTGATGATTGAATGATGAAATGATTTAAGCGAAGAACTAATGACATAATTAGATATCTGTGTATATGCGAGTTTCATAAAGGGTATCCGCGTATATACGCAAGTCTATTTCAGAAAAGTAGCGTATGGGTTTTAGAAGCAAGAAAAAGTGAAAGTTTTGAATATGCTGTAAATACTGATTCACCCCCCCCTCTCAGTATTTTTCTCAACAATTGGTATCGGAGCGGTGTCCTTGTGCAGAAGCTTGATCGCTTAAAGGAGATCCATCGCAATGGGAAGTCAAGAAGGAGTAATGTCTATAAAGCCACCTCTATTCAATGGAAGAAATCTGATATTCTGGAAGGTACGTACAAAAGCATATCTGCAAAGTCTTGGTGCAGATGTATGGGCAATCGTGGAAGAAGGTTATCAATACCCGGCAAGTATTCCTACTGATGCTGCTGAAAGAAATAAGTATGAAATCAATGCCAAAGTAGTGAATGTCTTATTAGGAAGCATGTCTGAATCATAATTTTCTAAAGTGATGCAGCTACATTCAACAAAAGAGATATGGGACAAAATCATTCTGAGCTATGAAGGATATACAAAGGTAAAAAATGCAAAACTCCAAACTCTTAGAATCGAATATGAAAATTTGAAGATGCATAGTGATGAAAGTGTTGCCAGTTTCTTTCTTCGTCTAGATGATATTGTAAATCGGATGAGAAATTTGGGTGAAACCATAACCGATACTACTCTGGTGGAAAAAGTCTTAAGATCCTTGACGTCAAAATTTGACTCTAAAGTTTCAGCTATTGAAGAAAGGCAAGATCTGCAAACTCTTACTATTGTTCAATTACATGGTATTCTGACTGCTTTTGAAATGAGGCAAGGAGGCCCTTCTCAAATCAAAGAAGTTGTTTTTAAGGCATCTTCAAAAGGAAAAGAAAAGGAAGCTGTCAAAGAATCCAGCTATATATCTGAAGAAGAAGAAGAAGCAAATTTTGTGAGAAGACTTCAACTAGGTACCGGAAAGTTCAAAGGTAAGCTTCCTTTCAAATGTTTCAATTGTGGAAGAGTTGGTCATTATGCTGCAAAGTGTCCTTATAAAGAAACTTCGGCTAAAGGAAAATAATTAGCAAGAAGGAATAAGAATCGATCTAGCGCAAGAAAAATTTATTATACTAATGAAGACAGTGATGGATCATCTAATAGTGAGGAAGAATGTGAAGAAGACTTTAGACTTCTCATGGAATTTGAACAAAGAGAAGAAAAGGATACTTTTGTGGATGCTCTAGAGGACAATGATTTTCTTGAAGAAAACAATCAACTCAAAGTAAGCCTAGAAGAAAAGAACATAATCATAGAGACTCTTGAAAATCAGCTTGAAGCAAAGGAAAAACGCATTGAGAAATTGGAGTGTGAAGTAGTAAGTCTAAGGAAAGATAATGAAAAAGTGAAGACTCTCAATCTTAGATTTGCTAAAGGTTCAGAAACCTTAGATGAGATTATCAAGACACAACGGTCTCCTCTTATAAAAACAGGTCTTGGATATACTGGGGAATCTTCCCAGACTTCAGCACCAAATTATCTGAAAGCAGTCACAACTGGTTCTCTTCATTCAGCCACTCAGCAAGGGAACAAAGGATCTTTACAGGTAAAGCATGATCATCTCAAATCAAGGATCACTAACAGGGAGATCCTTCAAATAAGAAACAACCAACAGGTAAATTCAAATAGAAGATTTCATGATCGCAGAAATTTCTACTTCAATGGACAATGTTTCTCATGTCACAATTTTGGTCATAAAGCTGTTCAATGTGTTGCATATAAAACCATCATGACAAGAGAAGCAAGAAAGAAAAGGATGAATATTGAACCAAAGAAGAACACCTATAACAATTTTTCTCCTCTTCAAAACGAAGTTGAATGTACTTATTGCAATAACTTTGGTCATGAAGAATCTGAATGCAGGAGCAAGGTCCAGCCAAAAGAACATGTTCCCTCAAGCTCTAAAGTATGGAAAAAGAAAGAAATACAGGTTGAAAATTGTGGGATAGCATTATTTGCAGAAGTTGAAGAAAATCAATGGTACATTGATAGTGGGTGCTCAAGACACATGACAGGTGACAAAAGAAAACTCCTTACATATAATGCTCTAGAAAAGGAAAAGAAAGTTACATTTGGAAATGATACTCCTGCTGTAATTGAAGGAAAAGGGTCAGTATTTCTAAAAGAAAAGGTGAAGGCTAATGATGTCATGTATGTGGATGGATTAAGGCATAACTTGTTAAGTGTAAGTCAAATGAGTGATCAAGGAACAAAAGTGGTCTTTAGTTCAAAAGAATGTGTGGTTCGTGATCTTGATACAGGTAAAATCATTCTAAAAGGAAAAAGAAATCCTAGCAACCTGTATGTACTGAACGGCATAGATCAATGTTACTTGAGAAAGTCTTCAGAAAATTGGCTATGGTATAGAAGGCTGGGGCATCTGAGCTTCTCTCAAATCAAAAAAGCAAGCAGACTTCAAGTTGTTCGTGGTCTTCCCAATATTAATCTACCAGAAAGTATCATATGCAAATCTTGTCAATTCGGTAAGCAGACCAGAGTACGATTTAATGCCAAAGAAGGATCATCAAGTGAGCCTCTTGAACTCATTCATACTGACATATGTGGACCTATGAGGAAAAAGTCACCACGTGGGGAAGAATAGTATATCTTATTCATTGATGATTACTCTAGAATGTGTTGGATCGGGCTCATCAAACATAAAGATGAAGCATTTGAAAATTTTCAGATCTTCAAAGCATTAGTTGAAAATGAATTAGATCTAAAAATCAAGTCTCTTAGATCTGATCGAGGAGGAGAATATACATCAAATGAATTCCTTGAATTTTTTGAACAACCTGGCATAAAAAGACAATTCTCTGTAGCAGGCACTCCACAAAAAAATGGCGTAGCAGAAAGAATGAATAGAACAATTCAACAAATGGCTAGAGCTATGCTCGATGATTTAGGAACTCCTGACATGTTCTGGGGTGAAGCAGCACATACAGCAGCTAACATTCTCAACAAGGCTCATGTTCGGGTAAATAGTGACAAAACTCCATATGAACTCTGGTATGGTAATTCTCCCTCTGTGAAGCATTTTAGAGTTTTTGGAAGTAAATGCTTTATAAAAAATAATGATGAAAAGCTTGGCAAGTTTGAACCTAGATCAGATGAAGGGATATTTCTTGGTTACTCATCTTCAAGCAAAGCATACAAATGTTACAATAAAAGGCTTCGAAAGATTGTTGAAAGTATTGATGTTGTTATTGATGAGTCTCCTGCAGCTCCTAAAGAAGAAAAACAAACAACAAAAGAAGATGATGGTGACCTATGTCCTTCCACATCAAATAGAAATGATATAGACAGTGGATCCAATGAAGAACCTGAAGATGATCTATCTGAAAAAGCTCCATCCAGATATGTTCAAAAGAATCATCCTAAATCTCAAATTTTTGGTGACAAGGAATCAGGTGTACGAACAAGGAGAACTCTTGTGGGATCTTCTAATCATCTGGCACTTCTATCCACAATTGAACCACACAATGTCAATCAAGCTAGCAAAGATGAATGTTGGAAGCAAGCCATGAATGAAGAGCTTGATCAAATTGAAAAGAATGACACTTGGGAATTGATACCAAGACCACATGATAAAAATGTCATTGGAACTAAATGGATTTTCAAGAACAAGTTAAATGAGAATGGGGATGTTGTAAGAAACAAAGCTAGATTGGTTTGCAAAGGGTATACTCAACAAAAAGGTATAGACTTTGAAGAAACTTTTGCTCCTGTAGCTAGACTTGAAGCCATAAGAATGTTTCTTGCTTTTTCAAGTTATCAACAAATCAAAGTCTATCAAATGGATGTTAAATCTGCTTTTCTTAATGGTGATATAGAAGAAGAAGTATATATAGAACAACCAGAAGGATTCATTTTGGGAAATGATGAAAATATTGTTTGTAGACTTAAAAAGGCTCTATATGGTCTCAAACAAGCTCCAAGGGCATGGTATTATCATCTTGACAAATATCTTCATCAACAAGGATTTTCAAAGGGGTCTGCGGATAGCAACTTATACACAAAAGTTGAAAATGATAAACTATTGATTGTACTTGTATATGTTGATGATATCATTTTTGGGAGTAACGAAGAATCTATGAGTCGAAAATTTGCTTCTGTCATGCAGCAAGAATTTGAAATGTCTTTACTTGGGGAACTAACATTCTTTCTTGGCTTACAAGTGCATCAAACTGCAGATGGTATATTCCTATCACAAGTGAAATATCTTAAGCAACTTCTGAAGAAGTATGGCATGTAAGAATGCAAACCTCTAAGTACACCAATGATAACCGGATGCAATCTCAGTTCTCATGATGATTCTCCCACGGTGAATCAACCAGAATACAGATCAATGATAGGAAGTCTACTTTATTTCACTGGGACTAGACCAGAAATTATGCATGCAGTTGGGATTGTTGGACGATTCCAAGCTAATCCAAAAGAGTCTCACCTTCAAGCTGTTAAAAGAATTTTCAAGTATCTACAAGGAACTCAAGACCTTGGTCTATGGTATCCAAAGAATGTTGATCTTACTCTTCATGCTTACACTGATGCAGATTGGGCTGGAAGTGTTGATGATCGGAAAAGCACTAGTGGTGGTGCATTCTATATGAGACCCCGGTTAGTATCTTGGTTCAGCAAGAAGCAAAATTCTATTGCCTTATCTACAACAGAAGCATAATATGTGGCTGCCGCATCTTGTTGCACTCAACTCTTTTGGATGATGCAAACCTTACAAGATTTTCAAATCAAATGTACACCTCCTGTCCCCATTAAGTGTGACAATACAAGTGCCATCAGTATTTCAAAGAATCTTGTTATGCATTCGAAGACCAAGCACATTCCCATCAAGTATCACTTCTTACGTGAAAAAGTGCTTGAGCAAAAGGTGAAGTTGGAGTATGTTCCCTCCAAAGAACAAGTTGTTGATATCTTTACCAAACCTCTGCCCAGGGAAGCGTTCGAATATCTAAGACAGAAGCTGGGAGTATTCTCTGCCAGTCAAAAGAACAAATCTGCATAAATCTAGAAGATGGCATTGGATACGCGGATTTCCTCAAACACAGTCGCGTATATACGCGAGTTCATGCACAGAAAACTGCGTATGTCTGATTGCTGACAAATTTTTGCTTGGAGTCAGCTCTCTTCAGCACAGCTGCAGTACTATTTGGTATCTATGATACTGTTTGGTATCTCTGGTGATGTTCCATTTCTCATAATTTTATTTCAAATGTTTTGATAAAGATGCCTTAATGATTTGTTGGTGCAAGTGTTCAGGATGCACAAACTAAGGGGGAGCCTTAGTCATATGAAAAGGATGCTTGGATGCACAGTTTCAGGGGGAGCATTAGCTTTGCTGAGTATAATGCATTGTTGGCATTATGATGGTTCTGAAATATGTTCTCTTTCTTGAGGACTTTCTAGTGTTGGTCTAAAAGTTATGTTTGTAGTTTGATGAAAAGGTCAAGTTGAGACCCATGATGTAAAAATTGTAATATTCAGTCATGTAAGGACTTGTCAAATTTGTAAACCCACTTGGTTGGGTAGCTGAGTCAAATTTTGTAAACCCACTTGGTTGGGTAGCTGAGTTGAAATGTGTAAACCCACTTGGCTGGGTACTTGAGTCTTATATGTAAATCCACTTGGTTGGATATTTGATGTAAGTATGAGTCTTTGGTGATAGGAAGTTCATAGAGTCATGTACTTCATTGAAAAATATGTTTGAAGATTCAGCATGAACTCAGGGGGAGCTTGGTCACTTCAGTATATATCAGATCTGCAGAACGCTTCTTCCACATGTGGAGAACAGGGGGAGAGTATGTTGGTTTTGATCCACCCTTTGCCCTTGATGTCAAAGGGGGAGAGTGACATGGTGTTTGAATGAAGTCAAAAATGGGGCATGTGACATGGTGTCATTGTATTCATCTACCTATCTGTTGTGGTAACCAAACACCATCGTGGTTGCCATCAAGTCCAAAGGGGGAGATTGTTGGCAATATGATGCAGAGTGTTGTCCTTGATGGCAACCCATTGAATGAAGATGAAGACATGCGACTATTGACATGTGCTGTCCTTGATGGAAAACCACCTGATGAAGTTTGTCTTGACCTGATGGACTTGGTAAATGATGTAAATCTGATATGAAATGATGTTTGCTAGCCATATGATGCTGAGTGTTATTCTTGAATGGCAACCCACTTGATGAAGATGATGGCAACTTACTTGATGAAGTTGTGCTTGATAGAATATGTTCTTGATGAAGTAAATCTGATGTATCTATAGTGTGTACAGAAGGCAATGAAGAAAGGAATTCAGCATGTGCTATATCTTGATGAAAAGAGTTGTCTCTAGGTATACGCGGATTTTGCCTAGGGGAAGTAGCGTATGCATGCGGGAATCAACGTGCCAAGTCGCGTATGGGAAAAAGCTCTCTTAAAGTACAAAACCAGGGGTAACCACCATGGTATTGACCCATTGTATTGGGTAATGATTCGTCTAAATGACCCCGTCCAGGAACACCATCGGAAGGAATGTGGTTTTGGCTCATGGTATTGAAAGATGGTAAACCTATATAAGGAGAAGAATTTCATTGTGCAAACCATGAGTGTGGGTGCAAGATGTCTGAGCTTGAATGAATACTTCTCTCTGGAGTATATCTGAATGGAAAGGGTTACAGTTGAATGAAAGATCTGAACGTATGATGCACCAATGAAGGAGTGATGAAGAAGGGGATCTAGATCTGTATTGTACTTGTATTTGCTAGATCTGTTTATGGAATCATTAGATCTGTGATGAGGCAAACATCTAGGCGAACATTTGTCTGAGGTAAAAGAGTAAAATCTGAAGTGATGTATCTGTTGTGAAGAATTGCAATGACATTCAAGTTTGAAGAACCATACGCTAGTTCGCCGAAGAGGAAGCGCGTATATATGCGGCTTCGCTGAAGAGAAAGCACATATGCGCAATAAAATTATCTCTGTAATTTGTACTGAAGTATACACTGGTTTATGTGGACGGAAGCACGTATATACGCGACATCAGAGAAAGGAAAGCGCGTATGCAAACTAGGGTTTGCTGAAGTCTGTGGTAAGAAATGTCTGATCTGTTCTGCTGGTTTACTGATATCTGTCAGTAACTTATATGTATCTGTTTCATGGTTAACAGTGCTTAAAAGTATGGAAAGGGTCTAGTCTGAAAATATGATGAAATGTGGCCTGCAAGTGGTGTCCTAAAGGAAGCTTTGGATCTAGTGTGAAAATTGATGAAACGTTGTCCATAGAGCTGTCGAGGGTTGTAGCCTTCAGTCAGGGGG
Organism: Pinus albicaulis; assembly: GCA_034641835.2. Classification (NCBI taxonomy): domain Eukaryota; kingdom Viridiplantae; phylum Streptophyta; class Pinopsida; order Pinales; family Pinaceae; genus Pinus; species Pinus albicaulis. Next base: position 113,096,315 of record CM076577.1, on the reverse strand, counting down.
TTGCAGCTCCCTTCCAGGTGAGGCTGGTAAATGAGATCAGGGGGTCGTAGCTCCCTTCCAGGAGAGGCTGGTAAACGAGTCAGGGGGTTGGAGCTCCCTTCCAGGAGAGGTTGGTAAACGAGCGCAGGTGGGTGCCTGCGTGCTGGTAGGAGTCTGCATCAGCACATATGTTGTAAGATGTTTTCCCTATAATAAAATATTGAAGGCTGAGCATCGGCAGCGGTGGTTTTCTCCCGACTTGGGTTTCCACCTAAAAATCCTGGTGTTCATGTGTGATGCTTTGTGTGATGGTTAACTCTGTTCTTACTGTTCATGTTTACTTTTTATTAAAAATCTGATGAATGAATGATGAAATGATTTAAGTGAAGAACTAATGACATAATCAGATATCTGTGTATACGCGAGTTTCATAAAGGGTATCCGCGTATATACGCGAGTCTGTTTAAGGAAAGTAGCATATGGGTTTTAGAAGCAAGAAAAAGTAAAAGTTTTGAATATGCAGTATATACTGATTCACCCCCCCCCCCCCTCTCAGTATTTTTCCCAACACCTTTTAAGGAACAACACTTTTTCGAATGCATTTTTTTCTATTCCTTAAAAGGAACAACAATTTTTTTGGGTATATTTTTCGTTGTTCCTTTTAAGGAACAATAGTTTTTTTGGGGTATTTTTTACTGTTCCTTTTAAGGAACAACACTTTTTTTTGGTGTATTTTTGTTGTTCCTTAAAAGGAACAACACTTTTTTGAGTGTTTTTGTTGCTCCTTCAAGGGAACAACACTTTGGGAATATTTTCGAGAACAACCCTTCCTCCCTCTTGTGCGATTATTCCTAATTCATCTCAACCACATTTTATTGATTCCCTTGCATAGCATGAAGTACAATAATTTTATGAGGACAAAAATTATGGAGTCTATTGAAACAGGTGAATATCCTTGACGTTATTATCTTTAGCAAGACAACTTCTTCATGATAGGTTTTTTTTTTTTAAAACAAACAAAATGGACACAATTATTTATATATTACTTTAATGTATTGATTTCTGCTATATATGATACTGATTGATCATCTTTACCATGTTGGTTCCACTTCTCTTTTCTACAATTCTCTCTATCTATTATAAGTAAGATTATGGGTAAATTTTATTTCTATTGACATGTTCAAACTTCTTCCACCATCCCCACTCTTAAGGAGTACTAAGCCTCCCTCTATTTATCATAAAAGGTGTAAAAACAACAAAATCTTGTCTACAGATAGAGGATAGGGGGTCTCATTAAAGAGCCAACCTACCATGTTCATAAGGTTGTAGCGAAGTGACATTCCCACTATGTCCACCACACCAGGGCTATGATCCATTGGATAGCCACAATATCCTTGGAACAAAAGGTCTCATCACGAGCCGTCCTGATCACTTTTGCTACTTCCCAATGAATGGCAGTGTGGTTATCTGGTTACCATGCCAGCACACTAATCTCTTCTGTAAACAACAATGGAATTCTCCAACTATAAACTGAGGATCCTGGCTCATATGGGTTAAAAAGCAACCCTGCCGAGGCTATGGACGCCAGCTGGCAGCAGAGACTCTGCTTATAGTATTGAAGTTATATTTTCAACATCAATAATTATTATAATACCCTCTTCCTAATTATATTTTTATCAGAGAGATTATTTCCCTAATTTCTCCCTACTATGAACCTTTACGCATGAGTTAATGTTTTTTAATCAATCATATCATTTTCAGATGGAATATCATTAGTAAGGTATCTTTTCTTACATATTGTTGTCCTTTTTACTTACCACATTACCTATCATCAACCCAAGCATCTTATCTCTTATTCATAACTATCTTTATACACTCTGTCCTCATTATAACCATACATCTTTTTTTCCTATCATTTGATATGTGTACTCTGCTTCATTTACTGTTGTATTGTTCGTTGCCTTGCCTTGCCGTCCCACAACACTTTTTCTTTGCTTTATGGTCATGGAATCCCTTTTTCAATTGGAAGGGGGAATGTATGCATTATGGATAGCGTGCGATATAAGTATAGAATTCTGCCATAATTTTCTGGTTTGCCACAATATTCATACTGCATTTCTACAGAAGTTTTTCTAATTGAACTTTTGGCATACATCTTATCTATTGCTCTTCACAATTCATACTTTGGATTCAAGAAAATTGCATGCAGAATCGTGATTTGGTTACAATAGAACAACAAGTATGGGGGGAAATTCTATTCGCAACACGACCACACTATTGCAACTAACAGCAAAGGCTCGCGCAACTAGTGAACGTGCACAATTATTCAGAAATGATGTGTTTGCATGGCTTCCATATTTTGCATCACTTTCAGTATCCGATCAGCCTACAGCAGCTTCAACAAATGCCAGTCCCTACATGTCATTCCACATTTTTTTTGGAGGTAACACTTGAGGTACAATAGCATAATTTTCTGATTTATTACGAATTTAGGAGAATTTCATGAAAATCCTTGAGCATTATTTATCATCATTCATTCCACATCTTTAACACTTTCCATTTTTCAGAGACATATCATCTTTCAGCTCGGGGGAGTGTTGCTTTCCTTCATTTATTTATTATGACCATGTCAGTAATATTCTTTATCATCAATTGATATTCTTATTAATTCTCAACACTTCTCTTATTCCATGTTGTTTTACACCAAGCATAGATTTCAACAGATTGTAGCAACAACCTCTCTTTGTTCTCTAGAATTGCATGAGGACATACTAATTCTTCAGTTTTAGAGAGAAATTGCTACACATGATGGATGTTTTCTACTTTCTTTCTTGTTTAAGGCATACAATTTCATTTTTATACAGTGCAGAAATTGATTTGCATATATCTTTAAAAATATGAACTGAATTCTTGTGATTTCTAGATAACAAAGAGGTATCATTAAAATACACAAACCCAGATAATTTCATGCTAAATTAGTTCATAAAATTTTGAAAATTATGCACTATCACCTACAGCCATTTTGTTTATATCTCATAATCCGTGCATCAAAATGATATGATTTTTGAGAAAATAGTTAATGAAGTTTGTTGTTACTTATATCACATTTTTCTGCAACTTCATATACATATAGTTGAATGTCAACTGTAAAAATTGTTATGCCTTAATCAAGATTGCTAAATTTGAATATTCTTTATTTGAGGAAAAATTCATTTGTTCCATCCATTTCATGAGTTGGGATGAACAAATTTTTTTTCTTGGTTAACACATGGGTTTTGTCTTTGGGTTGTATGAGGACATGCAATATATTCAGTTTTGGGTTGCATGAGGACATGTAATATATTCAGTTTGGGGGTATGTTGGTTCGCTAATGTGTTATTATTATTATCACTTTTTAACACCTATTTCATCCATTTCTACTCGTCTTTATCATGTCATTTATCATAATTTATCATATAATTCCATTTTATAATTATTTATGCTCTTACGGATAAATATTATTTCTTCTCCTTTATTTTTAATAAATTGATGATTATGCATGATTTTATCAATTATAATTTATTAATAAATTTGTTGTAACAACACTCACTATTTTAGCCTCCAAGATATTTTCCAGATTGCAGAGTTGATCTCCAGCTCATCATTAAATATGCCAACTCAGAAACTCGCTGGAATTAGAAGTGACAGTTTTTCATTGGATGTATTGGGAAAATGGAGAAGAATATGGAAAATCTGAAACATGGGTTTTGTCCAGAACAGACCGAATTAACTTTATTTAAAGAATAATTTGCCCAAATTTAGCCTGTATTGAGAGAAAGGGAAGGTTCTCTGAGGACGATTTTCCTAGATTCACTGTTGTGGCCGTTTTCCAAATTCTTCCAGTTGCAATACCAAATTTGACCTATTCCTGTTAAATTATTGATGGAAGGATATTTCAGATATGATCTTGCTGATAAATTGGTTGTGAGCAATCCAATTTTGTAATAGGAATAATTTTTAATCATATCAATTGTAACTTATCTTTTCTCTATGTGTATTTAAATCAGAATAGAGATCAGAGAAGGGGGGGGTTATTATGGGGATTCATGATGGATGATTAGAGAGAGAATTAGATGGATTATTAGATTAGATATAGATAGGATATAATAGGAGGAATGGGAGAATTACTATTTAAGTTGTAACTTTGATCATCGACTCTCGCTGTTGAAGCAGGGCATAAACTTGCTATAACGATTATGCAATAATGAACATATAAAAATAGTCGCAATTCCTTCACATCTCCTGAAGTAATCCGACGGTATTCATCGGTGGCTGGTGGATTTACTTACCGTTCCTAAACCATACAGTGTGGTTTACCTTATTTCTGATTTCTGCAAGTGTGTTTTGTTTAATGATTACTTTCTGCAATTGAATTGCGTTACTGTTCTTTTCCCTCATAACAAGATCATTGCTTTCTGCAAGTATATTGTTGTGTTGCTCATTCTAATTACAGAGCTTCACTGATTCATTTCAGTAACTTAGTTTTGTTGTTCATTGCAATCACATAAGTGTTGTTGTCTATTTCTATAATATAGCGTTGCTGCTCATTTACTTTCTGCAATCACTTAGTTTTTCCTTTTAACATTCTTACAGTTAGCATAATTATCTCATTTCCATAAGTTGCAGTAGCATTATTGATTTAATTCCTTGCCATTTCCAATTGGTTATTTAGTGTGTTGTGTGTGAGATCAACAACTGTAAAGAACATTGGCTATTGTTTTCAAAGCTCTCAGATTGAGGATCTTATTTATGCTTGATTAGTTTACATCAGTTAAAATAGGAATGAGTTATTGCCACTGTATCCTCGACTGATAATTGCTGTTACTTTGCTGAATGAATGATTTAGTTTTAGAGCATTGAGTTTCCTTTAGTTGCAAGTGGGATTTATTAAAAGCATCTGTTTATTCTTGTATTTGAAATATCTATACTACATTTTAAGAAACATTAATCTCTGGGATTATAACGTGCACATATTGTGTACACTCTTGAAATAAGAGGACTTTCCCAAGTTGATAATTAATGTGGGATAAATAGGAGTTTTAAAAGGCACCTTTTAGCACCCAACACAGCGTTAAGAGGGGTCCCAAAGTATCTAACCTTTAGGGTGAGAGGTACTATTATGGGGCAAAGAGTCTCTGTGTTGATAGATAGTGGGGCTACTCATAATTTTATTGATGTGCAGCTGGTACAAAGGAGAGGAATCCACATGGAGGAGTTTGAGGGATTCTCAGTTTTGGTCCCGGGAGCTATGACCCTGCAGTGTGCCAAGTATGTTCCGGAACTAACCATTACCATGGGGACCTACACCTTGACAGACCACTTCTTTGTGGTAGACATTCCAGACACCAATGTCATATTGGGAGTCCAGTGGTTAATCACTCTTGGGAGAGTTGCCACTAATTGGAGAAATCTGGAGATGGAATGAACAGGAGGGAAGGATGGCCAACATCAAAAGATCAAGGGTATAAACACATACCCCCCTCAGGTTATTTCAGCACACAGGATGGAGGCAGATCTACGCATATGGGATATTGAATGGGCAGTGGAGCTGAATATATCAGAGATTAAGGGCAAGGATTCATCAGTGCATCTAGATGTTCAATCTCTCTTGGACCGGTATTCTACAGTATTTGGAGATATCCCACCATGGATACCTCCTGACCGAGGGTTTGAACACACTATTGAGTTGGAACAAGGGATCCAATTAGTAATCACCACTCCTTATAGGCAACCCAAGGCTTATAGGGATGAGATTGAGAGGGCTATCCAAGAGCTGCTACCTCTAGGACACATCCAACCTAGTACTAGTCATTTTTCTTCTTCAGTGGTCTTGGTAAAGAAGAAAGATGGCACATTGAGGATGTGCATTGATTATAGGGCCTTGAACAAGAAGACCATGAAGATTAGGTATCGTATAACTAGGATCGATGAGCTCATGGATGAGTTGAGGGGATCTAAATACTTCTCCAAGATTGATTTGAGGTCCGGGTATCATCAAATCAAGGTGAGGGAGCAAGATATCCCCAAGTTAGCATTCATATGTCACTATGGGCATTTTGAGTTTCTGGTAATGCCCTTTGGATTGACCAATGCCCCAGCAACTGTCCAATCTTGTATGTGTTAGATTCCTATACCAATAGGTGTCATATTTCATGATTGACTTGATGGACTATGTAATATGTTCATACCTTTTCTTGTTGCAAAGGTTTTCCATATTATCAAAAATCAAAAAAATTTAAAAATATAAAGAGGGTATACTCTAAAAGAAAAATCAAAGGGTGAAAAGAATAAAAATGGCCAAAAAAGTAAAAGAAAATGAACCCCACCAAAATAAAGGCCAAAGAAAGTGTGCGAGTCTAAATGCCACTACTTTTTTCTCTTTTATAATAAACAAAATTGTGTGCAACTTGTATTTTATGCCACAATTGATGAACAGTCAAACCGTTTAAGCTTGGCTAGTTCATCTTTCAATTTTATGTTTTAGAGATAGAGAATAAAATCTGACCAAACTATTTAATCTTGGTAGATAAGTAAATAGGTAGAGTAAATAAAAGGAGCTCAACAGTTTAGTATGAGCCCCTGGATGTAATAAGGTTAGAATTAGATAGATTTTCATATGTAAAAAGAAAAAGTATGATGAGGGTTTGCCAGTCTAAGTGCACCCTAATAAAGAAGAAAAAATGGTAGAGTAAAGTAGGTAGGGTAGGTAGATGTTGTTGCAGAATTACATGTGATGGATAATGGCTCTAGATGTGTTAAATCTTTTACTTTCATCACAAGTGAAAAGGCAGACAATATACTGGAAGAATTTCAAGTAAAACAAAGTCAAATTATTAAATTCCCTTCTCATTTTTCCCTAAAAACTTCACTGATTTCCCCTAAGTACTAAGGTATTTGAAAATTAAAGGGGCTCAAGGTGTTTCCTTGACTTTTAGAGGGACCGGACCCTCGGCCCAATAATTGGAAAAGCCTAAGCACTTAAAGCCATTTATCATGACATTCACTCATTTGTATAAAATATTTTCCTAAGTAAAATCCCATTTTACTTAGGAAAATCATACAATATTTCATAAAAACCCTATTTCATAAAAGCATAAGTTAAAGACATTAACCTAATGCTTTACACTTAGCGCTTCATTTAATTTTCCATATTAATTTCTAATTTTATTATTTAAATCCCTATAACCCTTTCCCGTATTATTTTAATTATATCCCAAATAATTAATATCCCGCCCCTTTTGGTTGGAATATAACCTTAATACTTTGATTAATTAAATCGAAATACGAATCCACATCCCCGCCATATCAATAAGGGTTAATTAATCCTCATGATTAATTAATAACCTGTATCCGCCAATAGAAACGCCCCCAATATGATTAATTATATTAAATCACATTGGGCCTGCCCTCTTATCTTTCCACCATCTTCCTCGCCCGATGACCATCCGATCAGCTTGTCATGAGATCAACGGTTATTATCCATATCACTAGCCATACACGTCTGAATGATAACGCGCGATGGCCAAGCGGTTTTCTAGATCGTACAGTACCACGTGTCGTGCATCGTATGGAATCGCTTGCCCTCCACTGAAAACCGCCCTCCCTCAAAAGCGGTGCGATAGAAACCGCTTACCGCCTCCCCTGATGAAGCCTCCGTACTTGCTGACTTAATCAATTAAAAACCCGCCAACCTTTGATTTTGTGAATAAAAAAACATACTCACGTGATTTTCACTGTCTCATGCAACGATTTTCGAAATCAACTGTCGAACTTTTCCAACCACTACTTTGTTGAACAAGATTGCATTCGAGTGTCCAGAATTCATCCATCATTACCAGCGCCTGTTTTCATCACCGTTTATTTCCTGGAAAATAGGTATTTACCTAAATTCCCATTAAAATCTGTAAAAAACCTGGTTTTGTTTTAAATTCTACACGAGAAAACTGAAACAGAGTTCAGAACAGTTCCCAAAACTACATTTGCATTCCCGAACCTGTGATTGTGCTCGTTTTTCACAAAAAAACCCCGAATTCATTTCTGAATCCACAAGAACCAAAAATGGAAATTCCCGTGGCTTTGAATGTCGCACCCCTGAATGCTCCTCACAGAGATTTAGACTATCTGCCTCTAGTAGATAGGGATTTCCAAATTAAAAACCTCGTTCTCAGTGAAAATCCTCTTCGAACTTTTTGCCGCTGCAAAGAACCAGAATACCGGAAGCTAAATGGTGGAAAGAAATTTTTGAATTTTTTTAAAATTATCCTTACATATGTACTATAGTAAGTCATGATAAATGAGGATAAAGGGATAAACAGAGGTTAGAAATCAAAACGGTTAAAAAGTATCAGTGGTTAAAGTGTATCAGGTAAAAATCAGAGTGAAAGTTAAAATGAAGTTACAGAGCAGTCAAAGGTAAACAGTAAAAGTAATTACAGAGGCAGTAAAATGGTAAAAAAAGATGAAAATACTTTCACCAACATTGAATTTTATCTAAAGTGAAAGTGAAACAATTAAAAGAACAAAAATGTGAAAAGATGAAAAACACAACAAGAAGGAACATTTTTGCAGAAATTTTATGCTTTAGTCATTGTTTTGCAGAAACTATTGTGATCAATCCAAGATGAATTTTTCAAAACTGAAGGACTTTTATGTTCTTGAGAGGACCATCTACAAACACCTCTCCCACTTTTATAACAGCTATTATGGTTTTGGAAATATTAAACAATGTTGGAAAGCACTCTTTGCAGAAAATTCCAGTTAAGTCATCATTTTACAGAGAATAGTGTGGCCAATCCGAAATACATCATACAAAACTGAAGGAGGTTTTTTTTCCTAAGAGATATATCTACAAAAACCTATCTCAATTTTTTCACAGTGATTTCCGAATCAGAGATACATGCACATCTTTAAATGCTATTTTTCAGATTCTGTAAAACTCTGTTTTACACATATTTTTGCAGAGCCTATTGTGCACATCTGGAGAGGAATTTTAGGAAAATGAAAGAGGTTTATCTCACCAACATATTTATCTAAAATAAAATCTTTAAATTTTTACATATCTAGTACATATTGATAAATAAAAAGATATCATTGGACCCCAAGTTTGCAGAATTGTTGGAGTAGAATGCATAAAGAAAGGAAGCAGTTAGTGACTTGGATGCCTCATCATCAACTAAGAGTTGAATAAAATCTGAATTCTCCTCTTTGTCATCACCTATCCATAAAAAATTAGTGCCAAATAGATGCATTAGTTTGAGTGTCCTTTACTTAAGGTCTATTTATGTAAAATAGTTGGAGAGATTTGTGAACTAATCTTGATATTTTTTAAAGATATTTTAGTTTAGAATTTATATAAATACTTCACTCTTGGAAGTATTTTGGGGTGGATTTTTTAGAATTTGCTGTAACATTGACTATTTGGAATGAAGTGATGTTGGAGAAATTTTGTGAAGCTAGCTGGATGTGGAATTGATGCAGACTTTTTACAGGATTCATGTGTCAGACTACAGATCAATAAGTCATCTTTATCTTGTGTTTTAAAGTCTTTATATTTGTTTATTATATCACTGTATTTCATTTATGAATGATTAATGAAAAGGAATAAATCAGAAAATGCTTAAGTGTAATCTGATTTTAATCATTTTTATTCTAAATGTTTTCTTCTAAACTGGTTTAAACAGTGAATTCTTAATTGCTCATGTTTCTCTAGTTTATGCATTTTGATTATTTAGTAAAGAATACTTAAATGCTCTTTATTGATAATCAGTCAATTTTCCCTCTTATAAATGTGTTGAAAGATTCTTAATTGCCTTTCATCCATTTAGATTCTGTTCCATTCACTTTAAGATTTATAATTGTTCTCTGTTTGATTATCTTGCCCTGTGAAACCATCTTTTGCTAAGAGACTTAATCTAGTTAAGTTATCCTTTTTGACTCCATTAGCCCAATGGACTAAACTACTCAATCTTGCCCTCAGATATTGAATTCCACCACCCAAAATCAATCAAAACCCTTGAACTTTATAACTAGCCTGATATCTTCTAAAAATAAAGCTAAATTATACAGAGAGAGCCCTTTCTGGGTACAGATTGGCTAGATTCTATACCTAAAAGTTGGTTTGTGGTTACCTCGGACCCCTTTCCTCTTCCCAACAACTTCAAGGAAAATATGAGTGATAACATAGTGGCGACTCCACTGGGGACCTAAATAATTTTATTGTTACTTTTTTTTACTTTATAAACTACAGATAGAGCCTAAAGTTAGCCAGGTAGCCTTTGAACTGCTTTTGCTCTGCAATTGCATAGTAAATAAATGCTACTTCAGTCTATCTCTAGTCTAGTTTATGAACTGAACTTTGGTTTCAGACATTTGATTGGTTCCTCTAGTTAAATAAAATCTTTAAGAAAATTTAAATCCAATATCTGAAACTTCTTAAAAGAGATTATTGAAGTTGTATTATTCATTTCATTTAAACCAAAAAACCAAAAATATCACTTAAGAAAGTTGGCTTCAGAAAGGACTCCTTACACTAGGGCTAATCCTGATCCAAATCCACCGCCTGTGTTTGAAAATCCGAATCTGATTCGTAGAATTCTTAGAAGACAAGATATTCAAGAAAGCTCTGGAAGTTCTCGACCTCTCCATAGATCTATATCCTGTCTTGTGAAATGGATCTATCTTGAGGACGAACCTTTTGACGAGCAGTTTGAAACATCTTTATTTGTAAATTTTTCTGAATCTGAGTTGTCCAATTTGGTTCCAGACCCAGTATTTCTTGAAGATTTGCAGTTTGAATTTGTTACTTCACATCTTGATAAAAATTTGCGAAATTCCGTACAATCTAAGTTTACCTCTGAAGAAACTTCAAACATTTTTGTGATCACTTCTGCTTCTCCCAGTTCATCATCATTTCCCCAAACATCTCAACCTCAAACTACTCCTTCTACTCCTCCATCCACCACTCATAGACCAACCTCACCTGTTATATCACCACTACCTCTTCCAATGGAAAAAATATATGCTCCCTTAAGGTTACTAGCTAATCTAGGGGCTATGCCTCAAAATTACCAAAGTAAAATCACTCCTTTTGATGGTTCTGGTACTTACACTGCACAACAGCATACTAAGAAGATGACCGATTATTTTGAAATTTATGAAATAGATACTGATGATGTAAGAATAAGAATTTTTGTCCAAATTCTTATTGGAGAAGTCAGAACCCGGTTCAGGGCTCTTCCTGTAAATAGTGTTGCTGACTTACCAGCTCTTTATAGAACATTTTTAAACAGATGGGAAAAGAAGAAAGACCCTCTTCAGATCTTATCAGACTTTGGAAAACTAAAGAGAGGACCAAATGAGACTGTGCAATATTATGTCACCAGATTCAATGAAGCTTAAAATGTTGTTCCCCAAAATCTTAGACCTCCTCCAGATTCAATACTAATCAAATTCCCTGATGGATTTGATTCTGATATAGCATATCAGCTTAGGGAAAGATCTCCTCAAAATCTAGAAGAAATGCAAAGTATAGTTGTTAGTGTTGAAGCTAACTTGATAGAGAAACAAGCTAGAGCCAGAGCTGAAAGAAGAATGCCTGTAAATGAAGAACCCACAACTTTTGAGAAGAAACTAGATGTTATTATCAAAGGAATGGAAAGGCTAGGAGATAGAGTAGAAACCATTGAAAAGAATAAAGCTCCTTGGGATGGTCAACCTAGAAATACTGTGAGAAATCCGAACTTCAAAAGAAACCAAAATCAAAATACTGGAAAAACTGGTCCTGACCAAAATATTAGTCCCCCATTCCAGGAAAATTATGTAGAAGGCTCAACTTCTGAATAACAAAATGAATATGTTCAAATAAACAATGTCACTGAAGGTGAGAATGAACCAGAAATTTTTTTGACCCAAGAGGATCAAGAGGCTCATATTCTTAAGCAATTTCAAACCCAGTCAGGAGAATCATTTGACTTTAAAAAGGATATGATACAGCCATTTACGAAGTTCAAAAACAATACAATTTGAGGAGCAGAAGAGTTGATGTTCTGGAAACAAGTAAACAGAAAACTGCAAAACAACCCTTCAAAGGTAAAATTAATACTTCCCCTGTAAATATTCTTTCTAGATCAGATCCTAACCCTGCTCACCCAATAATTGAAGATGTATTTGATACTCAACAGAATAACTGACAACTTTCCAATACTCTTCCTCCCAAACGAAATGTAGAGGAACCTCTAGAAGTTGATTCGGAAACAACTTCAGCACACAACCTCACTCCTGAAAAGGAGAAAAACACTGAAAACATAGAAAAAGACAATCCAACTGTTCGGAATACAAGGACTCAAACCGAGAAACCTTTTAATCTGGAAGCTGAAGTAGGAAAAATAAAGATAGTTGTTCCATTGTCTGAATTAGCTAAACATGATGTCTACAGAAGCCAAATTCATAAATCACTCAATATTACTAGAAGTGATGATTCAGTAAATGTTTTTGATGATCAACCTAGATTATTATTTGGCCCTGAAGTAAATGGAAAACCAGAAAGTGGAGGAACTCCCCCATTTTATGTGAGTTTGAATATACATGATAAAATACTTCATAATGTCATGCTTGATTTTGGGGCATCTCACAATCTAATGCCCAAGGCTGTAATGGAAAGATTAAATCTAGACATCACCAGACCATATAAAGATCCTTTTTCTTTTGATTCAAGTCAGGTGAGATGTTTAGGATTAATTAAATATTTGTGTGTTACATTGGTCCAATACCCTGCGAAAACCATTTTGATGGATGTAGTAGTAGCAGACATTCCTCCAAAATATGGTATGTTGTTGTCTAGATCCTGGGGTGCAAAACTTGGAGGATCTCTTCAATTAGACATGTCATATGCTACTATTTCAGTATTCGTCCAACCCAAAAGACTATACAGAGAAACCTTGATGAAATATGTAGTTAGTAGTTAGGAGAAGCCTAAAAATTTCCCTATCTACTCAGTACACTTTGATATGGACTCATTTATTCTCTATAATGCTGAAACTAATCTTCCCACTGAGCTAGAAGCACCAGCATCTGAACCAAAAGAAACTGCAAATAAATCTAGTGTTAAAATTCAGGAAATCTCAGAGGAAAAAGAAACATCCGAAACCAAAGAAAAACCAGAAGAAAGTAAAAAATCAGATCTCACTGTTAAGAAAGTTCCTGAAACACCTGATGAAAATTATGAACATGAAATTATTTGGCATTTAGAATTTGATGGTTCAGTTAATAATTTAGGAGCAGGAGCTTGAATTTGGATACATAACCTTGAAAATGATCATGCTGAAGGCCATGCTTACAGATTGAACTTTAAATGCACTAATAATATGGTATAATATGAAGCTCTTTTGTTAGGGCTTAAACTGGTCAAAAATTTAGGGGAAATTAGAGTATCTGTCATAGGAGATTCTGATTTAATCATTCAATAGATCAAAGGTGAATTTTTGACAAAATATCCCTAATTAAGAGGATATAGAGGAACAATTGTAGAAATTCTTAATACTTTCCTGCAGGCTCAGCTTGCAAAAATCCCCAGAAACCAAAATTTGCATGCTCATAGTCTTGCAATGTTTGCTAGCACTTGTAAATTACCATTTGAACCTAATCATCGATTCACAGTGAGATTAAACACAGACCAGTTATACCAGACAATTTCAAGAATTGGCAAGTGTTTGTAAATAACAACCAGATTAACAAATTTTTGACTTTAGAGAATGAATTTTCTAACAGTAGCATAGATGAAGATATATTCAATAAATCTAATCAAATAAATGAACAATAAACAAACATTTCAAAAGAAAGTTCCACTCAAATACTTCATCCAACGAAATTCATAAAAAAAGACATGCAGGACCTCAAACAAATGGAGGTTGATGAGATTATAGAAGATGAATCTGAAATCATTAATCTGAAAGATAATCATTTACCTAAAGGATTAACTCCTTTGGAAGATCTTTTTGACTCTAATGACATTCCACTAAAACCTAAAATGGAACCATTGAAAGTTGATATTGAGGAATACAATCTGGGAACTAAAGAAAATCCTAAAATAATAAAATTATCTAAATCTTTGCCTCCAGATCAAAAATCAAAATATGTTGAACTAATAAAAGAATTCCAGGATGTCTTTGCCTGGAGTTATGAAGATTTGAAATCATATGACACATCTATAATTCAACATACAATACCTCTAAAACCAGATCAAAAACCATTTAAGTAGAAACTCAGAAGAATCAACCCTATACTATTTCCTTCAATTGAAAAAGAAATAAAAATAATGTATGAAGCAGGGATAATTTCTCCAATTAGATTTTCAGAGTGGGTGTCTAATCTAGTCCCTACTAGGAAGAAAACTGGAGAAATCAGATTGTGTGTTGATTTAAGAAATTTAAACAAGGTTTCTTTGAAGGATAATTATCCTTTGCCCAAAATGGATCGCATTTTGCAAAGGGTAGTAGGTGCTTCAAGGATTTATCTTTTAGATGGGTTCTCAAGATACAACCAGATTCTGGTTCATCCTGATGACCAAGAAAAAACATCTTTTACAACACCATGGGGTACTTTCAAATACGTTAAAATGCCATTTGGACTCAAAAATGCTGGAGCAACCTTCCAAAGAGCAATGGACATTGCATTTGCGAAAGAAATTCATGACTTTCTTGTTATATATCTGGATGATTTAATTATTTTTTCTAAATCAGATCAACAACATTTGGAACATCTCAGACAATTCTTCATAAAATGCAGAAAGTATGGTATCTCTTTGAATCCAAAAAATTCCTTATTTGGTCTGGAAGAAGGTAAACTCCTGGGCCATATCATTTCCAAATATGGTATTAGAATTGATCCTACTAGAATCGAATCCATATTGCAGATACCTCATCCCAAAAATATCAAAGAACTGCAAGATTTCATAGGAAAAATCAATTTTTTGAGAAGATTCATTTCTAGTTTAGCTGAATTAATTAAATTGCTTACTAACATGTTAAGAAAGGATTCGAGTATTAAATGGACAGTAGAAGCCAAACAAGAATTTGAAGAAATCAAAATGGCTTTGACTAGAACACCAATTCTTACCAGTCCACAATTTGATAGAGACTTCATAATATTTTCATTTGCATCAGAACATACTGTAGTAGTTGTTTTATTACAAAAGGATGATCAAGGATGTGAAAAACCTATAGCCTTTTTTAGTAAAGCACTAAGATATGCATCATTAAAATACAATATCATGGAAAAACAAGCTTTTGCACTCATAAAAGCCATCAAAGATTTTAGAATCTATATATTGTATTCTCATGTGATAGCCTATGTACCAAATGCTGTTGTCAAGGACATCTTAACTCAAGATGGAATTGAGGGAAAAAGAGGTAAATGGATTGCTACCATATTAGAGTATGATATTGAGATAAAACCTACAAAACTGATAAAAGGACAGGGATTGGCTCAACTCATGATAGAAACAAATTTTCAAGCCCTAGATATTAATGAACTGGATGAAAATCAGGAGATGGAGACTCCACAAATCAGCCAGGCCTTCTTAGATTCACCTTGGTATGCTGATATAATTTATGTATTGTTAAACCTGCAGGCTCCTCCAGGGTTATCCAATACAAAAAAGAGGTTTTTAAAGATGACATATTTGAAGTATTGTATTTTAGATAATGTTCTCTTTTGGAAAAATCATGATGGTATTCTATTAAATTGTCTGTTAAAAGATGAAGCTGACAAGGTTCTCAATGAATTCCATGCAGGAGACTGTGGTGGACACCTTTATTGGAAATAAACTGTAGATAATATCCTAAGAGACGGATTTTATTGGCCAAGCTTGTTCTCTGATGTGAATAAAATTGTCACTACTTGCCATAAATGTCAAATTTTTTAAGGCAAGATAAAATTATTACCTTTACCCTTGAAACCAATTTCCACTGAAAAACCTTTCCAACAATGGGGCCTGGATTTCATTGGAGAAATCCATCCTCCTTCTTCTAGCCAACAAAAATGGATCCTCACTACCACAGACTATTTTACTAAATGTATTGAAGCAATTCCCTCCAGACAAGTCAATGACTCTGTGATCATAGGATTCCTAGAAACCAATATACTATCAAGATTTGGTTTTCCTGAAAAAATTATAACTGATACTGCTGCTGCTTTCAAATCGAAAAAGATGATAAGTTTCTGTAATAAATATCATATCACTCTAGGTCATTCCACAGCCTATTACCCTCAGGGTAATGGACTGGCTGAATCTTCCAATAAGAGCCTCATTAATATTATTAAGAAACTATTGGAAGAAAACAAGAAAAATTGGCACAAGAAACTTACAAATGCATTGTGGGCAGACAGACTCACCACCAAAAAATCTGTTGGGACAAGTCCTTATGAGTTAGTTTATGGTATTGAGGTTGTATTTCCTTCATATTTAGGTGTTCCTGTAATGAAATTACTTCAAGAATCTCAAGTTGAACCAAATGATATTCAGAGAAGAATAAATCAGACCATCAATTTGCAGCAGACCAGAGAAGAAGTTTATCAAAGATCCCAAGTATTGCAGGAGAAACTAAAGAAGATATTTGACAAAAGGACCAAGGCAGAAGACTTTCAATTGGGAGACAAAGTTTTGAGATGGGATTCCAGAAGAGAGGATAAGGGAAAACATGGGAAGTTTGATTTCCTATGGAAAGGACCTTACATCATTCATGCTTTACAAGGAAATAATACTTGTTTTCTAAAAAACTTGGATGGAACAGAGACTGAAGAAGGGCCAGTTAATGGTTGAATGTTAAAGCATTACTTTGATCCTATTTATTAGGATAATTTTGATTTTTAACATGTACATACTATATCCTTTGTAATGTCACAGTTTTGAGTGGATAGGAACTTGCTGAAGTTGAAGCCCGAAGAGAAGGCCCTAAGCTTCAGAAATGTTACTGTCATACATACAATAAAGCAATGAGTAGGAGAAGATTCCATGGTTCAGTCAAAATATTTTTGAGGACAACTGACCTGTTGTTCTTGACTTTTCACCAGGAAAAGCCATCCCCAAGTGGAGCCAGTGTTAGACTCCTATACCAATAGGTGTCATATTTCATGATTGACTTGATGGACTGTGTAATATGTTCATACCTTTTCTTGTTGCAAAGGTTTTCCATATTATCAAAAATCAAAAAATTTAAAAAATATAAAGAGGGTATACCCTAAAAGAAAAATCAAAGGGTGAAAAGAATAAAAATGGCCAAAAAAGTAAAAGAAAATGAACCCCACCAAAATAAATTCCAAGGAAAGTGTGTGAGTCTAAATGCCACTACTTTTTTCTCTTTTGTAATAAACAAAATTGTGTTCAACTTGTATTTTATGCTACAATTTATGAATAGTCAAACAGTTTAAGCTTGGCTAGTTCATCTTTCAATTTTATGTTTTAGAGATAGAGAATAAAATCTGACCAAACTGTTTAATCTTGGCAGATAAGTAGATAGGTAGAGTAAATAAAATGAGCTCAACAGTTTAATCTGAGCCCCTAGATGTAATAAGGTTAGAATTAGATAGATTTTCATATGTAAAAAGAAAAAGTGTGATGAGGGTTTGCCATTCTAAGTGCACCCTAATAAAGAAGAAAAAATGGTAGAGTAAAGTAGGTAGGGTAGGTAGATGTTGTTGCAGAATTACATGTGATGGATAATGGCTCTAGATGTGTTAAATCTTTTACTTTCATCACAAGTGTAAAGGCAGACAATATACTGGAAGAATTTCAAGTAAGGCAAAGTCAAATTATTTACTTCCCTTCTCATTTTTCCCTAAAAACTTCATTGATTTCCCCTAAGTACTAAGGTATTTGAAAATTAAAGGGGCTCAAGGCATTTCCTTGACTTTTGGAGGGACCGGACCCTCGGCCCAATAATTGGAAAAGCCTAAGCACTTAAAGCAATTTATCATGACATTTACTCATTTATATAAAATCTTTTCCTAAGTAAAATCCCATTTTACTTAGGAAAATCATACAATACTTCATAAAAACCCTATTTCATAAAAGCATAAGTTAAATACATTAACCTAATGCTTTACACTTAGCGCTTCATTTCATTTTCCATATTAATTTCTAATTTTATTATTTAAATCCCTATACAAATAAACCCTTTCTCGCATTATTTTAATTATATCCCAAATAATTAATATCCCGCCCCTTTTGGTTGAAATATAACCTTAATACTTTGATTAATTAAATCAAAATACGAATCCACATCCCTGCCATATCAATAAGGGTTAATTAATCCTCATGATTAATTAATAACCTGTATCCAACAATAGAAATTCCCCCGATATGATTAATTATATTAAATCACATTGGGTCCGCCCTGTTATCTTTCCGCCATCTTCCTCGCCCGACGACCGTCCGATTGACTTGTCTGAGATCAACGGTTATTATCCATATCGCTAGCCATCCAAGTCCGAACGATAACGCGTGATGGCCAGGTGGTTTTCTGGATCGTACAGTGCCACACGTCGTGCATCGTATGGAATCGCTCACCCTCCGCTGAAAACCGCCCTCCCTCAAAAGCGGTGCGATAGAAACCGCTTACCGCCTCCCCTGACGAAGCCTCCGTACTTGCTGAATTCATCCATTAAAAACACGCCAACCTTTGATTTTGTGAATAAAACAAACATACCCGCATGATTTTCACTGTCTCATGCAACGATTTTCAAAATCAACTGTCGAACTTTGCCAACTGTTACTTTGCTGAACAAGATTGCATTCGACTGTCCAGAATTCATCCATCATTACCAGCGCCTGTTTTCATCACCGTTTATTTCCTGGAAAATAGGTATTTACCTAAATTCCCATTAAACTCTGTAAAAAACCTGGTTTTGTTTTAAATTATACACGAGAAAACTAAAACAAAGTTCAGAACAGTTCCCAAAACTACATTTGCATTCCCGAACCTGTGATTGTGCTCGTTTTTCATAAAAATCCCCGAATTCATTTCTGAATTCACAAGAAACAGAAATGGAAATTCCCGTGGCTTTGAATGTCGCACCCCTGAATGCTCCTCACAGAGATTTAGACTATCTACCTCTAGTAGATAGGGATTTCCAAATTAAAAACATTGTTCTCAGTGAAAATCCTTTTCGAACTTTTTGCCGCTGCAAAGAACGAGAATACCGGAAGCTAAATGGTGGAAAGAAATGTTTGAACTTTTGTAAAATTATCCTTACATATGTACTATAGTAATTCATGATAAAGGAGGATAAAATTATAAACAGAGGTTAGAAAGCATAATGGTTAAAGAGTATCAGTGGTTAAAGTGTATCAGGTAAAAGTCAGAGTGAAAGTTAAAATGAAGTTACAGAGCAGTCAAAGGTAAATAGTAAAAGTAATTACAGAGTAAGTAAAATGGTAAAAAAAGATGAAAATAATTTCACCGGCATTGAATTTTATCTAAAGTGAAAGTAAAACAGTTAAAAGAACAAAAATGTGAAAAGATGAAAAACACAACAAGAAGGAACATTTTTTCAGAAATTTCATGCTTTAGTCATTGTTTTGCAGAAACTATTGTGATCAATCGAAGATGAGTTTTGAAAAAATTAAGGAGGTTTATGTTCTTGAGAGGACCATCTACAAAATCCTCTCTCATGTTTCTAACAGCTATTATGGTTTTGGAAATATTAAACAATGTTGGAAAGCACTCTTTGCAGAAAATTCCAATTAAGTCATAATTTTGCAGAGACGATTGTGGCCAATCCGAAATACATAATATGAAACTGAAGGAGGTTTTTGTTCCTAAGAGACCTATCTACAAAAACCTATCTCACATTTTTCACAGTGATTTCAGAATCAGAGATACATGCACATATTTAAACGTTATTTTTCAGATTCTGTAAAACTCTGTTTTACACATCTTTTGCAGAGCCTATTGTGCACATCTGGAGAGGAATTTTAGGAAAATGAAAGAATTTTGTCTCACCAACATATTTACCAACAATAACCCCTTTCAATTTTTACATATCTATTACGGATTGAGAAATAAAAAGATATCATTGGACCCCAAGTTTGCAGAATTGTTGGAGCAAAATGCACAAAGAAAGGAAGCAGTTAGTGACTTGGATGCCTCATCATCAACTAAGATTTGGATCAAATTTGAATTCTCCTCTTTGTCATCACCTATCCATAAAAAATATTTCCAAATAGATGCATTAGTTTGAGTTTCCTTTACTTAAGTTCTATTTATGTAAAATAGTTGGAGAGATTTGTGAACTAATCTCGATATTTTTTCAAGATATTTTAGTTTAGAATTTGTATAAATACTTCACTCTTGGAAGCATTTTGGGGTGGATTTTTTAGAATTTGTTGTAACATTGACTATTTGGAATAAAGTGTTGTTGGAGAAATTTTGTGACGCTAGCTAGATGTGGAATTGATGCGAAAGACTTTTTACAGGATTCATGTGTCAGACTACGGATCAATAAGTCATCTTTCTCTTATGTTTTAAAGTCTTTATATATGTTTATTATATCACTATATTTCATTTATGAATGATTAATGAAAAGGAATAAATCAGAAAGTGCTTAAGTGTAATCTGATTTTAATCATTGTTATTATAAATGTTTTCTTCTAAATTGGTTTAAAAAGTGAATTCTTAATTGCTCCTGTTTCTCTAGTTTATGCATTTTGATTATTTAGTAAAGAATACTTAAATGCTCTTTATTGATAATCACTCAGTTTTCCCTATTATAAATGTGTTGAAATTTTCTTAATTTCCTTTCATCCATTTAGATTTTGTTCCATTCACTTTAAGATTTATAATTGTTCTCTGTTTGATTATATTGCCCTGTGAAACCATATTTTGCTAAGAGAATTAATCCAGTTAAGTTATCCTTTTTGACTCCATTAGCCCAATGGACTAAACTACTCAATCTTGCCTTCAGCTATTGAATTCCACCACCCAAAATCAATCAAAACCCTTGAACTTTATAACTAGCCTGATATCTTCTAAAAACAAAGCTAAATTATACAGAGAGAGCCCTCTCTGGGTACATATTGGCTAGATTTTGTACCTAAAAGTTGGTTTGTGGTTACCTCAGACCCCTTTCCTCTTCCCAACAACTTCAAGGAAAATCTGAGTGATAACAGTATGAACCACATCTTCCGGGGTCATTTGAGAAGGTTTGTATTGGTCTTCTTTGATGATATTCTTATCTACAGTTGCACTTGGGAGGAGCACCTGCAACATATTGAGACAATTTTACATATCCTCAAGAAGAAGCAATTATATGCCAATCTCTTCAAATGTGAATTTGGCCTCACAGAGATGTTGTATTTTGGGCACATTATAGGATTCGATGGAGTGAGGGTACATGAGGAGAAGATCCAGGCTATCAGAGATTGGTCTGAGCCCAAGAATGTCACAGAACTCAGGGGGTTTGTGGGCATATGCACTTATTACTGGAATTTTGTGAAAGGGTTTTCACAACTAGCAGCACCACTCACAGACTTGACAAAGAAGGGAGCTTTCCATTGGACACCTACAACGCAGAGGGATTTTTATAAGCTCAAAGAGGTAATGAGTAGTTGTCCTATTTTGGTTTTACCTGACTTTTCTCAACCTTTTGTTCTAGAATGTGATGCATCAGGTGAAGGTATTGGAGCAGTCTTGATGCAAGGTGGGCATCCTATAGCCTTTGATAGCAGGAAGCTGCTCCCTCAAGAGAGTTTATACCCCATCTATGATAAATAGATGTTGGCTATCATGCATGCATTAGCCAAATTCTGACAATACTTGGTGGGACATAAGTTCAAGGTGAAGACTGACCATAATAGTCTTATATTCTTCCTTGAATAGAAAAAACTCCAGGAGAGACAACAAAAGTGGGTGAGAAAAAACCAAGTTTATGACTTTGACATAGAGTATGTCAAGGGGAAGAGAAATGTAGTAGCTGATGCACTATCTAGGAGGCCTACAACGCTATCTTTGAGGGGCATGGATGCAGATTGGAAAGCTCAAATTTTAGTTGAGTATTCCAAAGATGACTTTTCATGTGAGATACTTGATGGGGTGGTATTGGATGAGAGGTTCAAAGTAATGGATGAAGTCATCTATTACCGGGACTGGATCTTCTTGGCTAAGAATTCCAAGCTCAAGAGAAGATCTTATTGGCATCACATGATTCCCCACTTGCCGGGCATCAAGGTTTCACAAAGACTTATAGGGCCTTAAGAGAGAGATTCTCATGGAAGGGTCTCAAGGAGGATGTGCTCCGACATGCCAGAGAGTGCACCATTTGTCAGAAAAATAAGGGAGAACACACCCACCCTGCTGGGTTATTGCAGCCACTACCTATTCCAGATGGGAAGTGGGAAAGTATCTCCATGGACTTCATCACTGGCTTACCGACAGTACAGAGTAAGGATTGTATCTTCGTATTTGTTGATAGAC
Source organism: Pinus albicaulis (assembly GCA_034641835.2). Taxonomy (NCBI): domain Eukaryota; kingdom Viridiplantae; phylum Streptophyta; class Pinopsida; order Pinales; family Pinaceae; genus Pinus; species Pinus albicaulis. Next base: position 113,073,831 of record CM076577.1, on the reverse strand, counting down.
TAACAAAGTACTCTCATTTCTTTGCCATTTCTTCACATTATATTTCTTCACAGGTAGCTGAGCTCTTCTTCAGAGATGTATTTAGACTACATGGTCTCCCAAGGACCATAGTGAGTGATCGGGACGACCGCTTCATGGGTGGCTTTTGGCAGGAACTTTTCCGATTAGTGGGGACTGATTTGACTCCAAGCACTAGCTATCACCCCCAAAATGATGGACAGACTGAGATAGTGAACAAGTGGCTAGAAAGCTACTTGAGGAACTATGTAGCAGGGTAGCAGAGGGCTTGGCTGCATTGGCTCCACTTGGGAGAGTATTGTTACAACACTACTCACCATATTTCTATTGGCATGACTCCATTCCAGGCCTTATATGGGTATGAGGCACTCTCATTTTCTAATGTTATGTTTGGGGCAAGTAAGGCTCCAAGGGATAAGGAATGGATTTAGGAGAACCAGGACATACTCAGGGCACTCAAGGACAACATTGCTACTGCCCAGAACTAGCAGAAGATGTATGCAGACCATGGTCAGATATAAAGACAGTTTAAGGTGGGAGATCTTGTCTATCTGTGTCTTCAGCCTTACAAACAATCCACTCTTAAGGAGAAGGGAGATGAGAAGCTCAAACCCTATTTCTATGGGCCATACAGGGTGATCAAATGTATTGGTAAGGTAGAATATGAGTTTGAGCTTCCTAAGGGGAGAAAAATCCACAATATTTTCCATGTTTCTTGCCTCAAGAAGGCCATTAGGAGGAATGTAGTTTCCAACATGGAACTCCCCCCTATTGATGATGAGAGCCACCTAATTTTGCAGCGAGAAGAAATCTTAGACACAAGGGAGAGGAAGCTAAGAAACAGAGTCATCAAGGAGTATTTAGTTCGATGAAGGAATCTACCAGATGAGGATGCCACTTGGGAGGGAGAGAAAATATTGCAACATCCTTCTTTATTGTTGCTTTTGGGCAAGAAAATTTTGAGCAGGGAGGACTGTAATATTCCCAATTAGCCACTACTACTTGGAATGTTATAACTGCTCCATTTTTTAAATAAAAGAGTAGGAAGGACAATAAAACATATCCCAGTGTGAAAAGGGATTGGATTAGGAGGAAAAATAAAGACACTTTGGTGTGAAAGAGGGGCAAAGAAATGAGCTAGATACAGCTGACCAAGTCAACAATGTTGTTACAAGAGGAGGGAAAACAGCTAGGACAACGTAGTTTTGAAAGGGGAATATTCTCAAGGAAGTCACCTCGTCAATGAGTGGGGTCCGGGGTGAGGAAGCTCACCAAGGATAATAAGGAGGAGATAGTAGCAAGGAAGGCATTCAATTATCATATTTTTTTGGTCTTTAGACTAATTGCAAGCTCCAACTATTTAGTTGTAGTTGCAGCACTGTTTAGTGCAAAATAATTCTCATGTGGGAATTCCATCTTCACCTTTGGTCTAGCTGATTGGGAGATATAGGGGGAAGGTCCTGAGCTTATTTTCCATCATTTATCTTGAGGATATCCATTCTGCATCATATACATCATATTCACTTCCAGTAACTACGTCATTTCTATAGTAGCAGTAGTTGATGGGTTAAACCCTCCTATTTTGTGCTTGTTCTGGAGGAGGAGGTATCTATTTCACTCTGGGAGGCATGTTGAAGGAGGCCTTGGGCTAATTTCTATATTATTCATCTATTTCAGATCATGTTCAATATTTTCTAATACATAGTTTCAAGGCACAACGTTTTTTTCTGCAGTGCTACATTTTATATTGCTATTTTGCCAGAAGCCCTTCCCAAGATGTTCTGATGTGCTTGTAAAAGGGGTAAAACCTCTCATTTATGATTCTATGATTAATGAAAGCTCCATATCTGTATTAAATCATATTTTTTTGTAGATTTCCTAATAAAAATTATGCTGTTACAGTCTTCAGCAATTCTATTTTGTGAACTTGGGGGATTGGGGTGTTTTTGAGCATATATGAGCTACGAAGATCTGTTTAGTGTAGCTAGAATGATTTGTTTCTAATTCCATTTCATATTTAAGCTACATAAAACATATATAAGAGGATCCAAGTCCTGTTGTGCATTTTTATTGCATGATTTTCCTTATACATTGTCCTCATTGGAGATTTTGTAGAAATTCATGAAAAGGAATATTACATTCTTGATGATTGTTTTCAACATACCTAGATGGAGCCTTTTCAGATAGATATTCTTCTTGTGCTTCATTGGGTTCACCTTCTATATTATTGCTAATTGATTCAAGAAGATATACATCATCATCATCTTCATTTGTTGTTGGTATTTCCCTTTTAGGAGCTGAGAGAGACTCATCAATTACAACATCAATGCATTCAACAATATTTCGAAGTCTTTTATTGTAACATTTATATGCTTTACTTAGACTAGAAGAATAGGCCCAAGAAATATTCCTTCATCTGATCTAGGTTCAAACTTACCAGGTTTTTCATCATTGTTCTTGATAAAAAATTTGCTTCCAAAAACTCTAAAATGCTTTATAGTTGGAAGATTACCATACGAGAGCTCATAAGGAGTTTTATCACTGTTCACGCGAACATGAGCCTTGTTAAGAATATTTACTATAGTATGTGCTGCTTCTCCCCAAAAGGTATTAGGTGTTCTAGAATCATCAAGCATACCATGAGCCATTTGTTGAACTATTCTATTCATTCTTTCTGCCACGCCATTTTGTTGTGGGGTTCCAACTACAGAAAATTGTCTTTTTATGACATGTTGTTCACAAAAATAGAATAATTCATCTGATATATATTCCCGTCCTCAGTCATATGTAAGAAAATTTATTTTCAGATCTAATTCATTTTCAACCAGGGCTTTAAAGATCTGAAATTTTTCAAATGCTTCGTCTTTTTGTTTTAGTAAACCAATCCAACACATTCTAGAGAAGTCATCAAAAAAAAGAATATAGTATTGTTCTCCACGGGGTGACTTTTTCCTCGTAGGTCCACATAAATCAATATTTATGAGTTCAAGAGGCTTACTTGATGATCCTTCTTTAGCATTGAATTGCACTCTGGTTTGCTTACCGAATTGGAAAGATTTGCATATGGTACTTTCGGGCAGAGTGGTGCGGGGAAGATCACGAACTGATTTGAGTCTACTAGATTTTCTGATTTGAGAAAACTCAAATGCCCCAATCTTCTGTGCCATAACCAATTTTCTAAAGATTTACCCAAGTAACATTGTTCTTTGCAACCTTTCAGTACATACAGATTGCTTGGTGTTCTAGTTCCTTTGATTACTGTTTTTCCTGTGTCAATTTCACGTACCACACATTCTTTGGAACTAATGACAACTTCATTTCCTTGATCACACATTTGACTCACACTCAATAGGTTAAGTTTTAATCCATCCACATACATAACATTGTTAGCTTTTACCTTTTATTTTAGAAAAATAGAACCTTTTCCTTTAATGACAGCAGGAGTATCATTTCCAAAGGTAACATTCTTTTCTCTTTCTAGAGCATTGTATGCAAGGAGTTTATGTCTATCCCATGTCATGTTCTTTGAGCATCCGCTACCAATGTACCATTGATTTTCTTCCCATTCTGCAAATAAGGCTATGCCACAGTTCTCAACCTGTAAATCCTTCTTTCTCCATACCTTGGAATTTGAAGGTATATGCACTTTTGGCTGAACTTTTCTCCTGCATTCAAATTCTTCATGACCAAAGTTATTGCAATAATTACATTCAGTTTCATTTTTAAGAGGAGAAAAGTTGTTATAAGTATTCGTCTTTGTTCCAGACTCATTTTTTTTTCTTTCTTGCTTCTTTGGTCATGATGGTTTTGTATGCAACACATTGAACAGCTTTGTGACCAAAATTATGGCATGAGAAAGATTGCCCATTAAAGGAAATTTTTGCGATCATGAAACCTTCTATTTGTGTTTACCTACTGATTGGCCTTTCTCTGATTGATATTTTTGCTATTTTTCTTTGTATTAAAGTGGTCATTCTTTACCTGTGAAGCTTTTTTTTTCTCTTGCTGACTGACAGAATGTTGTAGGCTGGCTTGAGCTACATTTAGATAGCTTGGTGCTAAAGACTGAGATGTCTCTCCAATATAACCATGACCTGTTTTTATAAGAGGAGAGCATTGTACCTTGATAATTTCATTTAAGGTTTAAGATCCTTTATAAAATTTAATATTTAAAGTTTTCACTTTCTCAATTTCCTTTCTTAAACTTACTATTTCACATTCTAATTTCTCATTGTGCTTCTCTTTTTCCATAAGCTTATTTTTTATAGTATCTATGGAAATTTTTTTTTCTTCCAAACATATTTTGAGATGATTTATTTCTTCAAGAAAGTCCTTTTCTTCTAATGCATCCATAAAGGTATCACTAGAGTCATTTTCAAAAGCCATAAGAAGTCTAATATCTTGATCAGATTCTCCTTCTTCACTATTTGATAAACCATCACTATCCTCATGAGTATAATAGTTTTTTCTATTGATAAACCGTTTCTTATTTCCTCTAGCCACTTCTTTTCCCTTTTCATGAATATCTTTACGCAGACATTTAGCAGCATAATGGCCAACTCTTCCAGAAGAAAAACATTTAAATGGAAGCTTACCTCTGAATCTTCCAGTGCCAAGTTGTAGCTTCTTTAAAAAATTTATCTCATATTCTTCTGAAACATACCCTGATCCTTCTTGTTATTCTACTTCCTTTCCTTTTGCAGCAGCTCTAAAGACAACTTCTTTGAATTTAGATAGACCTCCTTTTCTCATTTCCCAAGAAGTCAAAATACCATGTAGTTGAACAATAGTAAGAGTTTGTAGATCCTGCTTCTCTTCAATGGCAGACACTTTTGAATCGAATTTGGAAGTTAGAGATATTAAAACCTTTTCTACCAGAGTAGTGTTAGTTATGGTTTCACCCAGATTTCTCATACGATTTACAATATCATCTAGATGTAAGAAGAATCTGGAAATGCTTTCCTCATTATGCATTCTAAGATTTTCATATTGAATTCTGAGAGTTTGGAGTTTAGCACTTTTTACCTTGGTATCACCTTAATAGCTTAGAATGATTTTGTCCCATATATCCTTTGTTGTATTCAACTGCTTGACTTTGACAAATTCTAATTCAATTAGACTTCCCAATAATGCATTGACTGCCTTTGCATTGGTTTCATATTTCTTTATTTCTGCTGCATCTGTTGGAACTGATGTTGGACATTGATAACCTCCTTCAACTATGGCCCATACATCTGCTCCAAGAGACTGAAGATAAGATCTTGTCCTTGTCTTCTAGAAGATTAAATTGTTTCCATTTAAGAGAGGAGGCCTAATAGATGATGTCCCATCTTGATTTCTCATCTTAGCTGATCTTCCTTATAGCGATTAAGCTTCTTCAGAAGGACCTGCTTTGATACCAATTGTTGGAAAAATACTAAGAGGGGTGGGGGGTGAATCAGTATTTAGAGCTTGCTGAACATATTTTAACTTTTTCTTTTAAAGAATTCCATACGCAGCTTTTATGAAACCAACTCACATATACACGTGCAAATACTGAAATAAACTAGCGCATACTGATATAATGTTACAGATTAGAAAAAAATTTCAGGAATAGTCTTTAACTCAGTTTATCTATCATGCATCTATTAGATAATCAGTAAATATGTATAGTAGCAGCAGTATAAATTATCACACAAATGAAACACACATGAACACCAATATTTAAGGTGGACACCCAATTAGGAAGAAAAACACCGTTGTTGTCATCTATGTCTTCAATATTTATTATATGGAAAACTATTTACAATATTGTATTGATGCAGACTCATATCAGTACGCAGGCATCTACCTACAGAAGGCTGCAACCTTCTCTTGTTTTCCAGTTGCTACTGGAAGGGAGCTACAACCCCCTAATCTCATTTACCAACCACTACTGGAAGGGAGCTTCAACCCCCTGATCAGAACACCAACTTCTACTGGAAGGAAGCTTCTACTTCTATACTAAACGCTTCAACCCTTAGAACCATTGCAGACCACATTTCATAAATTTTCATACTGGATCAAACAACATCAGCACAACCTTTTATAAACATCGACAACTATAGACTTTACCCAATACTTCAATCAGAATAGTGATACCACTGTAACCAAAACTTAGAAATAAGTCAAACTTCAGAATAAATATGCAAATACAAACTCAACCCTGAACATTCATCAACTTAAAAGGCATGTGCTACTCCACTTCACTGAACCCACCTGTATATGCGCTTTCCTTCACACCAACCCGCGTATAGCTCTGTGCATACCGTTTATTAGAATGTAATCAGTCTCAGATCCAAAACTGAGTCTTTCAGTCAGATATCTTTAGAAATGTAGAACCCTTCATCATCTAGTCACCATCAACCATGTTTATTCTTCATTGATCAGATTTTTACGTAATCAACTTAGCAGCATATACAATATTCAAACAAACCAGATCTACAAGAAGACTTCATTGATAAACATCAGACAAATAGCAGAAATAACAAAAAACCTCTATAATAAGCTTCAGAAAATCCTAACTTCCATACGCGCCTTTTCTGAAGAAAACCCACATATATACGTTCTTTTACTAAGATGAACTAGCATATAGATTTGTAAATATAAATTTTGCAGAATGAACCAGATCCATAGAACTTACCCATATTTCTTCAGTTGTCTTCAACAAACTTGCGCCAGGTCATAGGTCTAACCATCTCTTCCATGGATCACACAAGAGCATAGTCATTTCAGATCTAAATATCCTGAAACATCATTGTATCCATGGGTGCATCATAGATTCAGATCTATCAATTAAAACATAGTTCATCCCATGCAGATATACCTTATAGAAAATTATTCAGTAACAACCCTTACTCATGCACACTTTGCACTATGATCTTCTTCTCCTTATATAGATTTAGCTTTTACCAATACCATGAGTCAAAACCACACAACTGCAGTGTGGAGATTGCAACAGGATGATGAGCTTAGTGGAAAGAAGTCACCTTCACTAAGTGGGCCCGCAGGCTATTTTTGGCGCAAAGTCTATTTTTAGACTATGTCTATTTTTAGACATATGGATCATGTTCTATGAGTTACAGGATGCTATTTGTGGATGGTTGGTCAAGTCGGAAAAAATAGATGGACTTCTATTTTTAGACATACTGGGCGGAATCTATTTTTAGATTGCCAGTCTAAAAATAGACATGTCGAATATTATTAGCTCTTAATAATATTTGGACTATAAACATTATCTTATTCTCTTGGAGCACTTCAGTTAAGTGCACAGATGTGGCACAGGAGCTGACAGAAGGAATTACACTATTCCTGAGGGTTAATTGGAGCTATTGCATGGATACTTCAGTTAGAACTCATGTGACAGAGTTTGGTGGAGTTATTGAAGTAGTTGGTGGAGTTGTGTTCAATTTAACTGAGTTAAACATAGTTGAGCTAGTTGTATCTAGTCTAACTGATTGATACACTAGTGAGAGTGGTGTGAATTAATTATTAATTAATTCATTAATTATAAACTCATTAATCAACTAAAGAATACATCAGTTAACTTCAGTGCATGGACAGTTTCAGTGGAGACCAGTGAAGAGGTAGGTGAAAGAGCAGTGTGACTATCAGTTGTGACTATACTGGTGCATGAGTTTGCACCACACATTGATGGAGATGCCAATGAGGATTGTGCAGTGCATACCAGGTGGATTTGAGTTCATTCAGAGCCCATATTTAGCAGGGATTGTGCAGTAAAGGCAGGCTAACAGGTGGCAGAGATTGGAGCATGTGTTTTGCTAGATCTGAGCTTGATTAGTGTATAGCAATTGGAGATTGTACTGAGAGCTTGTGAGGAGCTTTATACAATGATTGTTACATGATATCTATGACATATAATATACATATATTTGGGGTTTTCATCTTTAAGCTTTCCCATAAAATACTGTGTTCATATGTGTGATTGTTTATGGTTTTAATGTGCGCATGCGATTGTTTTTATTTCCGCAATTAATGATCAATGGTAGAAGAGATTTTGTATTGTGCATGAAGTTAAAATAGTGTGTGATCAGAAGAATATAGGTGAATAATATATTAGTTATTCAAATTTATACATGGTATCGGAGCGATATTGATCATTGGAGCAATAATTGCAAAACATTGAAGCGGTTGAGTTTTGTGCTGGTGGAATTCGAATTTGCAGCAGTGTTTTCTTGGTGTCGAAGTTGAGATGTATTTCAACGAATTGCAATTGGAGTATGCCCTTGAGGGAAGCTCGAATTATATTGCATGGAAGGATAGGATGGAGGTGGTGTTGGATAAAAATGGGTTTAAGGAGTTCATAGATTGAGAAATTCCAAAACCTGCTTCTAGCGATGTTGCCGCACTTGACGCATGGCAAAAGAAGACATCAAAGTGTCGAAGGATTCTGTTGGAAGGTGTAAAGGATCACATAGTGTCCAGACTTCATGGTAAGGCTTCTCCATTCATGATGTGGAAATCATTGACACTCTTATTCCAAAGCAAGAGCGACCAGAGGAAGTTGGCGCTCAAGGATAAACTCAGAAACATAAAAATGGAGAAAGGCGACAATATGCCCAAGTACCTCACGAATTTCATCCAATGCAGGGATGAGCTAGGAAGTGTGGGGGTGACTGTAGATGATGAGGACTTGGTGAGCTTGGCTCTCCTTGGGCTTCTGAAGAGTTGGCATTCCTATCAGGACTCTATTAATGGTCGGGATAAATTGCCAAGATGGGAGCAACTTTGGTCAGATCTTGTGCAAGAGGAGATAAGGTGAAGTACCAGGGACGGATCTTCATCAAAGAACTTAGATGAAGAAAATTTTGCTTTGGCTGCCAAAGCAAGGAAGGGGAAGAGCAATAAGAATGCTTCTCAATCCGATGCGAAAGGCAAGAAGCAGGACATGTCCAAGGTGAAGTGCTTTCACTATCACCAACACGAACATTACGCCACTAATTGTCCATAGAAGAAGAAAAATAAGCAAGCTGATGGATCTGCAACTGGAGAGGCCTTAGCCTCATAGTTTGAGCTGGATTTTTCACTGATTGCATGCTTGTTCTCAAGTGTGATGGGTTCAGTGTGGTTTCTTGAAAGTGGTGCATCTTTTCACATGACAGGAGATCGAGATTTGTTTACTGATCTGGATGAGAAAGATCTTGGACTGCACATCGAGATGGGTGATGATGGTAGATACAGTGCGACTGGTATCAGTACCATTTCCTTTGAGCGGGAGTCTAGTAAACCCTTCGTATTGAAGGAAGTGATGCATGTTCCAGGATTGAAGAAGAATATGATCTCTGTGGTGATGTTAGAAGACAAGGTATATGATGTTGTATTTAGCGAGGGAAAGGCTTTCCTGCGCAGTAAGGAAACTAGTGAAACCTGGAGGATAGGGGTTAGAGTTAAGAACCTTTATGAATTGTAGTAGATAGCTACGCAGCAATGGTAGGCAAGGCAGAAGGAGTGGTGAGCCGGGATGATGGCGAGTTGTGGCACCGGAGATTGGGCCACCTTCACCATGGAGCTTTGAAGATACTGCAGCAAATTTATACTGGGCTTCCTAAGGGTACTCTTGTGCAGTCAGATCAGTGCAAGGGACGTACCTTGGGAAAATTTGTGAAAGCCACCTTTCACGAGAAGGATAGTCGTGCCACGACAATCCTTGAGAGAATTGTACATGTATATGGACTTTTCACAAGAGTTTGGACAAAGAAATCACAGTACTATGTGATATTTAAGTTGATGATTTTTATCAGTGGCTGGATCTTCTTCATGCAGAAGAAGAGTGAGACATACTCAAAGTTCTGTGAGTTCAAGGCACTAGTTGAGAAAGAATCAGGGAAGCAGGTGAAGGCTCTTAGGAGCGACAATGGTGGTGAATTCATCTCTGGAAAATTCGAGGACTTTTGCAGTGCAAAAGGAATTCGAATAGAGCTCATGGCACCTCATAACCCACAACAGAATGGGGTTGCTGAGTGAAAGAACAGAATGATCGTGGGTGCTGCATAGGTGATGTTGCATGATTAGGGACTTCGCATACACTTGTGGGCTGAGGCATGAAATACTACAGTATATGTGTAGAACCATTGTCCTCACAGGATACTTGGCATGAGTACACCCGAGGAGGCATTTTCTGGTAAGACGCTTGATATTTCCCATTTGAGGATTTTTGGTTCACCTGCTTACATTCATGTGACTAAGGATGCCAGGAAGAAGCTAGAGCCGACCGTAGAGGTTGGGATATTTTTGGGGTACACTGATACACCCCACAACTATCGTGTGTATTTTCCAGACAGTCGCAAGAATGTTGTACGACGGGATATCAAATTTCATGAGGAGAAAGCCATGAAGTGTTCTCTTGAGAGGGAGCCACACTTACATGCAGATGAGGAGCTATTAGTTAATAAGGACGAGCTTCAGGATGTGGATCAGCCACAAGATGAAGTTCATGGAGTGGAAGAGACCACTCATGCAGTGCCAACCATCAGAGGGCGAAAGCGCACTACAGAAGCTGAGCGACTGGCTCAAGATGCAGAGAAGGTTGTAGGAGCACCCACATCACAGCGCAGATAGAGACAGTCACCTGATCGGTACACTAGATACATGGCTCTTATGAGCAAGTGTATTGTGACAGAGCCATCCTCTTTCGAGGAAGCTGTGGAGGATTCCACATGGGTAGATGCCATGGTGGAAGAGTATGATTCAATTGTCAGAAAAAGTGCATGGGAGATTGTCCCAAGGCCAGAAGGTAAATCAGTGGTGGGATTGAGATGTATCTACAAAGTGAAGCAGGAAGCTGACGGGAGTGCAGAGAAGTACAAGGCAAGATTTGTTGCTCGAGGCTTCTCATAGATTGAGGGGATTGATTATGAGGATACCTTTGCACCTGTCGCAAGGTACTCTTCCATACGGATGATTCTTTCTCTCTCAGCACAGCTGGGGTGGTAAATTCATCAGATGGATATGAAGACTGCGTTCCTCAATGGAGTGATTGAGGAGGAGGTGTATATAGAGCAGCTCAAAGGTTTTGAGATCTTCAGCAGCGAGTCGCATGTGTGCATGCTCAAGAGAGTGCTCTATGGGTTGAAACAAGCACCTCATGCTTGGTACACATGGATAGACAGTTATTCCATTGGACTTGGATTCTCCAAGAGTGAGGCGGATCAGAACCTATACCAGATTGTGGTGGAGGGTAAGTTTCTGATCATTTTACTTTATGTATATGATTTGATTTTGACAGGTGATGAACTGTTGATACTCTCATGCAAGGTTGATCTTGCCAAAGAGTTTGAGATGAAGGACTTGGGCCTCCTTCATTATTTCGTGGGATTGGAAATTTGGTAGTACAGTGATGGACTGTTTGTGTCTCAAGGCAAGTATGCCCGAGAGATACTAGAGAAGTTTAACATGCATGGCTGCAAGTCTATCGACACTCCTCTTCCTGGTGGATGGAGGAAAGAGGATGCCACTATTTATTGATAGTTGGTGGGGTCGCTTATGTATCTGGTCAGTACATGACCCAACATATGCTATGCTGTTAACCAGATTTCACAAGCTCTGGTTAAGCCTACCATGCTCTACTAGAAGGCAGGCAAGCATGTATTGAGATATCTCAGAGGAACATCGAGATATGGATTATGGTACAGACAGTCAGATGAGGTGAAGCTGTGTGGCTTCATGGATGCAGATTGGGTAGGGATCCCAACGGATAGAAAGAGCACATCTGGATGGATTTTCAGTATCAGGTCGACAGTAGTTTCTTGGTACAGCAGGAAGCAGATATATGTGGCACTCAATTCAACAGAGGCCAAGTATATGGCAGCGAGTTTGGCTGCATGCGAGGCTATATGGATGAGGAAGATCCTGGTCAGGTTGTTCGGTTCACACTTAGATCCTACTGTGATATATTGTGATAATCAGAGTTGTATCAAACTCTCAGTTAATCCAGTATTTCATGATATATCTAAACAAACTGACATCTGGTATCATCATATCAGAGATTGTGTGCAGCGGAGGATCATGTTACCTTCATACATTCCCATGGAGGATCAGGATGCTAATATCTTGACAAAGGCGCTCACCAGGAGAAAATTCGATTACCATAGAGGCAGGATAGGGGTGGCAGATAATCCTTATCTTGTTGAGAGGGAGTGTTGATATTTCAACAAGATGATGAGCTTAGTGGAAAGAAGTCGCCTTCACTAAGTGGGCCCGTAGGATATTTTTGGCGCAAATTCTATTTTTAGACTATGTCTATTTTTAGACATATGGATCATGTTCTATGAGTTGCAGGATGCTATTTGTGGATGGTTGGACAAGTCAGAAAAAATATATGGACTTCTATTTTTAGACATATTGGGCGGAATCTATTTTTATATTTTCAATCTAAAAATAGATATGTCGAATATTATTAGGTCTTAATAATATTTGGACTATAAACATTATCTTATTCTCTTGGAGCACTTCAGTTAAGTGCACAGATGTGGCACAGGAGCTGACAGAAGGAATTACACTATTCCTGAGGGTTAAGTGGAGCTATTACATGGATACTTCAGTTAGAACTCATGTGACAGAGTTTGGTGGAGTTATTGAGCTAGTTGATGGAGTTGTGTTCAGTTTAACTGAGTTAAACATAGTTGAGCTAGTTGTATCTAGTCTAACTGATTGATACACTAGTGAGAGTGGTGTGAATTAATTATTAATTAATTCAATAATTATTAACCCATTAATCAACTAAAGAATACACGTGAATTCATGCGTGCATGGATAGTGTCGTTGAGTCCAAGAAGAGGTAGGTGAAAGAGCAAGCAGGACTATCGCTGTGACTATGTCGCAGGCATGATTCTCGTTAATTCACACATTGATGGAGATGCCAATGAGGATTGTGCATGCTCAAGTGGGATCTTGAAGTTCATTATTCAGAGTCTTATTTAGTGTTTAGTAGAGTGTGCTACTGTGGGTGATATTGAGCTAGGCTTTGTCTACTTGAGCAATATGTGTAGCACCGCATTGTACTAGAGCTTGTGAGGATCTTTTGTACTATGATTGTTACATGATCTCCATGACATATAATATACAGATAGTTGGGGTTTTCAGCTTTAAGCTTTCCCATTAAATACTGTGTTCATATGTGTGATTGTTCGTGGTTTTAATGTGCGCATGCGATTGTTTTTATTTCTGCAATTAATGATCAATGGTAGAAGAGATTCTGTATTGTGCATGAAGTTAAAATAGTGTGTGATTAGGAGAATCTCGGTGAATAATATATCAGTTATTCAAATTTCTACATGTAGATGGTATTCTTGGATAGAATCAAATATACAATACAACGCTCAATACTGTGGGCTAATACCATGCTAATGCCCCTTGCTATCATTATTTTAGAGTGTAAAAGGCATACATGACTTGGATCGTTCTTATCTGCATGTATACGGAACTTATCATCACAAAAACTGTGTATATAATTATCTTGAATGTATATGTGGGTTGCCTTCATAAAATTAGTGTATACATTGCATCCATACGCGTGTTACCTTCATGAAACCTATGTATACATTGTGACATTTTATATTTATCATTTCTCTAGCACTTACTGGAATTCCTTTCTCTGTCACTTCTGAACTGACCTATAGAATCATCATTTTTACATCTTTAAAAAATAGGTTGCTATCAAAAAGGCAGCTCATCAAGCGCTTTACATCAAGTATAGCATCATCAATTAGCTTGCCATCAAGGAAAACATATTGCATCATATTGCCAACAATCTCCCCCTTTGGACTTGATGCCAACCATGATGGTGTTTGATCACCACAAAAGATATGTATGTTAATCATAACCAGTATTCAAACACCAAGATTCTCTCCCCCTTTGACATCAAGGGCAAAGGGTAGATTAATACCAAAACAAGGTTTTGTTTCCCTTGTAGAAAGAAGAGCTCTGTAAATCTAATGTGCACTGAAATTACCATGCTCCCCTTGAGTTCATGCTGAATCTTCAGAAATATTTTTCAATGAAGTACATGACTCTATAACTCAACCGAGTATAACCTTTCCTATCACCAAGGACTCATACTTACTTACATCAATGATCCAACCAAGTGAAATTACATATTTGACTCAACTTCCCAACCAAGTGGGTTTACAAATTTCGAACAATTCCTTACGTGACTGAATATAACAATTTTACGTCATATGTCTCAATATGACCTTTTCATCAAATTACAGATATAACTATTTATGACCAAAACCAAAGAATCTCAAACATGAGATCATAACAAATCAACCAATCAGAATGCCCACAATGCATCTTTTTCCACAAGACAAGTGCTCCCCTTTAGTTTCTAAATCCTGAACACCTTCAACAACCAAATCATCAAAGCATCTTCATCAAGGAGATAAATATCAGAGAATGATATAGAAAGATGAATACTGTAACAACAATAGAGATTACCCAATAGTATCACAACTGTTCTGAAACACTGACTCAGAGAATTTCTATTAGCAAAACCTATACGCAGTTTTACGTAGAGGAACTCACATATATACTCGATTTTCCTTTCTGGAACCCATGTATTGAATTTAATCTTCTGAAATTAAGCAGATTTGATCAGAGAGGCAGAGATAACTCCCAGCTTCTATCTGATATATTTGAATGCTTCCCAAGGTAGAAGTTTACTAAATATATCAGTAGCTTATTCTTTGGAGGGAACATACTCCAATTTAACATTTTTTTCAAGCACTTGTTCACGTAGGAAGTGATACTTTATAGGAATGTTCTTGGTATTGGAATGGATAACAGGATTCTTTGAGATTCTAATGGCACTTGTATTATCACACAGAATTGAGATGGGAATTGAAAATTTGATTTGAATGTCTTGTAAAGTCTGTATCATCCAAAGTAGTTGTGTGCAACATGATGCGTTGTTGTAGATAAGGCAATATAACTTTGTTTCTTGCTGAACCAAGATACCAATCGGGGCCCCATATAGAATGCACCACAACTAGTGTTTTTTTGGTCATCAACATTTCCAGCCCAATCCACATCTGTGTAAGCATGAAGAGTGAGGTCAACATTCTTTGGGTACCATAGACCAAAGTCTTGAGTCCCTTGTAGATATTTGAATATTATTTTTACAGCCTGAAGGTGTGACTTTTTTGGATTAGCTTGGAATCGTCCAACAATCCCAACTACATGTGTAATGTCCAGTCTTGTCCCCATTAGATAAAGCAGACTTCCAATCATGGATCTGTATTCTAGTTGATTCACTGTGGGAGAATCATCATGATAACTGAGGTTACACCCAGTTACCATTGGTGGACTTACAGGTTTGTAGTCTTCCATCCCATACTTCTTCAGAATTTGCTTAAGATATTTTTCTTGTGATAAAAATATGCCATCTATTGCTTGTTGCACTTGTAAGCCAAGAAAAAATGTTGGTTCCCCAAGTAAAGAAATTTCAAATTCTTGTTGCATAACAAAAGAAAATTTCTGACTCATGGACTCTTCATTACTCCCAAAAATGATGTCATCAACATATACAACTACAATTAATAGCTTATCATTTTCAATTTTTGTGTATAAGTTGCTATCAGCAGATCCCTTTGAAAAAGCTTGTTGATGAAGATATTTGTCAAGATGATAGTACCATGCCCTTGGAGCTTGTTTGGGACCATCTAAAGCCTTTTTAAGTTTGCAAACATTTTTTTCATCATTTCCCAAAATAAATCCTTCTGGTTGTTCTATATACACTTCTTATTCTAGATCACCATTGAGGAAAGTAGATTTAACATCCATTTGATAAAATTTGAATTGTTGAAAGCTTGAAAAGGAAAGAAACATTCTTATGGCTTCAAGTCTAGCTACAGGAGCAAATTTTTCTTCAAATTCTATACATTCTTGTTGAGCATACCCTTTACAACCAAGTATAGCTTTGTTTCTAATAACATCTCCATTTTCATTTAACTTTTTCTTTGAATATCCATTTTGTTCCAATAACATTTTTATCATGAGGTCTTGGAACCAATTCCCAAGTATGATTCTTTTCAATCTGATCAAGTTCTTCATTCATGGCTTGAATCCAACATTCATCTTTGCTAGCTTGATTGAAATTTTGTGGTTCAATAGTGGATAGAAATGCCAGATAACTAGGAGATCCTACAAGAGTCCTTCTTGTTTGGACACATGATCCCTTTTCTCCGAAAATTTGAGATTCTAGATGATTCTTTTGAACATACCTGGATGGAGCCTTTTCAGATAGATATTCTTCTGGTGCTTCATTGGGTTCACCTTCTATATTGTTGCTGATTGATGCAAGAATATATACATCACCATCATCTTCTTTTGTTGTTGGTATTTCCCTTTTAGGAGCTGAGAGAGGCTCATCAATTACAACATCAATGCATTCAACAATCTTTCAAAGTCTTTTATTGTAACATTTATATTCTTTACTTAGACTAGAAGAATAGCCAAGAAATATTCCTTCATCTGCTCTAGGTTCAAACTTACCAAGTTTTTCATCATTGTTCTTGATAAAACATTTTCTTCCAAAAACTCTAAAATGCTTTACAGTTGGAAGATTACCATACCAGAGCTCAGAAGGATTTTTATCACTGTTCACATGAACATGAGCCTTGTTTAGAATATTTACTGTGGTATATGTTTCTTCTCCCCAAAAGGTATCAAGTGTTCCAAAATCATCAAGCATAGCACAAGCCATTTGTTGAACTATTCTATTCATTCTTTCAACCACGCCATTTTGTTGTGGGGTTCCAGCTACAGAGAACTATATGTGTATGCCATGTTGTTCACAGAAATCAAAGAATTCATCTAATATATATTCCCCTCCTCGGTCAGATCTAAGACATTTGATTTTCAGATCTAATTCATTTTCAACCAGGGCTTTAAAGATCTGAAAATTTTCAAATGCTTCATCTTTGTGTTTTAGTAAACCAATCCAACACATTCTAGAGAAGTCATCAATAAGCAGAATATAGTATTGTTCTCCACAGGGTGATTTTTTCCTCATAGGTCCACATAAATCAGTGTGTATGAGTTCAAGAGGCTTACTTGATGATCCTTGTTTGGCATTGAATTGCACTCTGGTTTTCTTACCAAATTGGAAAGATTTTCATATGGTACTTTTAGGCAAAGTTGTGCGGGGAAGATCACGAACTGCTTTGAGTCTGCTAGATTTGCTAATTTGAGAAAATATCAAATGCCTCAATCTTCTGTTCCATAACCAATTTTCTGAATATTTTTCCAAGTAACATTGTTCTTTGCAACCTTTCAGTACATACAGATTGCTTGGTGTTCTAGTTCCTTTTATTACTATTTTTCTTGTGTCAATTTCACGTACCACACATTCATTGGAACTAAAGACAACTTCATTTCCTTGATCACACATTTGACTCACACTCAATAGGTTATGCTTTAATCCATCCACATACATAACATTGTTATCTTTGACCTTTCATTTTAGAAAAATAGAACCTTTTCCTATAATGACAGCAGGAGTATCATTTCCAAAGGTAACATTCTTTTCTCTTTCTTGAGAATTGTATGCAAGGAGTTTATTTCTATCACCTGTCATGTGCTTTGAGAATTTGTTATCAATGTACCATTGATTTTCTTCCCCTTCTGAAAATAAGGCTATGCCACAGTTCTCAACCTGTAAATCCTTCTTTCTCCATACCTTGGAATTTTAAGGTATATGCTCTTTTGGCTGAAGTTTGCTCCTGCATTCAGATTCTTCATGACCAAATTTATTGCAATAAGCACATTCAGTGTCATTTTGAAGAGGAGAAAATTTGTTATAAGTATTCTTCTTTGTTCCAGTCTCATTTTTTTTCTTTCTTGCTTCTCTAGTCATGATGGTTTTGTATGCAACACATTGAACAACTTTGTGACCAAAATTATGACATGAGAAACATTGCCCATTAAAGAAGAAATTTTTGTGATCATGAAACTTCTATTTGTGTTTAATTTCTGATTGGCCTTTCTTTGATTGATATTTCTACTATTTTTCTTTGTATTAAAGTGGTCATGCTTTACCTGTGAAGTTTCTTTGGTCTCTTGCTGAGTGACAGAATGTTGTAGGTTGTCTTGAGCTACAATTAGATAGATTGGTGCTGAAGACTGAGATGTCTCTCCAATATAACCAAGAACTGTTTTTATAAGAGGGGAGCGTTGTACCTTGATAATTTCATCTAAGGTTTCAAATTCTTTAGAAAATCTAAGATTTAAAGAGTTCACTTTCTCAATTTCCTTTCTTAGACTTATTATTTCATATTCTAATTTCTCATTGTGCTTCTCTTTTTCCATAAGCTGATTTTTTAGAGTATCTATGGCAATTTTGTTTTCTTCCAAACATATTTTGAGATGATTTATTTCTTCAAGAAAGTCCTTTTCTTCTAATGCATCCATAAAGGTATCACTAGAGTCCTTTTCAAAAGCCATAAGAAGTCTAATATCTTGATCAGATTCTCCTTCTTCACTATTTGATAAACCATCACTATCTTCATGAGTATAATAGATTTTTCTATTGATAAACCGTTTCTTATTTCCTCTAGCCACTTCTTTTCCCTTTTCATGACTATATTTATGGGGAAATTTAGCAGCATAATGACCAACTCTTCCACAGGAAAAATATTTAAAAGGAAGCTTACCTCTGAATATTCCAATGCCAAGTTGTAGCTTCTTTAAGAAATTTATCTCATCTTCTTCTGAAACATACCCTGATCTTTCTTGTTCTTCTACTTCCTTTCCTTTTGCAGCAACTCTAAAGAAGTCAAAATACCATGGATTTGAACAATAGTAAGAGTTTGTAGATCCTGCTTCTCTTCAATGGCAGACACTTTTGACTCGAATTTGGAAGTTAGAGATCTTAAAACCTTTTCTACCAGAGTAGTGTCAGTTATGGTTTCACCCAGATTTATCATACAATTTACAATATCATCTAGACGTAAGAAGAAACTGGCAATGCTTTCCTCATTATGCATTCTGATATTTTCATATTGAATTCTGAGAGTTTGGAGTTTATCACTTATTACCTTGGTATCACCTTCATAGCTTAGAATTATTTTGTCCCATATATCCTTTGTTGTATTCAACGGCATGACTTTGACAAATTTTGATTCAGTCAGACTTCCCAATAATGCATTGACCGCCTTTGCATTGGTTTCATATTTCTTTATTTCTGCTGCATCTGTTGGAACTGATGTGGGATATTGATAACCTCCTTCAACTATGGCGCATACATCTGCTCCAAGGGACTAAAGATAGGATATTATCCTTATCTTCCAGAAGATTAAATTGTTTTCGTTGAAGAGAGGAGGCCTGATAGATGTTGTCCCATCTTGATTGCTCATCTTAGCTGATCTTCCTTCTAGTGATTGAGCTTCTTCAGAAGGACTTGCTTTGATACCAATTGTTTGAAAAATACTGAGAGGGGGGGATGAATCAGTATTTAGAGCTTTCTAAACATATTTTAACTTTTTATTTTACATAATTCCATATGTAGATTTTATGAAACTAACTTGTGTATACACGCACAAATAATGAAATAAAATAGCGTATACGGATATACTGTTACAGATTAGAAAAAAAAATTAGGAACAGTCTTTAACTCAGTTTATCAGTCATGCATATGTTAGATAATCAGTAAATATGTACAATAACAGTAGTATAAATCATCACACAAATGAAACACACATGAACACCAATATTTAAGGTGGAAACCCAATTCGGGAGAAAACCACCGTTGTTGTCATCTCTGTCTTCAATATTTATTATATGGAAAAATGTTTACAATATTGTACTAATGTAGACTCATATCAGTATGCAGGTATCTACCTGTAGAAGGCTGCAACCTTCTCTCGTTTTCTAGTTGCTATTGGAAGGGAGCTACAACCCCCTAATCTCATTTACCAGCCACTACTAGAAGGGAGCTTCAACCCCCTGATCAGAACACCAGCTTCTATTGGCAGGAAGATTATACTTCCATACTGAAGCCTTCAACCCTTAGAACCACTGCAGACCACATTTCATAAATTTTCATACTAGATCAAACAGCATCAACACAACCTTTTATAAACATCAAAAACTATAGACTTTACCCAATACTTCAATCAGAACAGTGAGACCACTGTAGCCAGAACTCAAAAATAACCCAAAATTCAAAATAAATATGCAGATACAAACTCAACGCTGAACATTCATCAACTTAAAAGGAATTCTCTACTTCGTTTCAATAAACCCGCATGTATATGCGCTTTCCTTCACACCAACCCGCGTATACCTCTGTGCATACTATTTATCAGAATGTAACCAATCTCAGATCCAGATCTGAGTCTTTCAGTCTGATATCTTTAGAACTGAAGAACCCTTCATCAGTTAGTCAACATCAACCATGTTTATTCTCTCATTGATCAGATTTGTACGTAATCAACTTAGCATCATATACAGTATTCAAACAACCTAGATCTACAAGAAGACTTCATTGACAGACAACAGAAGAATAGCAGGAATAACAGAAAAACCTCTGCAATAAGCTTTAGAAAGCCCTAACTTCCTTACGCACCTTTTTTGAAGAAGACCCGTGTATATACGCTTTTTTACTAAGGTGAACTAGCGTAGAGATCTGTAAATATAAATTTTGCAGAATGAAGCAGATCCATAGAACTTACCTAGATTTCTTCACTTGTCTTTAGCAAACTTGCACCAAGTCATAGATCTAATCATCTCTTCAATGGATCACACAAGAGCATAGTCATTTCAGATATAGAGATCCTGAAACATCATTGTATCCATAGGTGCATCATAGATTCAGATCTATCAATTAAAATAGAGTTCATCCCATGCAGATATACCTTAGAGAAAATTATTCAGTAACAACCCTTACTCATGCACACTTTGCACTATGATCTTCTTCTCCTTATATAGATTTAACTTTTACCAATACCATGAGTCAAAACCACACAACTGCAGATGGTATTCTTGGAAGGAATCAAATAGAAAATACAACGCTCAATACTGTGGGCTAATACCATGGTAATTCCCCTTGGCATCAAAATTTTAGAGCGTAAAAGGCATACGCGACTTGGATCATTCTTATCCACGTGTATACGTAACTTATCATCATAAAAATTGCATATATACTTATCCTGAATGTATACACGGGTTGCCTTCATAAAATTAGCTTATACATTGCATCCATATGTGTGTTGCCTTCATCAAACCTGCGTATACATTGTGACATCGTATATTTATCATTTCTCTAGCACTTACTAGAATTCCTTTCTCTGTCACTTATGAACTGACCTGTAGAATCATCATTTTTGCATATTTAAAAAATAGGTTGCTATAAAAATGGCAACTCATCAAGAGGTTTCCATCAAGTAAAACATCATCAAGTAGCTTGCCATCAAGGATAACATATTGAATCATATTTCCAACAGAAAGGGCCAGTAGCACAGGGGTTTGTTGGCAAACCTTAACTCCAAACCTTGGTCAGGACCCCTTAAGACAACACCTGCTACATTGAAATATGCAGCTCTCAGGTGGTTTATATGGTTGAGGTCAAACTCCATTTCAACTTGGGATGAAATGAAGAAGGTATTCCTAAGAAAGTACCAAGACTACTGTAAGACTAAAGACCTCAGAGAAGAGATTTTTTAGATGACTCAAAAGGAAGGAGAGAGCCTTGAATATTGGGTAGAAATATTACAATACAATTTGTAGAGATATAATATGAATAAATTGGATAGAGAGACCAAGAGAACGATTTTCTTAGGGCAATCAGACCAGAATATCTGTAGGTCTTAAATCTAATGGGAGCAGGCAATGTATCGAAGCTAAGTTATGATGATGCATGTGAGCTTTGTAAAAGATATTCAAGAGGAAATTCCAAGGATGGAGGAGGACCAAGAGATTTTTTGGCTTGAGGGGTCCTGACCCAGGTTCGGAGGTTAAGGTTTGCCAACAAACCCCTATACTATTGGCCCTTTCGAACATGACCTATTTGCACAGGCCAAGGTCTCACCCGAAGTAGTATGGGAGGGTGATGGATCCTAGTTTCCGCACCCTGATAGAGAGTAGGTAATTCGAGGCAGATCTATGTTATAGCTTACTAGGTTCACACAGAATGATAACTCTTTTAACAGTGTAATCCACATATAACCATAACAGAGCTATCAAATCTAATCAGTACATTCACATCCACGTGCGCATTACTCAATACCATCACAGAGCACTATAATCGCAGCCAATATCATATCACAGATATACTCATGCCAATTCAGATAACACACAGATAATTCAATGATACTTCTCATTCATTAATATCAAATATTCACTTACAACCCAAACACAGCCCACACACACAGCCTAGTGGGGTATGCACATAGTAGGACTGAGGATCTTTGTGCACACATCCAGCAGGAGTCCTTACCCAAAAAACCCAAAAAAATCTTAACGATTCGCATATAGCATCAATCTATTGACTTACTTATAACTAGACCCAACTATCTATCCATTTATAATATCGTAGCCTTCGCTATCCTATGGTCCGCAAACCATGGTTTGCGGACCCTAGAGCTACCCTTTAACGCATTACAAACATTAGGGGATTTGAGCCACCCTAAAACCCCTACGCAGGACCGACTATTACAAAATTATTCAAAAATGCAGGTTAGGGACCCCTGTTCCAACAAGATCCTTCTTCCAAGCTTGTCAAATCAATTGTCGGAGCTAGAGTAACCAGAGCTGAAATGGGTAATTTATTTAGCATTTTTAAAATTGATATTCTTAGCACTTTATCTTGACAATTGGATGTTTTTCATGCTAAGAGGAAATAGGATGAACTGGAGAAAGCCTTGGCGGTGTTCTTCTCCAAATGTAGGAAGATATATGATATAAGGGGATGCCCTGCTGATAGTATCAAGGTATGCCGAATTTGTGAGGTTGAGCATTCCACTGATCAATGTCCTTCTCTTCCTTAAATTAAAGCAACATACATAGAAGATCAAGGAGTTTCCAATGCACTTTATGTAATGGCACCTCAGAGACCATGGACGCCACATCCTATAGGTATGTCACAGTCAAATTTTAAATTTCCTTATGCTCAAAATAAGATGTGGAATGTTCCAATGCCCTAGAAGCCTTGGCCTCCTTAACAGACTTGGCATGGGAACTATTCTTATCCTAATACACAAAGTTTCCCAACTCAAAAATTTCATTCACATCCCACACCGCAAAAAATGATACAACTGCAACAACAAATTTGATTGACTTCCTCACCAAATCAACCTTGACCCACATAGCTTCCTGCTCAACCAGTGTCTAATCCCAACAGTAAAACCATCTACTCTTCTCACAAAATTGGATTGGTCACTTATCCCACCTTTCCTACCTAATGTATTGCATCTCAATCACTGTAAGAATTTTATGACCATGTGTTACAGGAATTTCCTGTGTATCTACAGGAAATGCATGTTCCTATACAGTTGCATGAGTTACCTATGCAGCTACAGGAAATCAACCTTAGGTCTGGAAAAGTGGTGACTCAGCCTGAAATAATTGAGGAGATTGTAGACGAAGAAACCTTAGAGATTCCTGAAGAGGAAAACACACCTGAACCAGCAAAACCATTCACGTCAAGGCCATAATAACCTTCCTGATCTCTTACAGTCCAGCCTCCTTTTCCAGAGAGGTTGGAAATGGAAATTAAAACAAGACAGCCTGAATTTGATCTTGTGTCTGAAATAAGAAATATGTGCATCAAGATCCCATTACTGCAAGAAATAAAGGGCAATCCAATATATGCCAAAATAGTGATGGAACTATGTACCAAGGAACCAGGGAGACAAAATAAAGAACCCTCAACAATTCAAGTAGGTGGAAATATTGCAAGTTTAATTTCTACCAGATTTGTTACTGAAAAATATGTGGATCCTAGAATCCCTGTGATGACCACCTTCATCAATGGATACCCCATAAATAAATGTTTTAGTGATTTAGGTGCAAGCATAAATGTGATGACTATGGAAAATTTATCTCATATAGGATCCTTTGACTTATTACCCACTCCTACCATGTTAGAATTAGCAGATAGGTCTAAGGTAAAGCCAGAGGGGGTTTTCGAAGACATTTTCATATCATTGGATTCTTGGGAGTACCCTACAGATTTTTATGTTCTTCAACCTAAAACTAACTTGGGAGGGAACCCATTGATATTGGGGAGACCATGGCTAGCCAAAACTGATGCCTACATAGCATGTAGATCTCGAAACATGACTATCACTCATGGGGCTGAAAAAAACATATCAACTTATATCCCCCTGCTAAACCCCTCTTGAGATCAGAAAACACACATTGGGTTGAAGAAGAAGAAGAACATGATTCAGAAGGTACCCACCCAGTTTTAACAATAGCCAAAGCCATGACTCTTAAGGAAGATTCTGAGGAAAATATGATAATTTTTTGTATTTCTAATCTTGATTTCCCACAGCATTTAGAAGGACAATCTATTCATAATTTAGATATCATTACTGATCTACAAGATTTTTATGAACATAGTTCAACTTCTGAATTACATTCATCCCTCTTATCTACATTTCCTGCATATTCAATTTCTGAATGGGGGAGTAAGCCAGTGGAATTTTTTCCTAAAAAATATTTAAACATTAATTTTTCCTTAACTCATGAACAAGAAAAGAAATTAATTCAAACATTGAAAATTTTTTCAGATACATTTGCATGGGAATATAATAATATGAGAGGCATTCACCCAAACACATGAATTCATCACATTTATATAGAAGAAAATGCTAGGCTCGTGAGACAACCACAAACGAGGATGAACCCTGCATTAAGGGAAATTGTAAAATATGAATTACAAAAATTGTTAAATGTAGGATTCATCTATCCTATCTCAAATAGCCAGTGGGTATCCCCACTAGTCATTGTCCCCAAGAAAAATGGTAAATGGTGAGTGTGTGTACATTACAGGGAACTAAACAAAGCACCATTAAAATACCATTTCAATTTAACATTTATAGACCAAGTAATGGATACTCTAGCCGGGAAAAAGTACTTTTCCTCCCTAGATGGATTCAGCAGATACAATCAGATTAGGATAGCCCCTAAGGATCAAGAAAAGACAATTTTTACATGTCCCTAGGGTACCTATGCATAAAAATTATTACCATTTGGTCTATGCATCGCACCAGCCACATTTCAATGGGCGGTCCTTGGTATTTTCTCTGATCCTTTGCATGATTGTGTATAAGTTTATATGGATGATTTTATAGTTATGGGTGATACTTTTGAAGAAGCTTTACATAATATTGAAAAAAAATTGCAGAGATGTAGGGAAACTAATCTTTCATTAAGTAGTGAAATTTTTTTTATGATTATGACTGAAGGTATTGTTTTGGGTCATCATGTTTCTGCTGCAGGAATTAAGGTCGATCCAACAAATATTGAGGTTATTGTAAAGCTGCCTCCACCAATAAATCAAAAGGGAGTTCGTAGTTTTCTTGGACATGTAGGTTACTACAAAAGGTTTGTTGAAAACTTTACAAAGGTAGCCTCTCCATTATTTAAATTATTAACTAAAGAATATGAATTTCAATGGAATGATGAGTGTCAACCTACATTTGATAAACTCAAGGAAAATATTTCTTTAACACCTTTCTTGAGAGGCCCAGATTGGAATTTTCATTTTCATATTTCCACTGATGCCTCCAATTCAACCATAGGAGCAGTATT
Source organism: Pinus albicaulis (assembly GCA_034641835.2). Taxonomy (NCBI): domain Eukaryota; kingdom Viridiplantae; phylum Streptophyta; class Pinopsida; order Pinales; family Pinaceae; genus Pinus; species Pinus albicaulis. The sequence continues at coordinate 113,048,025 of CM076577.1, read as the reverse complement.
GGGTCAAAAGGAGGATCCTATAACCCATGCCATTTATTTTATTAGTAAAAATTTGACTCCTGCAAAACTGAATTACATGGTAACTGAAAAATAATTCCTTGTTGTGATTTATGATATTAACAATTTTAGACACCACATCACGGGTTATGAAGCTTTTGTACACACAGATCATTATGTTATTCATTATCTCTTGAATAAAAAAATCACTAATGGAAGAATTACTAGGTGGCTTTTGCTGCTGCGGGTATTTGACATCACAGTATTGGATAGATTGGGAAAAGAAAATCAGGTAGTTGATTTCTTTTCTAGGCTCAACCATGCAGGTGAGGATGTTCCTGTTAATGATAAATTTCCAGATGAAAATTTGTTTTCCATCTCTGTTAAAACACCTTGGCTTGCAGACATGGCCAATTATCTTTCTATAGGAAATTTTCCACCTTACTTTTCATCTAATCAGGAAAAGAGAATCATTAGGAAAAGTGTTGATTATTCTTGGATTAGGAGAGATCCCTTTTTTACTGGACTTGATTTGATTATCCACAAGTATGTCAAAGAAGATGAGATCTATGAGATCCTAAGAGCCTATCATGGTGAACCTTGTGGAGGACACTTTGTAAAAAAACAGACAACTTATAATATCCTTCGCACAGGTTATTGTTGGCCTAATCTCTTCAAGGATGAAAAGGAGTATGTTTGGAAGTGTGATAGCTTCCAGAGAATGGGTCGGCTTGTCCAATCATATGAGATGAATTTACAGCCACAGGTTCTCATAGAACCATTTAAGAGGTGGGATCTTGATTTTTTAGGTCCCATAAATCCTATATCCAAAGGTAAGAACTATATTTTGGTTTGTACTGATTATGTGACAAAGTGGGTGGATGCAAGAGCACTACCTAGAGTAATGGAAAAAGCAGTGGCAGATTTTCTTTTCTCTGATATTTTTGTAATATTTGGAGTATGTAGGGAAATAATTACTAATCAGGGTGCTCAGTTTGTGTCTAATATTATGTAGGAAATGGTGCAAAAATATCATATTACCCACCAGAAGTTCACTCCTTATCATCCACGGGCCAATGGGTGGGTGGAATCAACCAACAAGGTGTTGGAAACAATCCTTACCAAGACAGTGCAGTTACACAAGAAGGATTGGTCTGACAGACTTATTGAGGCCTTGTGGGCTTACTAGATCACATGGAGGGGTACCACTTGCTTCTCTCCGTATGAACTAGTGTATGGAAAACAAGTTTTGTTGCCCATCGAATTTCAGATCAAAACCTTTATAATGGCATTAGATTTGGGTATAAACATTGATGAAGCACAACAACAGAGAATCTTGTAGCTCAATGAGTTAGATGAGATTAGGCAGGATGATTTTCAGCATACTGACTTGATCCAACAACAAAGGGCTAAATGGAACAACAGATACATCAAGAAGAAGCAATTCAAAGAGGGATACTTGGCATTGTTGTATGATTCTAAATTTAAAAACTTCAAAGGGAAATTTAACACACATTGGATAAGCCCCTGTGAGATTGAAAAATCTTTTGATAATGGATTGGTTTGGATTAAAATTATTGATGATGAGAATGTTACATTCTTGGTGAATGGGCACAGACTCAAGCTATATCAAAAACCCCATTCTAAGGAGGAAATTGTGGAAGAAATTGTGAGGAAGAAAGAGTTGGAGATGGTAAGGGAAGTGATTCTTCCTTCCACTGTCTCTTCCTAATTTCCCTGTTGATACAATGAGGTCACTCTATTCCTCCTTGTGCTCGATAAACCATGAGAGGAATGTTTATTGGGTATAGGTTTATTCCTTTTTTCCAGGCCCAATGGACTACTTATGGAAAAGGAACCCCCTGGAGTCTTCTTTTTTTGTATTTTAGAATCTCTAAAATTGAAATATGGCGAGCATGGACTGCCACTAGGCTCGTTAAAGACACAAGTCAATAGATAATTTTGGATCCTCTTAATAAAATTTGTTTTTTTAGTTAATCTATGGATTTCTTGTGTTGGACTAATGCGTGATTTCTTAAGGCCCTCCTTCCAACAATTATGGCCCATCGACATCCAAAAATTATCTAGGTGCAGGATTAGAGCCTTATGATGCCTTGAAGTTTGTATGCCCCCATGATAGGCTACCTCGCCAATGTTAATGGAGAATCATCATGGCTTATTTACTACTGGATCCTACAGGGGGTTCAACAACAACTCATATATTCACACCTGATAGGATGCATCAGGATACCTTGTTCCTCACTCTCATTAATGTTGATGGACCTTGCATTAGTTAATAGTTGACCTCAATGGATGGTAATCTAGTGAGGCCATTGCACATTCGACATCAGCACATTCATTCATATGCAATGGAGTGTACACAATGGGTGAAGAAAGTTCACAATTATTTCAATTCCCGCATAATTTTCATCAGTTTCATTTCGATTCCGGAAGAATATTTAATAGTTATTTCTGCAGAATGTTCAACAGTTGTAGTTTTAATTCCTGTAGAAAGTTCGAAAGTTAGTTTTAAATTCCTGCAAAAAAATTGTTAGGCATAGAAACACCTGGGTTTCCTGAAAATACAAAAGAAAAGAAAAATCATTAAACAGAACATTAGATTAAAATCATGTAATAAAGTACTAACAATCATTATTTGGTTAAGGTTGTGCATTATATGTCTTATGTAATAGGTTATCATTGCAAGAGAAAGCTACGTCATCGAGGACAGGACTGTTGAAGGTAAGAGGTAAAGTAAAGTCGGTGATAAGATGTTCGAGGTAAAGGTATAATGATGCTTTAATTTTTATTTTTTTTAAATTTCGCATAACTAAGGCTATGGTAACACTTGCGGCCATGAGACATTACAGAATTAATCCCATGACCTGTCATCATCATGCAGACAGTGGCTGTACTTCCGAGGTCTATCTTGCAGGTCAGATTATGATGGAAATCATGATCACAAACTACCACCGAAAAAGCCCTGCATTTCCTATTTAGTTCCTTCCGCTATCGAAACCGTTGCATAAGTCTTGGACTATATTCCCACAACCTGCATTTTCTCTAATTATTTTGTCCTCAATTTCCTTTTCTATTTCCTCACTTGCCTATCCATTTTCTCCTCCACCATGTCTAAGCTCTAAGCCCCCATCCAATTTGAGCCACAGAGCCTTGCGCTGCTGGAAGTTGATCCTCGCAACAAGGTGAGAATAGAAAAGGCGAGATGCCTGCCTTTCTTCCAGAGGTTCAACGGCCATAACTCTGAAGTAACAAAATATTTTTCCCTGAACCTGAATGGGGATAAAGCACAGGTTGGAAACATACAGTTCAAGTTGACGGATGACTTGGTGGCACGGGCATGTGGAATTCCACAAGATGGAGAGCGATGGTTTAAAAATTGCCGCTTCAACAAAGAACTGTGTGCATCTTTCCTGCAGAAGGATCACTCAAACCGCGACTGGAGTAAAGGGATTCCAAAGGATTTTTTAAGGAGTTAGTATCATTAATTACTATTTTTCCTACAAAAGTATGTTACATGTGAGGGTCTCTCTGGCCTCGCATTCCTGTTTCATATTAGGCTTCTCAGACAGTTCCGAGACAAGCCCCTAAATTTTCCCTATTATTTAAAAATGGCATTGATCAAAATTTCCACGGTCGTGAAAGAGAGGGTCGTCCACTTAGAGTAAAACCTCTACCATCACAGGTTGGTGAAGATTATTCTAGTGGAAGTCCTACAGAAAAAAAAAAATTCATGGCAGGATTTTCTGATAGAAAGCCATTTTGTGAATGTTAGAGATTCCAACTCCTTAGGAGTCAGGAAGGAAAATCCCAAGAGAAACCGAAGAAGAAACCACAACCCCATGGACCAAGGGTGAAAGAAGATGATGGGGATGAAGAAGTTATGGTGACTGGTGAAACTACTGTTGAGGACTCCCAATAGAAGAAGCCTTCTACCCCTCCTAAACGATATATGTTCCACTCAGCTCAAGATCAAGTAAAGACATGGGTTTTGAAGGGAATTTGCTGCATATGGAAGCTGTCCTATTTATTGTTCTGAATCCTCTTTTTCAACCACCCAAACCTCTAGATATTCTCTCATGCCCACATGGAGAAACAACTTCAGCCACACAATGGAAATCATCTAATACATGCTTCCAGTCATGGATTAGACTCAACAGAAGTTTACTTTTTCAATTTGTATCTGCATCATTGGCTGTAAGCTTAGATTACTGATCTACTTTGTTTAAGCCAAATATGGGCTTTGAGAAATGTATAAATTTGATGTATTTCTCTTTGTAAAGGAGTTTGGGTTGGGATTGTTGTTGATAGCAAGATATCAGATTGTACTTTACTGTAATTTCCAGATTAATAAAATAGTCTATGTTCTGTTTAACTTTCTGATAAGCCACTTCAACTTTTGAAGGAGTTGTGAGTGAGGGAGGGCCCACTTCGCTCACAACTCCCACACCATAGTGTGTGTTTTATTTCTGTTTCATTTATGCATTAATAATTCCTGTTCACAGCTAGTGCTTTCTTTCTACATTTCCTACATCAAAATGCTAATTGGTTAAGTGATTTCATTCTTTATGTTAATGACTTCTTTTCATTTGATCAATTTTTGGATTCATACTCTTTAAGTTGGATTCTTGATTATGGTTTATCTTTTATCTTTTATTGCATCAATATCAGCAAACCCAAGTGCTGTAGAGGGATGTCATAAGCCACTCCATAGCCATTGCTGCTAAAGTATTGATACAGGAAATAAGCATGAGTTGTTGATTGTTTTTTGATATTTATCTTTTCATGGTCAATATCAGCAATCCTAAGTGTTGTAGAGGGATGATATATGCCACTCCATAGCCATTGCTGTCAAGTATTGACATAGGAAAGAAGCATTAGTTGATGTGTGTATAATTTATTAACACTTGAAGTAATCAGACCGCATATACTTTGCACTGCATCTCATCAATTTACCATCCTGGGTTGAAAATTTATGATTGGAAAATTATAAGCATATAATTTGAGTCAACACTAGGTCCATGAGCCTCAATTACTGTATTTCCATAGATTTTAGCTCAGGTTTGGAGTTCAAAAATCTCCATGCCATAAATGGAAGATGACCCTTCACCAGAAGGATGAGTACCAACATTGCCCCTTTGGGGGGTTGTGGCAGGTTTGCAACCATGTGTTGCTACTGCTGCAGATTAGGAAAGGGATTGTGAAGGACAGAAGGTGTCCTTCTAGAGTCCTTTTGTGTGATAAAATCTATGCATTCCTACAACCGAGGAAATTTATATGTCAAGTGGTCCTCCACACAAATGTTTCAAGGGAATATCATAGGTTTCTCCTTTCCTTTTCCATTTTTAGTAGTGCTTCTTTGATTGGGATTATTCTGAGTGTTGGGATGCTCTTTCGAAGGAGCGGTATTTTTCTTATTCTTCTTGTTCTTGTCGTTCGGTTTTTGTGTAAAATGCAGAGATTGTACCTCAGCGATAGGAAGAGTAGCCAATTGGGTAGGGGCGATGGCATCAAAATTGGCTGGGAAGCTTTCCCACTAAGCTACTTTACAGCTACACTAGAAGTCGCACCAACAAGGTCGTCAACATGCGCTCTGGGTAACTAAGTAGCAAGAGGATTTGGGTTGCCAGGGGCATGGGGGAGTAACTCATACAACGTTCTAGATTGTGAATATACAAGATCTATATGTTGTGCACGATGGATGGATTGGTCTTTGATGACCGCACCAGACAAGAAAACATCTTCAACAAGGGGTGGCAAGAGTGACTTACAAAACTAGTTCGATAATAGATGATATGGGATTGGTGCTTTGACTAACCTCCGCCTACATCTAAATTCATGAATGTAATCAGAGATATGGGTGGCGATGTCTTGGAGCAATGAACTTAAGAGTTTTGTTTTGGTTTCGTATCGAATAGATAATTGAAAGTTCTTAAGAAATTTTGTTACTAAGGAACCAAAAGTATTGATTGCAACTCGTGGCAACTCGGTGTACCATTTGGCAGCGTTGCCTATGAGAGTGTGTGGGAAAAGTTTGAGCTGGATACTATCATCTACCATGGAGTTAGAAATAGGCCATAGATGAAAGGTGGTGATGTGTGTAGCCATATCCTCCCCTTATTTCCTTGGAACTTATGGATGTTAGATGGAATCTTATGTGGCATTGGAGGCCAAAGAGGGCTATGATTGATAGGATCATTGGTCAATTTATATATATCATGGATGTTTAAAGCTGCAAAGAATGGAAATTGTGTGGTTTCCCCCAAGTCTAACCAAGGAGGGGTTAGCTGACCATTTGGACCGTAGGGTCCTCCCATCAAAGTGTTTCCAACATGATAAGTAGGACATTGTTGATAACAATTTCCAGCTAGTGGAGGTGTAGGGATGTAAGGTTGTTGTTAATAGGGGATGATGTACTAGGGGGGAAACAGCTAGTTGCCCCAAGGGTAATAGTTTCCCCCTTGCCCAAATTATTTTTTGGGAAGGGTCTCCCATATAGACGTGATAGAGTTAGCTCGTGGCATACTAATATTCACATAATTGACCATTGGCATAGACCCTACACCATAAATTTCACCACTAAGAGGAATGGCATTAACAATCGATGGACCTTCTTGTCCCATAGAATGTAGGGGTACCAAAGTGCCCCATTGGCATATAAGTGTTGGTAACAATACCCCCTGGCATAGTAGCCATGCAGTTCGAAATAAACAATGGATTCCAACCAAAAGGGTTGCTAAAATGAACCGAAGTAGCCCCGCTAGTGGGAGCGGAAGCTGGGGGTCTAGGTGCAGACATGATGGGAGCGGATACCAAAGGCTTCGGAATTCCACTCGCAGTTTTTGTGACCAAGTTGTTAGCACTACGCATATGCTAGCTACTAGGGTTTCCAATCAGTTGTGTAGAACTGACAACTGGCAGGGAAGATGGTGGTGGAACTGAGTTGTCCACCAACGGTACCGACCCAACGGTCATCAGTTGTGAAGTGGATGTGGGTGCAGCTGAAGACATGGTTGACAATGATGATACCTGAATCAACAATGGCCCAAACAGGTCAGTGAGAGGAGGATTATAAGGAGGTACAACTCCTTCAGTGAAAGGATCCTCAGGAAACTCTAAAGTGTAAGGATCAATGTGAAAACCAGGGGTCAACACTGGAGACTGCTCTTCCGAAGAAGGCACTAGGTCACTGAGGCTCAAATCCTCCCCTAGTGTCAATGGAGGGATACCTTGTTGTCACCTAGAAAGATGATAAGGTTCTAAGGACACCATGATCACCAATTAATTTTATCAAAATTTTATTGTGATGTATTATTAAGTCTCAGTGATACTAGAGCCACACACCTAAAAAAAAATAACTTCTAAAGTCAATCAATCAAGTAGACAGAGGGGTAAGACCCCGTCTAAGTACTACTATTTGTTGGAGATGAAACCTAGTATCAAAATAGCATACAGATAGAGCTGGTCAAATGTACAGTTATGATTACTCTTGAGCTTCACCCAAACATCAGACAATGGGTGCAAGCACACTCGTGGAAACGAGTACCCTCCTAAACACCAAAGATAGAGTAGGTTTTTCTATGTCACGTACCAAGGAAGCCCACCCAATTCATCTTGTGTACGTCCCTAGAAGTATGGAAACTAAAGATACCTCAAATAACAGACACTATTTGGGGGGTCACGGTCGTAGACAACACACAATATGGGTAGAACACTAGAGCCCTGATCTAGTTTCGATATCCTCGAGGGGAACCACAATATATATAATTCCCATTGTTATGTGATCGAAGGTGGGCTACCTTATCACACACCTCAGTGTTGCCTCACGCTTCACTTTGGTAGTAGTAGAGCAGTCCCAATAGTATGAGTGCAACAAGATTTTCACTCTTTAATGACACTAGTCTCAAGTTTTGTGATCTTGGGTAGTTTTCTCACTCTGCCTATCCCAAGATCCTAACCTGAAATAATGTTGGTGTAAGCTCAGAAAAAAAATTATTTGATTGTTTTTATTAGTGCTTAATTTTAGTGTACTTTCTTATAAGTCTCCGGAGGGGGATTGGACGTATGAAATTTGATGACTCTAACTCAAACCATGCATAAAATTATTTTAATATTAAATTCGATGAAAGAGATTATTATACAGGGAGAAATATTTTACACATCCATGCAGCGGCAAACATCCAAATAATGCAGTTCGTCCTAAAAATATTTAGACATCTATCTATCCTCATTAACAACTATTTAACCCAAAAAATTCAGAATGAAATCAGCTATGTTCAGAAAAACTAAGTAAAAAATTTTTCTTTTCAAAAAGTAAATGCAACTAACACTAAATTTTCAAATAATAAAAACTAAAATGCTAGCAGGAAACCAAGCACAGAGATCCCAAACGCAGAAGCCAAACTGACAGCGAGCAAATCAATAATCATGGAAATCATAGCATGGGTGTAATAACAAGTTTTTGGTTGGGTAATGCGAGCTAGAAAGGAATACAAAACGTTAATAGCATGAGTAACGCGGTGTCCCCAAGAATCAACAATATTATAACACTCTAGAACACACATATGGGATGCATTACTAAGGGGGAAATTGCAAAAAATGGCTAGGCAGGGTATGTTCTGAACACTGTGAGCTACTGAGATGGTCACAATTCATATGAAATGATCAGAAATGGATGTGAGTAGAACGGGAAGTGACAGAGGGAAAGAACCAAAGGCTCGAAAATAAACAAGGTGAGAACTAAGGATTAGTCCTCAGTACAGTCGCCAATTCTGCTTAGGGGTAAAATGTATGGGTGGTAGCTGGAGTAAATCCCTCTTGGGTCTTCCCGTAACCCAAGGAAGACAGTCAGAATAGCTGTATATTTCACAAATAAAGTGCATACATGTTCATACTAATTCTTAATTAATAAATTGATATATTGAAGGATTACCTCTTTGTAGACGGAAGATCTGTTGGAGAGCACTAGGCAGTGTGGCAGAAGTCCTCCTCACTGACTCAAAGTCTGGATCTTGCAAATAAATAAAAAACATGTGTAATATTCACATTTTTATCCCTACCAGAAACTAAATGAGTATATAATCAAAATTTAACTATATAGATTTGATCTACTTATATCATGTTTAACAAAAAATAAAAATCAATGGATGCATTGAACAAAATCAAGTGGAAAAAACAAACACAATTCTATTAATAAGAGAAGGAAGATTACAACTGTTGGTTTGACCAAGATTCCCTCAGTATTTTGACTCCTCTTTCTCTCTCCTCTATATCCGAGTGTAATGATACTTAGGCAAAATGTTCTCAATGAACCTTGCCAATCATTAAGCCTCACACTCAACAACAAAGTTATGCTATGCACACGATCAACCTTTTGACCTTTGACAATGAGCCCTAGCCTCCAATTTATAATAATTTGGGAGGAATAATCTTGCCAATCCTCTCCATCAGTTTTAATAGGGAAAAATCATGATTTTTCCTTTCTTTTACTTGCTTTTTCCCTATTTGGATGCTTAATTGGTTTTAGTAATGTCCAATTAGAGGCCTGCACCGCATATTGTTGCATTTTGGACTGACTCCTTTGAGAAAAAGAAGGAAATCTCGGTCAGTTCCTATAGAATTCATCCCTTTTCTTCATGAAACATGGGTAAATATTCCTGTTAGGCAAGACAGTGCATTAACCTAGGGACTAGCGCTCCCTCTGAAAGTTTGGGATGCATTATAACTCGATCTGGTTGTATCTAGGGTGCCTTACCTTGGAAAAATAGGTCTTTTTCTAGGTCATTTTCTTCCTTCCATGTTTCCTTCTCCTTTGAGTTGATGAGGAGGTCATTTGTCCTATAAGATTGACCAATTTGTGTCATATTCTGAAGATAAAAGGAGTTTTTTCAAAGGTCCTAGAGATAATTTTTTGCACTGATTGCAATTATTACTAAAAATGCTATTGTGTGAAAAGGGTTGTATGTGTGAACATATTGCTTGAATGCATCAAAGAGGTTCAACTACGCACAGTGGAAGAATTTACCAAGAAAACTCTGAGGAGGTCCTTTGTAACCTTCTAAAGCCTAGATCTGATAGTGAACCTGAGCCAGAAACTGCTAGCTCAAGTGACTCTAAAGAAGAAATCTTGTCATATCCGAAACCGTTGAATCTGTTTCCCACTCCATCCACTCCACTTTTGAGCTCACATTTTCGATCACCTACCCCACTGTATAGTCCATCTCCACCTCCACCTCCACCCCCTCTTGAATTATATATGGTTCCATCCATGCAGTTACTTAATTTCAGAGGCTTTGGTAATGAGGACACTGATCACTTTTGGTTTGTAATTGAGGCCATGTGGCAGGCTTAGCAAGTAAACATTATTGATATCAGAAAATCACAACTGGTTACTACATTCAACATTGTGAATTAGACTGGTACATTAGGTATGCACAAGAAAACCCTAATGTTACTCTGGAAGCAATAAAAGCATCCCTAAAATAGAAGTTTAAGAAACCTAAATCAAACACACAACTGGTGACATAGATGAAGGATATCTGTTAAGAACCTAATGAATTTGTATGGGAGGTTGATCAAAGGTTGAAGTACAACATCAAAGATGGTGGATTTGTGATTTATGATACTCATCATAAAGAATGGTTCACTGATATGTTTCTCCCGCATTTGCACCAGCCATTATGTCAGAAAAATATTTCTATGCAAGCTGAGGCTGTAGAAGTTGAAATGAAACTAGAAGCTACCCGAACACCTATTATGTTGGGACCTCAACAGAATCAGAGTCAGCTGGAAGCAATGCATCTAGAAATTCAAATTCTGTGCTAGGACAAAGGCAAGGAGGTATGCACAGAGGTCTGGTGTATAAAGTGCAAAGCTTCTGGGAATCATAAATACCAGTGTCCTATTTTTAACAATTATCTGAATGCTAGAGGCCCTAGTCCATTGAAGAGGCCTGTATGGTGTAGTATATGTCATATTGTTGGACTACATGATAAAAATTCTTACCCGAGGGCTGGAAAATATCAGTCAGACTTACAACAACCATTTTTAAAGTTTTGTTTGTCACTAGAGCATGATGAGAATCATTGTTAGACATACGATATGATGTTGGATAAAGCTTAGATCTATAGAATGTAGGTTGAGCCTACATCACCAGCATCCCCTTTTGGGCACAGAGGATTCCAAGGTAGAGGAAGATGTTGGGGAGGTGGATCATCTAGTCAAGGAAGAGGACAAGTGATTTTTTATAATTGTGGTGATGCTAGTCATTATGTGCGCAACTATCTGGATCTAGCAAGACAATCCTACAGGTATTGTAGATAATTTGATCATGTTATAGAATAATGTCCCATTTTGATTGCAAAAATGCAAGAAAAGAGGACCTCAATGTAGAATCTACAGATGGTTCATGCTGAGACTTGAGAGGAAGATCCTTGTGTGAATGTAGTTACTAGGAGTGGTGTAGCTACCATGAAGACAAAGGGAAGCAACCTACATATGATGTATGGATCTGAAAATCTCCTGAAACTAAAGAAGGCCTTAACCTTTAGCACGCAAAAGAAACCTTTATTGAAGCAAGGAAACAATTCAGAGAAGGAGACACTTCCACAAGTGGTAGGACACTGAAAGGATCTAGAGGATAAGAAGAGATTAAGCCATTTTTACAAGCATGGGTAAAGTTGTTGCGCAACAAAAAGACTGTTGAAAATTTGCAGGCATTAATAGAAAATTTCCTAGAAAAGGAAGAGCCTCTGGTAGAATAGCGTGAAATCAAAAAAATATATAAGAAAAAGAAGAGAATGGGTAGAGAGATGCATTTTACTGCAGAGATCAGTGCTTACGAAATGGACTAACTCATTCTAGATTTGGGATCAGATGCAAATGTTATACCTAAACAAACTTAGAAATGTATGGAAGAATCGAAGCTGGAATGGTCCACCATCCAACTACGCATAGCTAACCAACAAAATTTAATTCCCTTGGAGAGATTGTCAAAATTTATGGTTAATATAGAAGGTGTTAAGGTATTGGTAGATTTTGAAGTCGCATAGATTGTAGATGACATTGATTCGTATCCTACATTGCTAGGATTGGATTGGGCCATTGACATGGATGGTGTTATCAATATGAAGAAAATAAGGATGGAATTTGAGTACGATGGAGTTAGGGTCATCATTCCTCTGGATCCTACAAAAGGTCAAAGGCATATTGAACCAAGGTGCGCTGAGGATGAGATTGATCAAATCTATAAGGTAAATTTGCGTGAGGAAAACTAGATTAATCCGACAACAGATGGGAATCTTAGATGGAAGAAGGATATTTCTTGTTTTTTAGACTTTGATGAAGAACTAGAGAATTGGAATAACTAACTGGATGAGGTGTTTGCGCTACGTTGTAATCATGTGACCTGTGCTCTGCGTTGCATAACATCGGAGGTATGTGATTTCCCACACTATGATGGTTCAACTAATGTAAGCATGTTCCTGGGAGAAATGGAAAGGACTCTTCTGACAGAACAAAGGTTCCATGCTTTGGATCTTGGCTTGCGTGCTACTCTAGTATGATGGTGGGAAAAACATGAGAAGAATATGGGATATTGGGAGGAATGTGCGCAGATGATGCGATTATGATTTGAACATGTAGTAACTAAAGAAGATGATTTATTTTCTGGATAAGAGGATTTGTGCAAACACCTGGCCAAGTGGAATCAAGTATGGGGTGTAGAACCAAGCCCTGCATGGGTTCATATGTTTATTTTTACATTGGGAAAGGTGACAACTAAATGGTACTTGGAAACAGAGCTGCATAGAGGCACTAGCAATTGGTCTGCGCTGGTAGACAATTTTATTTTTATATTTAGCTTTGAGAGTGGATTTGATAAGATTGGCCAGGCTCTACATAATATTCAAGAAGTCATATTTGATTCCACTAAGCCTATAAGTGAGTGCGTCCCACCAGCTTGGGATGCACATATGAACACCATTGTGAATTGCAGAAACCTGACAGTAGAAGAAAATGATGAGGATCCCAGGAATTTCATGATTCCTGAATGTGAATACCAGTGCGCAGTGCTTGGGACCTCAATGACCTTGATGGATATAACAAAGACATTAAGGTTAAGACAAGTGAATATTGGAACTAAAGAACAACCTAACCTAGCCAAGATTAGAGACTACTAGGATGATTATACAATAGGAAAGGTTGTTGAGTTACTGACAGAATATCAGGATTCATTCCCTACAAATTTTTCAGAATTGAAAGGAATCATTGGGGACCTAGGAGTAATGAAAATTACATTGAATCCTGATGTGTGCCTATTAAAGAAACATCCATATAGGATGAACCGCTGATATAAGCAGAAAGTGAAAGAAGAGTTGGACAATATGGTGGCAACAAGCATCATTGAGCCTGTAGAAGAATCCGATTGGGTAAGTCCAATGGTGGTTCAAGATAAGAAGACCAAGGGAGAAATCAGAATCTATGTTGATCTGTGCAAACTGAATGATGCTTGTGTGCATGATCCATTCCCAACTCCATTCTCTGATCAAGTTTTGGATAATGTTGGAGGTCAAGAAGCATATTCTTTAAACATGGGTTATCAGGTTATCATCATATTAGGATTGCACCAGAAGATAGGAGTAAGACCACTTTTGCTACTAAATGGGGATCTTTCCAACATAAAGTTATTCCATTTGGATTGAAGAATGTTCTTGCCATTTTATCGCATGTAGTAGTTGCTACTTTAAAAGAATACATACACAAGTTTTTGGAGGTATATTTTGATGATTGGACTATCTTTGGGTTGTTAAAGAAGAATGTGTCCAACTTGCGCTTAATTCTGGATACTTGTTGGAAGTATTAGATCTCCTTGAATCTGAAGAAGTGTATTTTCTGTTTTCCCTTTGGAATATTTCTAGGACACATTGTCTGCCAGCAGGGATTGATGGTGGATCCTCCCAATATTGTTGTCATAGTCAATTTGGAGGTACCTCAGAATATCAAGCAGTTGCGCTCAATATTACGGAATATTGGGTACTATAGAAAGTTTATTCAGGGATATGTGTTGATAAATGCACCCATGGAAAATTTGTTAAATAAGGATTCAACGTTCTACTGGGATGTTGAATGTCAAAATCGTTTTGAGCTGATCAAGGAAAATATGGTCATTATGCCCATCTTGGTCTTTCAGAATTGGTCCAAGATTTTCATGTACATGTTGATGCGTCTTGTATTGCGCTCAGAGCTATGTTAGCATAGCTAGGTGAAGGATAAATTGAGCATCCCATTTCTTATGCCAGTCGAAAAATCTCAAGTGCAGAGAAGAATTACTCAACCACGAAAAGGGAAGGACTTGCCATGGTATATTCATTGCAGAAATTCCGCCATTATCTGTTGGGAGGTCACTTTAAAATTTTCACTCATCATTCTGTTTTGAAGTACCTGGTCAACAAGCCTGTGTTGGGGGCAAATTTCTGCAGGTTGTTGTTGTTATTTCAAGAATATGATTTTGAAATTATAGTGAAACCAGGATGATTAAATCTTGGACCATACCATCTTTCACGCATTGAATCAGGAGAAGTGCCCAAAAACATCAATGATTGACTACCCGATGCACATTTGTTTGCGATTAAAGTGGTTGATGAGAATTTCCCTAATATCATTCAATTTTTGTCTACTTGTTGTTTTCCTGAGGAATACGCAGTGGAGAAGAAGAAAGAACTTGTGGCGCGTGCATCGGACTTCACAATTATTGCTAGACAGTTGTACAAATTAGGTGAGGAGGAGGTCCTGCAATAGTATGTCTTCGAATATGAAAGGCCAGGAAATTCTCAATGAAGCGCATTGAAGAATTGTTGGTGGTCATTATGTAGGGCAAGCCACTATGTAGAAGATCTTGTGCACTAGGTTTTGGTAACCCTCACAGCACAATGATGCCTATGCGCACTATCGTGCCTATGATGTTTGTCAAAGAACGGTGAAACCTTCACGTAGGGACGAGATTCCCCTAAATCTGCAAATGGTGCTGCAAGCTTTTGATAAATGGGCTATTGATTTTATGGGACCTATTAATCCTCCAGGAAGGAAGAGCGGTGCACGCTACATCAGAACTGTGACCGATTATGTAACCATATGGGTTGAAGTCATACCGGTAAAATATAGTACTGCCAATAGTGCTACGCAATTTATTTTTTAGAATATACTGACTCGATTTGGTTGTCCTAAGATCCTGATCAACGATCAAGGTACACATTTTGTAAATGACACTATCAAAGCCTTGACTAAGGAATTCAATATGCGTCATCAGAAGAGCTCTCCTTATCATCCTCAGAAAAATGGCACAGTTGAAGCTTTCAACAAGATATTGGAGAACATGCTCACTAAGGTATGAAATACTAAAAAAAATTATTAGGATGAGAAAGTGCCTACAGTTCTCTAGGCCTACAAGACTAATTGCAAAAAATTGACTAGGGGGATGCCTTTCAAGATGGTATATGGGAAATAGGTTGTGTTTCCCATGGATTTCATTATTCCCAGTCCACGCATTTCTGCATTCACCAATATGGCTGAAGACGATTATTTAGAAGAATGGTTTTCATAGTTGGTTGCTCTGGAAGAAGACCGATTCATTGCCAATTATCACCACCTGGTCCAAAAGGCACGCGAAAAAATCTTGGCATGACCATCATATCAAGAAGAAGGTGTTCAAGGAGGTTTATTTAGTCTTATTATATTACAGAAAGTTTGTGCGCCACCCAGGGAAGTTGAGGATGCATTGGATAGGCCCCTATGTTGTTAAGGAAATCCCTGATGGAGGAGCAATGCGCCTGACCACATTGAGTGGTGAATACCTGTCGGGATA
The DNA here is from genome assembly GCA_034641835.2 of Pinus albicaulis. Classification (NCBI taxonomy): domain Eukaryota; kingdom Viridiplantae; phylum Streptophyta; class Pinopsida; order Pinales; family Pinaceae; genus Pinus; species Pinus albicaulis. The sequence continues at coordinate 113,032,151 of CM076577.1, read as the reverse complement.
TGTCAATGGAGTTCATCTGAAGCCATAAAGGGATGACCCTGTGCCTACCAAATGACTATATGGATGGAATATCAGACCTGCAGAGCTGAGATGGCGAATGCGTAGTAAGGTGTGGCACAAGCGTGGTATGTGTGCCAGGGGATTTATTGGCGCAGAGGTATCAAAAACTACCTGTTGGAACAGTAAAACTAGATAAGAAATAATTATTACCATTTTAGGAGCATCCAAGATGCATTTAATGAGGGGATTTCCCCAGATTTGGGACCATTTTTTTAGTAATGTAGCCTCATTAATGCCCAATGAGTCGTTGCAGATGCACCACAGGTATAAATATGAATCGTGGGATCACAATAGTTTTCTTTATGTTCTAAGTGGTTTGTATTCTCTAAGTTGTTTATTTTTCTTTTCCTTTGTTGTGTCTATGTATATATTGGATCCCGTGTTTGAGGAATATTTGTGCCAAACGGGTTTAGGATATGTAATTCAAAGCAGAATGACAGCCACTAGACCCAGAGAAGACCCTGTAGCGCAAGAAGTGCCTGTGGTAGAGACCCCTGTTCCATATAAAAAAAAGAAGGGCCAAACATGTGGGATGCAGAAGTCCCCAAGATAAAATACCCCTAGATCGCGCCATTCTATTGGAGAGAAGATGAAGAAACCCATGCCTGAAGTCCCTGAGACTATTGAGGAAGGGGTTCACGACGTGGTAGAGGTATCCCCCTTCTCGTAGCTTCCCGGTTACATTGTGCCATGAAAAACTATAGTGAAAGTGTCGAAGGGCTTGGATAAGGTACGCGCAGGTATCCAAGTGCCCCTGATCCTAGAGAACGTCCCAATGGAGGGGGATATGCTTGCAAAAATCCCTCAGCTGTGATTTGATTACTGGGACATCAGATACATTGAGAAGTTTCTAGTGCTCGTGCTAGAGCTCTATCTTGATCTAGTGTCTTATGGAGGAGGTCTAGTGCACCTTGAACTGAAGAGAGAAATGCTAGCTTTACACAAGGCATGCCTCCTCAATCTGTTACAGATCCCTCATTTTAAGCACATCCCCATTAATTATATCTGCGTCAGGAAATTATTGGAGTTGGTGCATGATGATGCGCTATGTCTAGGAGAGCGCATCCCTTTTGATGCATAACTTATTCATAGAATCATAGGATTTCCAAACAAGGAGGTTGGTCCTATGACCGATTTTGGAGGGAAAGTGCAAGAGAAAGAATTGGCGGACAAAATCAAGAAAAAATATGATGTTACGTGAAAATACAGGGGATTTGTTGTAGAATAAATTAACGACGTGGTATTCCATTTTGGCATGGTCATCTTAGCTTGTAAGATGATGTGCAAGTTTCAGCAAAAGGAAGTTCCTGCACACGTAATTGCGCTAGATGGAAGATGCGAAAAATGATTCATCTACAATTGGTGTGCATACTTGTGTAAATATTTTCTTGAAAACATGCATGAAGTCCAGGAGGAGGGCAAGCACTTTTAGTAAGCTTGGATCTTATTGTTAATCACACTTATTGGGTGGAAAACCCCCAAATATGCCCAGTTCCCTGAACTCGCAAAGCCGATGTGCGAAGCTACACACTATGCAACCCTCTAGAATTCCTCTAACCCAGTGAGATCCAAAGAAAACAAGATATTTTGGGTCCTATATGATACAATGTTATACCAGGTAGTACAGTCAAAGATGACTATCTCCCACCCTTTATGAGCAATATAAGATGGTATTTGACTTTAAGACTACCTTTCACAATATCCACATTCGAGCAATGGGTGTTGTGGAGGGTGTATGGTATGAGTTGCCTTACTTGGTGATTGAGGATAATTTGATCGGAGTCACAACAAACTGGCCGTCATCTTGCTTGACTCCACCAACATAGTTATGCACCCCAATAGGTAAATAAATAGATAAGGCCACTGAAAAGCATGTTGAAATAGTAGCACTGATTGTGAGGGACAAACCTGGTGAAAAGGAGCCTACACTGACCACAACAGGAGAAAATTTTGACACCACAGTGCCAGAAAAGAATGGATTTGTGCCCAAGGAGTTTGATGCAGCCACATAAAAATGCATAAAGCACAGTGCACAGACCACGATTTTGTCACAAAAGAAGAATAAGGGTTATAAGAAAACAGGATAGGAGATATTGATGCTTATAGAGAAAAATCTCAATGAGATCACAAATATAGTCACCTCAACGTAGGAATATCAATGGAATGACATGGAGATCCAATATAAAACCGCCCTGGAGATTGTACAAGTTGGCCTACAATAATTAAAGATGCAAGCGAGCCAAATCCAGGTGAGCGTGATTCAAGAAATCTGGAAAAGTGCGCCTATTATGAGCGCACAACCTTTGGAGGTAGCCTTACCACCATCTGGGGCTCGAAGATTTGTTCATATCCCCCTGCCAGCAATCCAAATGGATGCGGGCCAACACACTTAGCTTACTAGTACAGGTGACGTGCATGTTAACCTTTTTGTGTTGCTTGTAGGAAAAATTCATTTACTTCACTTCGTTACTGTTGATGAGTTGCAGTACCGAGAAGAAACCACATAGACGCAGACCAAGGATCATAGAAATAGGTTGCTCAAGTGCATGAGCACCAACAATAGGAAGAAGCAGCATATCAAGAAGCAAAGGCCCAACACATTGCGCTGGAATCCAAGATCAATCAAGTATGTCGAGATATTCCAGCGATCGAGGCCAGTGTTTCGCCCACAAAAAAGTTGGATGGACTAGTTGTTGTGATCAAGGTTGCACGCACATAAGATCACACCATTCACGCTAAATATGAGAAGAAAATCACAGACCTCCATACCAAGTTGTAGTCGGAGACACCGCCCGAAGTCTGTGCAAAAAGAGCAGCCACAGTGAAGCAGGCCCAAGATAGTATCGTTGCCGAAGTCACTCAGTGTGACCAGTCGCTAAATGAGGCCATGGACATTTGGGCCTCTGTCCAGAACGAGTTGGCTGTGTTACAGCTACACAACACACTCAACACCAAGGAGCATCAGTTTGAGGAAATCCACATGGTAGCACCTACCTTGGTGATCAAGCAGAGACTTGCTTGTTTGCAAGAAGGTCGCAGACTCCAAGGAGAAATTGCAGAATTGTACCGTAAGGAGTAGGTTCTTAAAGAAAAAATGCAACCATGGGAAGATGAAGCACTGAAAATATCTCAAACACTAGACAACACACTCAGGATCATTCAAAAGACTCATCGTAGTGTGGAGATGGTCGTTGAAGGGCCTACGACAGATAATATGGTTCAACAGGTGTAGGGTGGAGAAGCACAGAGCCTTGATTTAGTGCTCCCTCTCCAAACTTCTGTCAATACCCTCTGAGACAAAACCAAGGGTACAACCACAGTGCCTCAATGATAAGTGCGAGTCACATGTTTGTGGTTGGGGCCTGTTGGAGCAGGTTCCCGTGAGGCAGAAGTTCCAAAGATATTTTTTGTATTTTTGTATGTACATGCTACACAAATGTAGTCAAAGGGATTTTTGCCCCAATTTTGGACATAATTTCATCTTAAATGTAAACTATGGGTCTCAAACCATGGCTTGAGACCATAGTATCTATGCGCTAAGAGTATTATAAATATATAGTGTTTGTCTAAGCTAGGTAGTGATACAAGTGATATGTGATATTGATATTCGGATTATATATACGTCTGTAAGGGTTTTGGGTCAGGTAAAAGGCTCCTGCTGGCTGTGTGCACGGAGACCTAGTCCTAGTTGTGTGAGGGCTCCGCTAGCTATGTGCACGGAACGGATTATAAGGGTTTTTTAAGTTTCTTTGAAGGAAAGATGATGTATTGATAGATCTCAAGAATTAATAGAAGAAACAGTTTTGGAAAACTCTCTACGTTATGCGTATATTTGTTGTTTATGCTTACTATTTATTCTTTGATGAGATTGCACTATATTTTTTCTTATTGATGAATGCACAGAGCTAATTGATATATTTAAGCATGAATATTACCATATGTTAAGTATTACATAAAGTAGATGAAGATCTGGTTCCGATTTATTATCCGCGATAAGTAAGGAAAGTGTTTATGTGTATTCCGTGAATGATTGTGCAAAGATCTATAATTCTGTTATAAATCAATAGTGCACATCTGTGGAAGATAAATTAGGGTTTTTTCGAGGACCACTTCATTAAATTCTCTCTCAGGGTGCAGAAATCGGGTTCCAACACCCCCCATACTGCTTCGGGTGAGACTTTGGTCCGCACAAGCAGATCATTGCTGAAAGTGCTAGTAGTTGGATGGTTTTTTGGTTGTTGGTTTATCCATAAATTATGAAACTGGGTTAGGACCCCTCAAGCCAACATGAGGAATGGAAGAATGATGAAGAAGTGTGGACACTTATTCAAAATTTGCAGCAAGATCCCAGTACATCTGATACATTTAGTGGAAAAATGATTACTTATCGTACAATGATCGCTTATATCTTTGTAAGAATTCCCAACTAAAACAAAAGATTATTTTGGAATTGCACACCTCTCCCTTAGGAGGACACTTAGGATTTTTAAAAACTTGCCAAAGGGTGAAGAAATTTTTTGTTTTGGATGGCCTTAAATGTGATATTCAAAATTTTGTAGTGGAATTTTTGGTTTTCCAGCAAAATAAATTTGATACAATTATGACCCCGGGTCTCCTACAACCTTTATCCATTCCAAGTCGATGTTGGGAGGAGGTTTCAATGGATTTTATCACAGGTTTGCCTAAGTCCAAAGGAAAGAGTGTCATCATCGTGGTAGTTGATATACTTACCAAGTATGCACACTTTTGTGAAGTATCTTATCCATTTAAAGAGAGTATAGTTGCTACTGCAGTTATGGAAACGATTCAAAAGCTACATGGAAACCCAAATATTATTGTAAGTGACAAAGATCCCATTTTCACTGGAAATATTTGGATGGAATTATTTTCTTGTTTGGGTACTCAACTAGCTCATATCTCATTTTATCATCCTCAATTCGATGGGAAAACTGAGATGGTGAACAAATGTTTGGAAGTATATCTTTGTTGCTTTGTATATGATAAACAAAAACTATGGTTCAAGTGGTTACCTCTGGTTGAATGGTGGTATAACACTTCCTTCCATACTACAGCAAAAATGACCCCATTTATGGACTTTATGGATATCATCCATTGTCCATCACATCATCTTTAAGAGAAAATTCTAAGGCTCAAGCAGTGGAAGATCACATCGAGAATCAACAACATGTTCTCCAACTCTTAAAGGATAACCTAAATTTGGCACGGAATCGAATGAAACAACATGAATTAGGGGAATTTTGAGGTCTAAAATGGGCCTCCTAAGGAAATCATAAAATAATAGAGGAAGTAATAAAATAAGATCTGATTACATCATCAAATTTTAGAGGGAAAAAACGAAAACTATTTTTCAACTCATATTTTCAACTTATCTCCTTATGGATTTACTCAAATTTTGAGCGGAAACACTCGTTGGATGCAGAATTTGATTTCTTATTCAAGGAGTACCCATGTTGCATACTTTCAACGGACCCTGCTACAAGAAAAATAAGAAATACATGAAAAACGTGATTGCAAACACGTTTTTTCATGTATTTCTCATTTTTCATGTAGCAAGGTCCATAAAAAGTATGAAACATGGGTACTCCTTGGATGAGGAATTAAATTTTGCATCCAACGAGTACTCCCACTTGAAATTTGAGTAAAAACTTAGGTAGATAATTTGAAAATATGGATTGAAAAAGTAGTTTTATTATTTTATTATTTTATTATTTTTTATTATTTTTACTTTTTTACTCCAAAAATGGTGAATCATCTCCCATGGTTGACATCATCATCTTGAATCCTATTGGCTCTTATCAATTTTATTTTTGTTCTACATTTTTCTTAAGAGGCCCATTTTAAACCTCAAAATTCCCCTAATGCAGATCAACATCGCAGTGAGAGAAGTTTTGATGTAGGAAACTATGTATTTTTACGGCTAAAACCATACAAACAAATGTCCCTCAAGCAATATAAGAAGGATAATAAATTATCACCAAAGTACTATGGTCCTTACAAGGTGCTCCAAAATATTGGTACTATGGCATACAAATTGGAGCTTCCTGCATCTTCCCGAGTGCACCCATTTTTCCATGTTTCATGCTTAAAGAAGGTTATAGGTGACAAACTTCCACTCCAAAAAATATTTCCAGAACTTGATGAGGAAGGAAAAATCATATTGGTACCTGAAGCAGTCATAGAAACAAGAACTCGAAAACTACAAAATAGATCAATTTTAGAGTATCTCATTAAGTGGAAGAACTTACGCACTGAATATTCCACATGGGAGGATGAGAATTTTATACAAAAGCATCCAGAACTACTCAAGCATTGAAGAAAACACTTTTTTGAAGGAGAGGGGCATGTTAGGTCCCTATATTACTAGTGTAGTCCTTTATTGTTGTTAGTCTAGCCCCCTTATTGTTATTTTTTGTGACCCCTGTAGTCCCCATATTGTTATTATTATATCCCATAAAAGCCCACTATTGTTATTGTTCTGCCTTTACATTTTTATTGTTAGGTTGGCTAGGATTATATTGTGGCCCTATGGGATCCTATATATAGAAAGGACGTCTTTTCATTTTTATCATCTAAGAATTGTTCATTTATGTAATTTAAAGGAGGTTTCCCTCTCGAAGAGGCTTATTTCTACGTCGTTGATCTATATTTTCTTCTATTTTGTGAGTTAGGTTCATAACAATGTGTTCCCCTTTTAAAACTGGTATGGTAGCGTAAGAGAGGTCAAGATGCAGTGAACCACCCAACTTAGTACCCTCCCTCATTGAAATTAGAAATTCATAATTTGGTAGCACATCAGCCACTACTATGTCCATGTGTTGTCTTGAGGGGTCCTAACCCAGGTTCATAGTGTTCTACGCAAGCAACAAAACCCTCCAACTACTGGCCCTTTCAGCAATGATCTGCTTGTGTAGACCAAAGTCTCACCCGAAGCAGTATGAGGGGGTGTTGGAACTAGGTTTCTGCACCCTCAGGGAGCGTTTGATGTGTGTTTACCCTTACTTATCAGATTTAGATTTTATCTGTCTGCACAGGACCTCCACAATAAAATAGATCTAAGCACAGATAGAAACCCTTAACAGATAGGTGTAAGAAGATTATACTTCAGTCAAATATAACTTATGAGAACAGAAACCACACTTGTGTGATCACACATATAGTTTTCCAGTAAGACCCCTTAACACAGAAGTAATCCTTGCATGAATACATAGATTTTCCATAGATAATTAACTCTGATAATGATGCATTCAACATAAATAGATTAACAAATAAGAAACTTAATCATGCATAACACATAGAAATTGCAACAAAATTCACCAAAACTACTTCTCTCTTAATGGATCTTCAACTTAGTACAATCCATTTTTCTCTATGCACATAGCATCAAATTCCATGCACACAGCTCAGACTAGGTCTGCGCACACATAGCCAGTAGGAGCCTTTCTACCCAAACCGATCACATAATTACCCAAAACATAGATCAAATTATTCAATAACATAAAAATATATTGACCTATTGATTGATATTTTTACTTGACTTGAATCTTACATATTTATAAGTCTTTGATGTGCACATACCATGGTCTCAAACCATGGTTTCAGTCTCATGGTTTTCATTTTTACCCATTACAATGTTAGAGGAGCTTTGACCCTCTGCAAATCCCCTTCACTTCTACACATAGCGCGTTTCAACAAAATTTAACCCAAAATTATACAAAACTTTTCCCTTAGGGGACCCCATCCCAACAGGCCCCCAACAAAATCTAGTGACTCGTCCCGAGTCCCTTTGGTCCTAGTTCTTTCATCTCGTACTTCAGTGCCTGAATGGAAGTATTTAGTGGTTGAATAACTTATTTTCTCTGCGCTGTTGTGTTTTGTGCTTCCTTGACCATTTTTTCTATAGTTGGCCCCTCGGATGCCAGGTTGATACTCCTTTGGGTTTGCTACAGCCTTTTGAGGGCACCATCTATGCTTTCGGATAGTTGAAAGGGTGCATCCGGTTTTCGAGCAATTTCTCCCATCAGTTTAGTGTGTCGATCTATTCTTGAGTAGCTCAAATTTCCCGTAAGTGGGCTAACCACTGGGCAGGCACCAAGGTCAGCACAATGACCTAGATCTCATTAAATTGAAATTATTTTTTCTATGGTTCCATCATCAGTTGCTATGTGACATGGTCATATTGGACGGAGGTATAAATTCCCATGGCCTCCTCTAACAATTGGCTACAAACATCCATAGCAGTGCTTATGGTAGAAGTTGACTCCTGAACAACCTTGGAGCTTTGTGTGCGAACCTCTGGAGACATTTTAGGCTAAAATTTCATCTTGTTACATAGAAATTTGTCACCGTCCCTGCAATCCCCCGTCCCGCACATTGGAGGGCTTATTTCGTGACCTGTGAGCAGTGACATAACCTGAAACCACTTTCATGGCATCCCCCTTAACAAGTAAAATCATTTCCCTGAAGACAATTTCTTGTAAAAAGCCCAAAAAATATCCCTTTTGGCCTTGGAGTGACTAGCCAGTTCAGCCCTTGCGCCAATGGGGGAAATGCACCGAAGAGGGCGCGCCAACTGGTGCTCTATCCCAGTTTATCACCCGCGCCAGGATTAATAAGGATTTTTTTTTTAAAATAAATAGCGGAAGTTTGATTCCAGCCAACTCCTGAACGAGTCTCTAAAATGAGTTGGGAGGTTTGTCTCTAGATCTTCATGTAGGGGAAGTGGTTTTCCACCTATCATGGAAGCTTCCTTGAGGATAGGGCCAATCCCACCATTGTACGGATCCCAACTCCCCCTTCCACCATCTATATAAGCTTGTCATTTTCCCTTTGCAAGCTAGCCTGAATAGAGCTGAATCCATAGTAAGGAGATTATCGTTAGACAACCAAAGAAAGAGAGACTTGTCCCATTCCCGACGAGCTTTACCGAGACATACTCCTATGTCGACCCGTCGAAGGAAGATCCAACGTCAGAGCTCAGGTTGTATCTTTCTTTGTTCTGATTAATGATAAATGAATTCAATTATGGTTCCACTCAGATGTTTATGTTTTATGTTATGAGTTGTATATTCTCTGACTAATACATAATTGCATGTATTAGGTTTTACGCTTGTGTGTTTGTTGTTTCTTATTGTACGTGCAGGTGTTCGATCGCGTTGAGTGGGAGAATTGTGATCTGCAAAAGCAAGGGACGGAAGCGCCATCTTCTCCACAAACAATAACAACGTAGGACTTAAGGTAGGCCTCTTGTCGCATCTTGGCCTTTTGCAATTAGGAACTTGTGTCTTAGCGTGACTCAGTTGTTGCTAGACCCGATCTGGGCTAGTAGGGATCACCTCTATCCGCAGATGGGATTTACCTCTCCAAAAAACTGGCAATGCTACTGGGGAGACATTGATTGGAGTTTGTCTTGTATTTTTGGTTGATTTTGGTATTTTCCTGCTTGATCAGCTCTTGTGGTTCGCTCTTTTCTAGTGTTAAACTCGTGTTTAGCTTCACCATCCCTATTATGCTCCCTGATTTCTCTTTTTCATATTTTTCATTAGTAAAATCGACTGGCACGGTTTTTTCCCTAATAGTCACGCTAGATGGTGCATGCTGCGATTTTATGCCCCGTGCCAATCCTTTTCTGGTGCTAGTTGCAGCTTGACAGTCGCGCCAATCCTGTGAGGTGCTAGGGTTTACTTCTTTTTGAGATTTTTGAGCTTGGTTTGTGGTTTTGGTGTCATTTTTTGACTGCCTAAGTGTTCTGGATCCTTCTTTGACTAAGTGTGACCTTCATCCTCCAGTTGTTTGCCATTTTACTATCAGTTTTATATTCTAGCCCTAGGGCATCTAGGTGCTATAGTGTGTCGAGCCTCTCGTGGGAGTTTTTGGTCCTTGTTTCATCTGTCAATTTCAATATTGCTTCTCTGCATTCATTTGGTGGTTTTCCATCGCTTTTTTGCGTTATTCGAGTGATTGGCTTCTTCTTCATTCGAATTCCGCTTTGTCTCATTTTGAGCCTAGATTACACGGTTCATTTGAGTCTTTGGGATTCCTCTTTGTTTTGAGGGACTTCTTTGTCAATTTAAGGTCTAATTGTGTGTTTCACATTGAGTGAAACTTGCTTGTCTTTGCTCTTTTTCTATCACTTCTCAAATTGTTCCTTTCATTAGTTTTCATTTTTTTTAGTGCAATTTGCTCTTAAACATTGAAAATACAAAAAAAATCTCTTTTTCTTTTGATTAGTTAATGTAAATTGAATCTTTTTTGTGTTATTAGTGATTTGTAACTCTGAAAGAAAAGCTTTTAGTTTCCGTTAGCATGCATTAGAGACACTAGTGGTTGTTTTGTGATCATTTTTTTATTGTGTGAAAGCTCTCAACCTTCCCGTAGTTAGCTATTCATCGAACGAAATGATACATTGTGGCATGTAGTGTCCATTTAGGGGATTTTGAGACATAACATTTGGTAGGACCTGGAAATTGAAACATAATTGAAGATCAACGATAAAATTTATTCAATTTACCTTAAGGAAGCATTGAAACATTAACAAAATATTTAGAGGTCTAGGCTAGTGACGTGTTCAAGCGTCGTTAAACCTAGTAGTTGTCGTTCGCCTCTTGGCTTTAGACAGCACTAGGATGGACTTGTGCTCCCCGTACCATCGTGTATATAAAAGGAGACCCCACTAGCTTGCTATCCTTTATCCGTAGGAAGCCGAGTCTACCACCTTATACCCGTGATACACTAGACACAGCATTCGGGGAGATTTCCTGCACATACGTTAAGTCCTTGTTTTATTTCTCTTTCATTTTGAAACCAAGGTGTATATTTCAGTTCATGGATATCTAGTACACCCTTTGCCTAGATTTCCAGAGTAGTCATTTTGATCTTTTCTGACTCTTTAAATTTTAAAGGATCATTAAGCTCTTGTCCTTTCATGCTTGTTTCAAAATTGAAAGAGATAGAGTCAACTTTCATCCATTTCTCGACTCTTAAAACATGAAACGGTGAAGTTTCTAAGTTTCAATGTGGTAAAATAAATCACCTGTGATCACACGCTCTTTTATAATTTTCTTGTCGGTCGTTTGATTGTGTGCCTTGGTTTTTTAGCCCGTGTGTTTTGTTTGATCTCTTCCTCTTGTCATTACTATCACAGTGGCGGAACCCTCAGTTTCGTCTACTGGTAGTCCATACACAGACGATTCATCAGAGGTCTCTCAATACTCTGTTGAACCTCAGCAGCCCATTGTCTCCGAGTTTCCCGACGGGGGGCTGGTTATATCTGAGCTTCCCTTTGGAGGACCAGTTGAGTTAAATTGGCCCTTATCCAACGCTTGGTTTGGATTTGGAGTAGGGGAATATTTCCATGCTCTTACATCGGGTTCACCCTTTCTAGCTGCTGTTATTCCTCCTAGTCCTCTCCACCTTCTAGAAGATCTAGCGGCATGCTCAAATATGGGCTCGTCCAGTCCTTCTCCTAGTGAGGAAATTCCCATGTCTAGTGAATATTACTAGCTGTTCTCGGTAGAAAACCCCGAGTTATCTGTCATGTCTTCGTTGAGTCCTTCACTTCCAGCAGGGTACAGATCCTTAAGTAAAATTATGACCGCTGTCGCCTCTATGGGAGTATCAACTCCTTCTACGAGGCCAATTATTCCTTCGTTGGGGATGTCTCCAAGGACACCCATCACATCATCTCCTCAGGTCACTTCAGTACCTGTCAGGCCCACTGTCTGTGTGGCCGCATCTACACTCGCTGTTACCACTCAGTCCGTACGGACTACATCACTTCCCGAAGATGTCTATATAGCATCTGCTATTCCAGAGAACATTTCTTCTGAGGAGTATCGATTGTCCCTACAGCAATCAAAATCTGAGGTCGGTCAATCCTCCCAAGATCCCAATCGTCCGTATTTTTCGCATTATGCACAGGATGGTACACCCATCTACATTTTTCCATATCAATATGATAAGTAAGGAAACCCTTTACGTTTTCCTGCTCTAGAGGCTTATCAATATGTTCAAGGTTTTCTATCTAACCAGGCTGGGCAATCTTATAACCCGCAAGGACAACCCTTCCAGGGCCAACCTTTTGGCCAGCCTGGTTATCCTTATAACCTGCAAGGACAACCCTTACAGGGTGAACCTTCGGGCCAGTAGGGGTTGTTATATGGTCTGCAAGGAAAATCCTACAATCCTCAAGGTCAACCTATACAGCCTCACCCTGTGGTCCAACCAGGGAAACCTCAAGGACCCACTAGTCAACCGGGGTACCAACCGGGGTCATTGTACGGTCCTGGGGGGAAAATCCAACCCTCTTAACCTATGGTGAAACCTCTGCAACCTCAATTTCCTATTGGTTCGAATGTTGTATAGCCAGGGCCCTCTTATGGTCCTGTTGCAGGTAAAATTGGTTATCAGGCACAACCTGGCCCTATTCCACCACTAGGCCAACCGACCCATCTGGCACAGCCTAGTGTCCATCACCAGCCAGGTCAACCTGTTCAACCAGTGCAACCTGTTCACCCGGGTCAACCTGTTCCACGAGGACAACCCGTTCAGCTGGGTCACCCTGTTCATCCAGGGCAGCCCGTTCAGTCAGGTCAACCTGTCCAACCAGGTCAGCCTGCACATCCTGTCAACCCTGATCAACAGCCGATTTACTCTATGCCACAGCAAAATCTGCATATGCGCCCCACTTATGAACAACTCGCTCAACCCTAAGGAGGTTATCATCTTAAAGGTCAATCTTGACTGATTTATAACCCGCCCAAAGGGTCTAATTATTATCTTCAAAAACCAGGCTATACCTACACTCAACAGTCAAATCTGTATACTGCTCAAACGGGGCCGACATATAATCAGGGTCCATACCCCAGTTATCAACCCCCATACACTAGTTATCAGCAACCGTATCAGACTAGTTATACGGCCTATACCCCCTATTGTCAGAATCCTTTAGGATAGAACCAATGGGGGCAAGGATATGCTCAACCAGGATGGATTATAGGTACAGGTCCTTATCGAGGGCTGGTATGCCTTTGAATTCGCAGTTTCCATTCTTGGCTACCTTGGAATTACCAGAAGTTTCTAAATTAACCAATGATCCGATTCTTCAAAATCCTCATTGGCCTCCGGTTCTGACCAAGGTACCCGGTGACTATTCTAAGTTTGAAGGAAAAGCTGGAGAGGATCCCCAAGCTCATGTAATGACCTACCATCTATGGTGTTCGTCCAACTCTTGGGTAGATGATTCAATTTGTCTACGTCTCTTCCAGAGCACCCTTACTGGTGCTGCCACTAAGTGGTATATAGAATTACCCCCTGGCATCTTTCAAGACTTCAATATGTTAGCTATGGCTTTTCTGACTCACTTCCAGTTACCGGTTTGTTACGAAGCTGGGACGCATCTCCTGACTTCTTTGAAGCAGGATAAAGCCACTCACATATCTGATCACATTCATAAGTGGCGATGTCTTCGTAGATTGATCAAATTTGATATACCTAATCAGCTACTAACTCATTGGTTCACCACCTCCTTCGTTAACAAAATCGCTCAATATATTGCTATGGGGGCATGTGTGACTAAAGAACAAGCCATCGTGTGTGGGCAGTACCTTGACCTGGTGTACTCTCAGTCTGGCACGCTTTATGATATTTTTACTGATGCCCCATGGCCGAGAACCTCTAAAGCACCACCTACCCTAGCGGTGGAAGGTGTTATTGGTTCTATTTCTCAAAATTCTCAAAAATCCTAAAATGGGAAGCAAAAGTCCAATTCTTCCAATAATTCTTCTCTTCCCACCCCTCTAGATTCTGGCAAGACTGCGGAGGTCAACGCCATTCAGGCTAATCCTACAAAAAAGGCCTCCAAAGGAAAGAAGAAGGGGAAAGGAAAATCCGAACCCGATGCCCCAAAACCAGAGTCTTCTAAACCTCGTACTGATGACGCTTCCCAAAGTAAACCGAAGTACCGCTGCCTTATATGTGAAGGATACCATTATACCAAAGATTGCTCCCGACGATCTAAAGTTAGTCAAATTCTGAAAGGCTCCAAAGGGACTCCGGCAGTTCTCAAAGAACCATTCCTGTCTCAGCAGACCCAGATGGTTGAGCAGCCTTCACCATCTATACCATTTGGGTCCCAAGTCTTTATGATGAATGGTGATGCACCTGTCTCAATTGCTACAGGTTCGAAGGATTATGCTAGATCACGCCAGGAGGCTGGGAAGGAAGTTGTGGATGGCCCACCTCCCCCACCTGTCTCTAGTCCTTTAGAAATTGAGAAGCCTAGCGTTGAACCTATTGTGAGGCCACCTTCTAAAGGTGTTCTACAAAAATATTCCTACAACCCAAATTCCCATGCTTCTCAGCACTATAGTATTGTTGAGGATTTGGCACAGGCGCCTTATGTAATGTCTGCATTGGAAGTGCTTCAAATTTTCCCATCACAATGGAAAGCTCTATTGTCTGCAATCGGTGGAATCGATCCCGCTGATTCTAATCTTCTCATCTTAGACCTAGAAAATTTTGTCCCCCGACTTCTGCATCAAATTTCTCTTGTTATTCAAGTCAGGATCAACGACCTCAACATCCATAGGGCTGTTGTGGATGAAGGTGCTTCCACCTGTGTTATGTTATCTACCTGTTGGAAGGCCATTGGCTCTCCGGCTCTTACATCGTCTCCCAATGCCTTAGAGGCATTCGATGGTTGGGAATCAAAACCCTTGGGTGTTCTCGAGATTTTGTCGATCACGTTACAGGGGAAGAAAGTCAACATAGAAGTAGAAGTGGTTGACGCCAAGCTTAACTACAATATTCTTCTTGGCCGCAGTTGGACTCACGCCATGCTATGCGTGCCGTCCACCCTCTTCCGGCTTTTCAAGTTCCCTCATGAGGGAAAAATCGTCACTATGGATCAGTTGTATTTCTTCACCTCATCCTCTGATAACAGTGTTCCTTACGTGGATCAGATCCCCAATCCCCCTGACAGTGTAGGACTCGGCCTCTTCAAGGACCCTGCCCTCATGAGTATTTTTCCTGCACCACCACCGCACACCATTCAAGTTAATATGGTCTCCAGGTTCGACGACCCTTGGATCATCCCTTCGCCTAAACAGGTGACCTCTCTCAGATAATCAATTCCGTTAACTCCAGTTGAGATTAACTATTGTGAAATCGTGGCTGCATCTGATCCTCCTCCTGAACATGCTCCTTCGAGCATGGCTCTGGATGTATATTCTCAATCTCCCTAGCTCGTCGATGCGGATTCGCCTGACCCTTTAAGAGAAATTTTCCCTTTCGATGAAGCTATTGTTGAAACCATGTCTCTTAAGGATCTGCCGTAGACCCATGGACATCATCGTTCCTCCTTCATGCCTGGCCTGGGGACAATGTCTGATTGTCTAGAGCGCTTAGTATCTCAGGTTCCCACTCCACCTCTTCAAAAACCGATATTGACTCACGAGGTCCTTTTGGAGGGAAACCTGAGTAATATCACTCAAACCATGTTGATCGACATCTTCGTCAAACCGGGGGTAGTCGAGAATATTCATGTGGGAGTGACTTGTTCTCCTGAAGAGATACAAGTTTATACGAACCTTTTTCGCGAATTTAGAGATTTTTTCATGTGGTCCTATGAAGAGATGCGTGGGATTGATCCCAGCATAGTCGTGCACGAGATTCCTATCTATCCAAGTGCGAAACCAGTGCGTCAATGCCTACGCCCAGTGCATCCCCGAAAAGCCGCAGCTATTAAGGCAGAAGTTGAAAAACTTCTTAACGCAGGCTTTATCTATCCTATTCCCCTCAAAGAATGGGTTTCAAATATCAACCCTATAGATAAGAAGAAGGGCACTATATGCATATGTGTTGATTACCGAGACATCAATCGGGCCTGTCCTAAGGACAATTACCCCACTCCCTCTATAGATCAAATTATTGATGAATGTGCAGGGAGTGAGATTTATTCCCTTATGGACGGCTTCTCTAGGTACAATCAAATCAATATTTTATGCACTGATCAACACAAGACTACCTTTATCTGTCTGTGGGGAACCTTCGCTTACAAAAAGCTCTCGTTCGGCTTAAAAAATGTTGAGGCCACCTTCCAACGTGCTATGTCTTATGCTTTCCACAACATACACCATATTTTTCAGCCATATCTGGACGATTTTCCAGCCCATTCAGCTCGGCGTGAGGACCACCCTGAACACCTCCACCAGATTTTCCTCCATTACAGAAGCTACAATATTAGGCTTAATCCACATAAGTGCGTCTTCTGCGTGGATTCTGGCCATCTTTTTGGATTCATTGTCTCTAAAGACAAAATTCTTCTTGACCCCCTGAAGGTCGAGGCCATCGTTAACCTCCCATCCCCTTCCTTGTTACATTAACTACAGAGTCTGTAGGGGAAAGCTAACTTCCTACGATGCTTCATTCTGAATTATTCGGAAGTGGCCAAGGGCTTTACGCGAATTTTGAAACAGGACGTTCCCTTCCATTGGGACAATATTGCCCAGCAATATTTTGATAAGCTTAAAACTTTGCTCGTCGATGCTCCACTAATACGTCCTCTCAACTGTCATCGCGATTTAACCCTTTATTTGGCCACTACGTTTAGCACGTTAGCTATGGTTTTAGTACATGATGACGATGATGGAAATGAAAAATTATTTTACAATCTATCTCAGAATCTCCTCAACACAGAAACACGCTATGCTCATGTCGAGAAGTTGGTGCTCGCTGCAGTTCAGGCCGTTCAGCGATTCTGCCATTACATCCTGTTACATACTGTAACTGTGGTTTCTGACTACAACCCCATGACATATATATTGTCTCAAAAATTGCTGGGGGGAAAGTACTCCAAGTGGATTTTAATCCTTCAGGAGTTCGATTTAGATTTCACCACTGCTAAGTCGAAGAAATCATTGGTTTTCGCTAATCTGATTTGCTCTCTCCTGACAGACTCCGTTCCATCAAGATCCGAGGATCATATCCCAGATGAAAAACTCTTTCTCATCAACACTCATGACCCATGGTAAAGTGACATTATTGTGTATCTTCAAACATCCACATTCCCGTCTGAATTGACAAAGGATGCTCGACGTCGGATTCGGCATCAATCTCAACCATACCACATTGTAGGAGATACCTTGTATCGTGTCAGAGTTGATTCCATGCTTTTTCAGTGCTTGACCCTGGAAGAGGCTGAGAGAGTCTTGAATGACTATCACAGTGGTGCCTGTGGCGGTCACATGTCCGGATATGCCACCGCTCAGAAGATTTTTCATGCAGGTTGCTTCTGTCCATCTATACTCAAAGACTGTATTGTTGCAATCCGAAAATGTCATGTGTTCCAAGTCTTTCAGTGCAAGATGCATGCGCCACCCCTACCCTTGCATCCTGTCATTACCATAGGCCCTTTTGATAAATTGGGTGTATATTTTATGACATGTAACCCTCACTCAGCTGGGGGGCATGCTTATATAATCGTTGCCGTAGACTACTTCACTAAGTGGGCCGAAGCGATGTCTACATTAGCTGTAGATAGTAAGACAGTTGCCCACTTCCTTTTCAACCATGTTATTATGCGTTTCAGAGTCCCTCAGGCCATTGTTACCGATCATGGCACTCATTTTCGGGATTACATGATGGCTGAGATGATGTCAAAGTTGGGCTTACGCCATGATAGCTCAACGCCATACTACCCCCAGGTGAATGGCCAGGTTGAGGCTGTGAACAAGGTTTTGGTCACAATGCTTCAATGGATGATTGGTATCCACAAATCCAACTGGAACCTCCAATTTTTCTTAGCTTTCTAGGCTTATTGAACGTCTGTAAAGAGCACAACCAGATTCACACCTTTCCAATTGGTGTATGGTTTGGAAGCGACTCTCCCGGTTGAATGAAAAATTCCTTCCCTGAAGTTGGCTGTGGAACTATTGCCTGACACCTCTCGAGAGGAAGAACGTCTCTTGTATTTGGAATGACTGGATGAAACCCGCCGCTTAGCTTCCTTGGTCATTGAGGCACAGAAAAAGCGAGTCAAAGCCCCCTTTGATCAATCGGTTTCTCCACATTCTTTCATTGAAGGGGACCTCGTCCTCCTATATGACCAAGCACATGATAAACTTGGAGCATGAAAATTCTAGCCCATGTGGCATGGGCCCTATATAGTTAAATGAGTATTAAAAATGGGGCCTATGAGCTTATCGACTACGAAGGAGTTCCCCTAGTGTAGCCTAGGAATGGGCTGTACCTCAAAAAGTACTACGCTTGAGTTATTCTCATGTGGTGTGTGTGTACATAAGTGAGTGTTTTCATTTTTGTGCATATGTGGTGTGGTGTTCTTTGTAAGCGTCTTTCTGCTGATTTGATCTTCCTGATTGTGCAAATGTCTATTACTCCTTTTGTCGGTTTCGCGGATGGTGCCTCCCGCAATACCAGGAATCTGTCTTTAGCAGCCTGGGTAATCTATAATCCTATTGGTGAGTTGGTTAATTTGCAAGGTGTTTGTATAGGGCCTACCGCAAATAATGTCGCGGAGTATAGTTCCGTTTTATAATTATTAAACGAGGCTGTTAACCTCGGTATTCGTACATTACTTGTGTATCTGGACTCACAGCTTGTAGTACTACAACTTAACGATCATTATTCAATTAGAAACCCATCCATTTTATGTCTGTATCTACGTATTCGTTTACTGGAAATAAATTTTTATTACATTACATATCAACATATACCCAGACACATGAATGCGTTAACACATGCAGTAGCTAATTTGGTTTTAGATAGACATTTGCGCAACTTGTAGAAAAAAACATCATCACATGTAAAAATATCCATCCAGAAATATATATATATATATATATATATGTGTGTGTATGTGTGTGTGTGTGTGTGTGTGTGTGTACATGTGTGTGTGTGTGTGTGTCTATTGTGTGTGTGTGTTTGGATAGTTTATAGTTTGTGTACATCACATAAAATCAAAAAATATACATGTCTGTTTAATAATAGCTGGAGACAATATGTCTCTCAAAAATATGCATATAAAATCCCTAGATGACTAATCAACATGGTGCTCATGGTAGCATGTCACCACACGCACCAATCGCCTCAAAAATCGATGGAGGCGACTAGGCACCCCCACAGTGTGTCGCTGGTAAGCCATCAGGATGTCTGCTAGCCGTGCATAGTCAGGGATTCCCCGGGTGATACCCTCCAGGTTCTGGAGTAGTTCACTCCCTTCGCCACCCTCAGCTTGAGGGTCATGTGCGAGAGGGGTCCTCCGTGCAATGGGCGACATGCCCACAGGCCTCTTTGGGCCAACATCTACATACACATAGAATTGTTGTTAGAATAGGCATGTATCACAAAAAAATTATAAACACATAAAAAATAAAAAAGAGTCATACCCAGCTCCTCTTCCCAATCCTCCCCCTCTGGGAGTGGAAGATCTAGGTCTCCCGTGAAGTCGGTACCAGCATAGGGCCAATCCTCAACTACAATCAGTTGACGTCATA
Source organism: Pinus albicaulis (assembly GCA_034641835.2). Lineage (NCBI taxonomy): Eukaryota > Viridiplantae > Streptophyta > Pinopsida > Pinales > Pinaceae > Pinus > Pinus albicaulis. The sequence continues at coordinate 113,012,562 of CM076577.1, read as the reverse complement.
GCAATACAAAAAACTTGGGCCTCCAGGAAATTTTTTGGCCCCCTCCTAATCTGGGCATGAGTGCTGCCCATCGAGCCATCCTCGGCTCCCTCAATTACGGCTCGGTGAATATTGCCCCTTGACCCTGGAAAATTGGTAATCATTCCAGAATGAACAACACCAGAATGGAACCATACCCAAACTGTTTCAGCTTGGCCTTCTTGCACTTTGTCAGTTGTCGTTTTATGTTTGTTGTTACGGCAGTAGCCCAATCAAAAAGTATAGGATTCATGCATTTGAAGGCTAGTAGGAGCTATGCTTTGGTTGCCTCATGCGGTGCCTGTGACCCTGCAGCCCGCGTAATGGTGTGTAGAAATACTCGGAGTGCTAGATTGCGGACTGTGTGGATGCCTACTTTCCCACTACCCAATCCTGTCTGTGCCTTTGGGCACACTCTCGCCATTACCACCTCCATTTTTTCTCCAGAAGGTCTACTGCCTGTCATGATTGGCACTAGGCCTCTGCGTGACAATCTGGTTATGAAATAGACATCAGAGACCTCAATTTCTAGTACTTGGTCTCGGATCTTGAACACTTCTTCGTTCTCGTCCCATATGCTAACCAAATATTGCAATAGCTCTGGTTGAGCTCTCAAACATTTTGTGAGGAAGAACGTCTTGAGACCATAGTCCCGAAGGGCAGTAATGCAAGCTTCATTTTTCATGTCCATTTCATCCTCTTCACCATGCTCCCTCTCCTTCCATTCAATCACTATTGTGGCTGGATATCTGCACCAACATGGTCAAAAACACCTTATTAGATCTTTGTAACACTTAAAAATTCATTTGAGCGGCTCACATTTTGATAAACTAAGGCAGAAATTTGAGTTGCGCCATTGGTGCGACCCCTTTGCAAAAAGGAGCCAATTGGCGCGGGTCCGTGCCCGATACCCGTGCCAATTGGCCGAGCCCTAATTTTTCAAAGGGTTCCCCTAGAGATCAAACACACAATGGAAACTTACAAAAAATGAATCAAAATGAAGCTAAGGGGAGTGCCTCTTAGCTAGAACGAACGAGAACCAGAATGATGTATTGGATTGGTCGCAATCGCCGCCGCAAGTTCACACACCAAAAGCTCATTGTTGCTCTCTAAATGAGGTAAAAAGTAAAAGTGAATATGTTTTACTATTTCTGGCATATTTATAACTTTTCAAAGTCAAATTAGGTTTTGAAAGTCACTTTTCCCAATATTTTAATATATTTTGTCGAAAAATGGATTTTACGCTCGCTTTCATGTGCAGAAACCGGTTTTTATGCAGCTTGGACGGTGATACGAGTTGTATTTTATACTATTTTGGACTCGGTAAAAACACGAAAAAGTCATTTCTGGAGTCATCTTTCAGCTCTTTTCTGACTCTCTAAACATGAAAATATTTCCAAGTCTCTTGTCATTTTGATCTCGTTAAAGTGGCTGCAAAACGACATCTACCCAGTATACGTTTACCCCTTTTTCGGGCTGGGTTAGATTATTTACGAAAAAAGAATACCCTAGCCTATCGCGACTAGGAGGTTTTCTCAGACATAGTTTTCTACCTTTTCGGATCTAAGGAATTATTTACGAAAAGGGACTGTTGGAGTTTACTTTTCCGCTGTCTTTTCAAACTCTCTAAACATGAAAAGACGCCAAGTACTTCCTTTCTCAGACTTGTTAAACCCTAATGACATTGGATTCAGTCGTAATGACGATATTCGAGTTCCTCCTTCCTAGGGCTCGTTAAATGTACTATGATGGATTCGTCCAAAGGATGGACTTATATTACAAGCATATGCTATCCCCTTCAAGCTTGTCTTCAAAAATAATTGGGGTACTCTCTAGAAATGGTGGGAAAAAATGGAACCAGTATCATTGTCATGTCAGCAGTATGTCGCTCTTGAACATGGCACTTGTCTACATTCGTGTTGGGTTGGGGACATCTCATCTCATTCTCTATTTGCCTCCTTGGGTTTGGGTAATCCCTTTTGACCTCTCATATACTCTTTGCCTCGTCATCATGACCTCTGATATTTTGATGTCAAATACTGCTAAATCCAATATCGTGCCACTGATATGTTCAAGAGAAGTTGACCTCTGCAAGTTGACCTTCCTCTGATTCTCATCTGATCCTGATTCACAACATTATATTCCTTTGTCTCATGTCAATGATGTGGGAAACACTATGGTCCACCTTCGATCGGGGTCACTTCCTGTCGACTTCAACTCATTATCCAGGAAGCTGATCTAGAGACTCCCTTCCAGTACCTTGGAGCCTGCATGCCTCAATGGCAGGTTCTTCACATTCGATGCAAGGTTTTCATCATTGGCCTTTGATCGGATGATTCTACGGGTGTTTGACGCCAACTCACTGTTCACATTCCGTGGATTGTACCTATAGTACCTTGAGGGCCACTATCATTATTGGTGGTTCCTCTCGCGTCTGTTAACAACTTTCATCATTGGCTGGTAATCAGACGATGTTCTTGCATGTTCTACTTCAGCTCAATTATTCACATGCTTGAAATTGTACTTTTTTCGGGTCGAGATGGAGCGCAAGACACTGGATTTTTTCTGTTAGAATCCAAGCTGCGATTTTGTGGATTATTATGATTGGTTACATGACTCACTGATTGGATGGTTGCAACCATACCTAAGTCTATTTATTTATCCTCACTAGATGGTTTCATCCATGCCTCGGATCTTGCTTATTGTATACTCTATTATGGATGGCTGTGCCCATACCACATATCATGTATTTGAGATATCAGTTGTACTTGTATACGCAGGTTTTCCAATGACAGTGTTTTTAGTTGGACACGTTCTCGTAAAGCATTTCACCCCTCTCTCTCTCTCTCGGGCCTCATGCTTTAGGGGGCATCTGTTACACAACAATTTTTCACCATCCCTGCAATCCCCCGTCCCGCACATTGGAGGGCTTATTCCATGACCTGTGAGTAGTGATATGACCTGAAACCACTTTCATGGCATCCCCCTTGACAAGGAAAATCATTCCCCTGAAGACAATTTCCTGTAAAAAGCCCTAAAAATAGCCCTTTTTTCCTTGACGCGACTAGCCAGTTCAGCCCTCGTGCCAATGGGGGAAATCCACCAAAGAGGGCATGCCAACTAGCACTCTGTCCCAATTTATCACCTGCACTAGGCTTAATAAGGATTATTTTTTATAAATGGTGGAAGTTTGATTCCAACCGACTCCTGAATGAGTCTCTAAAATGAGTTGGGAGGTTTGGCTCCAGATCTCCATGTAGGGGAAGTGGTTTTGCACCTATCATGCAAGCTTCCTTGAGGATAGGGCCAATCCCACCATTGTAGGGATCCGAACTCCCCCTTCCACCATCTATATAAGCTTGTCATTTTCCCTTTTCAAGCTAGCCTGAATAGAGCTGAATCAATAGTAAGGAGATTATCATCAGACAACCGAAGAGAGAGAGACTTGTCCCATTCCTGACAATCTTTACCGAGACATACTCCTCTGTCGACCCACCGAAGGAAGATCTAGCGTCAAAGCTCAGGTTGTATATTTATTTGTTCTGATTAATGATAAACGACTTCGATTATGGTTCCACTCAGGTGCTTAGGTTTTATTTTATGAGTCATATCTTCTTTTACTGATACATAATTGCATCTATTAGGTTTTATTCTTGTGTGTTTTTTGTTTCTTCTTGTACGTGCAGGTGTTCGATCGCGTCAAGTAGGAGAATTGTGATCTGCCAAAGCAAGGGACGGAAGTGCCATCTTCTCCACAAACGACAGTAGCGTAGCACTTAAGGTAGGCATCTTGTCACATCTTGGTATTTTGCAATTAGGAACTTGCATCTTAGCATGACTCAGTTGTTGCTAGACATGATCTAGGCTAGTAGGGCTCACCTCTGTCTACAGAGGGGATTTACCTCTCCAACACATCTAAAATTCAACAATATTCTATTCAAGTTCTACTCAAACTGTGGCGATTTGTGATCATGAGGACTTAAGAAAAGAGACCAATTTTTCTAGCTTTACAATGGCCACTGCAGTGGTGGGTACTACGATTTCGGAGAGACCCAAACATAACTGATCAATCAAGGTTTCCAACTGGGCACCTTGGATTTCAACAACATATCGCGCAACCTCTGCAAGATGCCATCCTTTAAGTGTTGATGTGACTTGGTGTTGCACTGTCGTGGTGTCTTAAAAGGCCTGATATTATTGGTACCGCAGCTCGTACATGATAATCATGTGCATAGCATGAAACTTGCCACTGGGGAACACAGGTAAATCAATCCTGACCTCAGAGCTCTCTGGAACGACCATGCGCAGCTCGAAACTGGTAATTTGAAGTATGCCACCTAAAACTTGAAATATTTTTCTTTCATAGTTAGAGAGGTGCTGAATGCTTAGCTCGCTCGCCTATCCCGCTCTTGCTTGACCAAATATCACTTGTATGGTGCTCGATTGCATTTTAACATGTTGGATCCCCTGCTGCACATAATCAAGGATATATTTATACGAAGCTTCAAAATTGTTCCATACATCTTCAGTGACTGTCTAGATTGTATCTCCGATCTTGTCAAAATCCTCCTCTGTAAGTGTCAATGGATTTGTCCTGGTTTTCTTAGAAGCTTTGAATTTTTTGTGCGACCCCAAGGTGGTCTAGGGCTCTCTTTTGTTTCTTTGCCACATGTTTTTCGATGCATCCACAATTTCTCCATTCTTCACTTCCATCTCCTCATCGCTATGTAGGTCCATTATTTTTGTCGTAGTGGTCGGCTCTTGGTCCTTCTACACATCCTTCGGGTGACCTAAGGGTGTGCACAACTTCTTTGGGGTTTTTAGTGGTACAGAGGAGGACACACCTCCAACCGATCTTTCTTTGAGCCATAGTGGGGGCCACTTGGTCATGGTACACGCAAGGTCATCCTCCGTGACCATGTATGGCAGCTCATAACATACCCCTACCATGTCCATTTTCACATGAATGTGCACATTATGGAAGGTAGCCTTGAAGTCCACAATGTGCTTGTACGACTCGTACAACATAGGTGAAAGTCTTGGCTTGGACTGCACTGCTTGAAATATTTATGCATCAAAAAACACCCAGAATTTTTTTTTTTTCAGTGATTCTAGATGGCAGCTTTGAGTTCCATAGGGATGCATACTTGGAAGCTTCGCACACATCAGGTTCAATGTCTGGAAATTGTGATTATGATGATGACCTCCAACTAATCAACGTGACCAACAGCAACAACCAAGCATAATAGAAATTATTTCCCTCCTCCTCTGCCTCCCGAATGTTTTCTAGAAATTCATTGCAGAGGTACTTTTCCCAATTATATCTTACCCCTTTTACGTGGTACGCAACTAGCTTAATTACATATGTCGGCACCTCCATTGCGCGACACTTCTTGGTCATTTTATAGGTAAGGATCAGGGTGGCAAATTTAACTATCGGGTAATTTATGTCTGCTACAAGAAAGCCACAGATGTTCCTTTGCACACCATAATATTTCTTGACCTCATCGACAACCTTTGTTTCCAATCCATTTCCTCTGAATTCCAACCCTAGATCCTCCCCCCGGTATGGAAACATGGTGATCCAATGAATCAAAATATCATCATTTGGAATAGGCTCTCCTAGCCACAAACAATTATCATGCACCAAGGCAAGAAGATGGTGCAAACATATGTCATTTATGGTGTTGTGCCTAAAATGCGGGATGTTGAGAATGTTCAAAATCCCAGACTGCTACAACCTCAATGCCCATGTCTTTGGCTCAAATTTGATGGCTCCCTCGTTATAGGGTACCTTCTCAAAATACTCTAAGGGCACAAGTTCTGGGAACTTCGCATGGTCATCCAGGTCCTAGTCTTTTAATTTGAGCAACAACACCTTTTCGAACATGTATCCTTCAAATGACACATTTTCTAGGAGAAGCAGTGTATGGATATGTGATTTTGCTTTATCCAGGTTCTTCATGATTTTCAAAAATGGCTTGTGTGGTGCCATATACTGTGGCAACCATGACATTGGATTGATATCTTCAAATAAATCCTATTCAATGATTACTTCAGGCTCTTTAGGCATTGTTCTCTTCTATTTCTTAGTCGGGGTTGACTTAGGTTTCAAAGTCTTCTTGAGCGTAGACTTCCTAGTCTCCAAGGTCTACCCTTTCTTTGATTTTTGCAATTGAGGTTCTAACATAGGTGTTTCTTTAGCGGGCATCACAGAGCGGGTAGGGTTTTCGAAGTCATAATTGGAGGGATTAAATGTCCCAACCCTTGTTGGTGTAGTGTCTTGAGGAAGGATTTTGGACACTCAGACATACACTCATGCAAACACAATGAGAGAAATAGACACAGATATTTTGGAAATAAAAGGGAACTAATGTCACCCTTCCAACCATATTTATAATGATGGCGTGACCTAAAATGCCTTATGTCTGTTGATGTAGCCTCATAAATGCTAAAATGACTCCTAATATGGCATAATATACTCCATAAATTCATGTTAGTCTTGTTGGGGTTCCCATGTTTTGGCCAGATTGGCAAGACCAAAAGATGAGACAACATCAGAACCACTTTGGGGCCCTAGGATCTAGCCCTCCTGGACCCGGAGAGGGATCTCTCCAATAAAAAAAGAATGATTTATCTTTGAAGCTCGAATAGAGATATTAGGCTAGTTATGAAGCACAGAGGGGGGTTTTAAATAATTTGGTTGAAGGGTTGCTGGGTTGGTCAGGAGATCATAGACTGGGAAAGTAATGAGAGAAAGGAAACAAAACAGCAGGAGGTTTCAGCAAAGAGAATGGGCCAAGACAGTGCCATCCATTGGGCTATGGAGTCATGAGAGGGAAATTACTTGCATCCACTAGCCAAGGCTTCCAAAGGGCAAGTCATCTATACTAAAGGATATTTTTAGATAGATGATGGGATGGAACATTAAGGAGAGAAAGTGGAAGAAGGAAAGACAACCAGTTTTCTGTCTATAGATCAGGTCAGAGGTCATTTAACTCCATACCTGCTTGGACATACTCAAAGGCAGCTCTTAAAGAGAGAAAGGGGCAGCTTATAGATTAGACCAGAGGTCATTTAACTCCAGATCTGCTTTAGCAACTCCAAGGGAAAAACAGAGATAAGGTTTGACAAAGAAACATATAAGAAGCAAACCCCCAAGTTCATACATCAGCCAGCAGGCAATAACATCCGCTGCACTGGTTAAACCCGTGAACCCACTCTTAGACAGCACATAGGGCGGAAAACATAAAGGTAGGGAGAGCAGACAGCATAGGGCACCTAACGAGGGTGAATCCTATACCATTATTCTGATGCCTACCAGAAGAACATGAAATAATGTGAAAATGTAATAAACAGAGTAAGAAAACATCACCTATAGTAATAGACCAGGATCCTGTGAAGTGTTCTTTGATTAATTGATGCAAAACCAGTCATGTACAATAAGCTCAATGGCTGTTACAGTCCAGACTTCTCCTCCCAGCCTATTACATACAACTACTCTGCTACTCTCTCCCAAGACTGTTCTAACAGTTGAATGAATCCCTCTAACAGCAGATGCCCAGCAAGGCAACAACAACAACAACCTTTACATTATGTTCTCGGGGATATTTTATAGGAGAAGGGGAAGAAACAGAGGTAGGATATACAATAAATGAATCTCATTAAGACAGAATCGGCGGAGTGTCCGCGCCCATGCTGATTAATGGCAGAATGCAGCACTGTATGTACTCTATAGGCCGGCTAGGGAAGCCTCTGTCAGGTCGATTGACCTCGGATATTTCTTTTAGAGTCCTTTCTGGAGCTTGGAGCTCTGCGCTGCCTTCTGAATAAATGGACTGGTGAAAGATCTGCAACTTCTCCATACCTCCATAACTGCTGACCAAACAGTCTTTAATGAAGCTCTGTCAGGGCAATTAATCGTTCCAGGGCTCGAGGGAGGCATGGAGAACGCTGTGGGAAGGTGTACATCTGGAGAGAATGTACTCTGCCAATATTAAACACAGATAAGACTTTGACAATGTGCTTGAATCTTCAAACTGTGCTTGAATCCTTTGAATGCGGGATTAGACGTTAATTATATCAATAATGTGCATTAATCCCCTTTGAATCCTGTTTAAATTTGCCTGGCAGCGGGTGCTGAGCTGACCTCTGCGTATTTGTAACGCTATGAAATAAACATATGAACCGGGCAGTGGTGGAGAAATGTCGTGGAGGAGGAGAGATGGTGGAGCGATGGAGAAACAGTGGAAACAGCGGAGCGGAGTGGAGAAATGAACGCACAGTGTGAAAAACCAAAGTTTAGCGTTCAGGCGAATTACACAGGGAAACGTGAAAAAACAACACACGGAGGCGTGAACGTGGGACCCAGCAGAGGCGGAGGGCGATTGAACTCGAGCCGTCAGATCTAGGAGGGAACGGATGGCCAGGATTCAATCGGGCAATGTGATCGAGAGTCGGTGTGTGAAAGGACTTGCGATCGACGATCGGGGCGGGAGTGCGGTGGCGAGCGCGTCGGATGGTAATATCTTGGGCATTCGAGTTGAATGGCCGTCGGGAGAAGACTTGCGTCAGCGATCGGAAATGATGGAGATATTGGCGCGGGACCGTTGGATACGCGGGGGAAGCAGACGGCTACGATTAAATCGGTAGATCGCAATCGGGAGTCGGACGAAGACACGATTGCGATTGGACGGCGGTTCGGAATTGGCCGTTAGTTTTGAACGGATCCAACGATTCAGGATTGAATCGGGAGGGAGACGGAGGGACTTGCGATTAAGCGCTGGCCATTGGATCGGCTGGGAGATGGACGGCCAGGATATGATCGGAGGATCGCAATCGGAGCGCGATGCGATCAATCGGGGGGTGCACAATGAGTGTTGCGATTGCGATTGACGGGGGCTTGCGATTGGCGCTCCACCGTTGGATCTGCAGGGTAGATCAACGGCCTTGATTACATCGCGAGACTTGATTAATAAAACGTTCGCATCAGGGCTTTTTGCTGTTTACAAAGGAAATACGCACCCGCCCGACCTTCCGATTGCGATTAGCGCTTGGGACTTAAGCGCTTGGTCCCAGCGCAAGGGCATGTGTGGGAAGTGGTTTGAAAGGGGCTGGCAGAAAGGGGCTAGGCCTTATAATAAGGTCGGAACATGGGTTTTTTTCCCATTTAAATGGATTTTAGGGCTGGGGAAGGGGAACGATAGAGGAAGAAAAGGGGAAAAAGGGAAAACCAAGGGAAGGGAAGGATTAAATGGGATCTTGAGGATTTGAGGAGGTAAAAGGGAATAGAAGGGGAGAGAAGACAGGGAGAGAAAACAAAGGCTTTGGGGGATGAAATAAGAGGGAAAAAGGGGCCTTTGGGCATTTATTCACATAGTAGAGACGCTTTATAAGGGAAATCAGCAGAGGGGATTTAATCAAAGGATAAAAGACACAGAGAGGCTTCAAGGAGACTGTGTTTTCAGAGGAAATGCATTCCTTGAAGACTCAAAAATAATTTAGCCCCCTATTTGCTTGTCAAAAATTTCATAGGGGGGCTAACAGTGGCTCCACATGGGGATGGCTTCTTCTTGAAGGAGCCAAGAAACCAGAAAATGATCTCTTGGTGTAGGCCAGATGCCTGCTGCTTGAACCATCCATTTCTTTCTTTGATCAGCTGCCACAAACTGTGAAGACAACATATCAGCAATAAAATTCTCCCACACAACTACCTACCCACACTATAGTCCTAACATTTTTTCTTCTTGGGTGCATTTGGACTTGCAGACCCTTTTACATCATCAATTTTTACAAACAGGAAAAATAAACCTAGTCTACTTCTACCCTTATTGCTCCATGAGACCAGATTAGACTGTTGGTCTCACATGTTTCTCTACCTACACTACTACCTGCTAGGATTAGACTGTCTAGCAGGTTTCTTCTCTACATTCTAAGACAGAAAATGAAACAACTAATCTACTTGCTCATGTACTAAGATTTATTGAGCTTTCCTACCTACCCTACTCTAACTGGAAAACTCTGATGGTTTAGGTGATGCAGTAATGCCAATGCAGCCAGTCAAGTAATAGCAAAAAATGATATGAGCACTGACTGCCTGTCAGAGATAACCACAGGGTGCTTTGCATGTGGTCCTTCAAAACTGAAGTCACCATCAGTGGTGACCAACTTCGATGTATTTGGCTCTTGCAAAAGATTGATGCTTGTGGAGCTGAGCCAATCAGGGCCTCCATGTAGTCTGCCACAGGGTCAACAAACTCATGATGTAAACTTTTTCCTTCAAAGCCCACCATGACTGATAGGCTGTCTGCATCCTGGGCAGCTTCAATCACTGCGTCTGTAGTGAGGCCTTTGTATTCACACTCCTCTTCCTGGTTGGGAGTATTTGGCATATGGGCATCAACCAGGAGTACCTCCTCTTCCTTTGAACCAATACAAATATGTATGTGGGAAAGAGGACCTCGCTCATCTTCAATGCAGGTTGAGCTAGAGGGCTCATTATTTTCAACAGTGTTGTCCTCTAGTACCACAGGTCGGTTCTGCTGCAACGAGCTAAACTCTGTGAAAAAATCGACATATTCTTGAGCGGGGGCTTCTTTGATTACCTTAATCCCTTCGGGAGGAGGCTCTGGATATTCGTTCTGCTCAAGACTTCCCTCATCTCTTTCCTTTTTGTCCTCTGCACTGAAGAGCTGCTGGCCTCTGTCCGCTTGGCAAGTGTAACTGATGTTCAGATATAAAGCAGATAGAAGATTCAATGAATCTTCGTCTGCTATCATGCTTTCAATGCTTTCTCCATCAGTATCATAGATGGCCAGCATTAACTCATCATCTTCCTGAAGCTGATGGTCGTAGTCTTCCTCCCATGAGACCTCTGATGATGGCCGTGCAAGCTCAGTTTCCCTTTGGAAAAACTCATCGTCAGACATATCCACATCAGAGAAATCATAATTGTAAGCATAGTTACCCATCAAATCTTCAGGGCTCTCAGCGAATCTTTCTTCAAAACAGTCTGCAAGTTCATTTTCTGACTCAAGCTCTAGTTCATCATACATGCTTGGCATGCGACTTCTGTCTTGCAGAGATCTGATTTGTCTTTCTTGGGGACAAGGAGCAGGTCTTTCCCAATCATCCTCTCTGGTTTCAGCCTCATCTTCTTGCTCTTTTTCTTTCAGTAAGGAACTGGCAGCCTCTATCAGTCTTTCCAGCTTGTCCTCTAAAGAGATCTGCGCTGCTCGCTCTGTTCGGTCCTTCCTTGCTGCTCTTAATATTTCCTCCCTGCACTGTATGTTGTATTCGACAGTGATTTCTATATCCTGCATTTCCTCCAGGCTCAAAGGCTCTTTTTACCTAATATGGAATTCCACCTCGGGGTCAAAAGAACTTGGATAGTGCAATAAAGCCCATCCCAAAGGTGGTTTTATATCAGAAGGCATTGCATCATATACCTTATTGAACCTGGCTGAAAACTCTTGCACTGTCTCACCTGGCTTCCTTCTCAAATTTTGATATTCTTTTAGGATGAGGAGAGCATTCTTCGGGGCCGCCCATCTATCAAGGAAAACTTGAGAAAACTGATGGAAGCAGAAAATGCTTGCTTCTGGAAGGCCTTTGAGCCAACTCTTAACATTTCCTTGCAACAACAAAGCAAACATCCTAATGCACACATCATCTTCTTCTATTTCATACAGCTCAAGTAAATCCTCCAGATTTTGAACATGTTCTTCAGCAGTGGACCCTTTATTTTCCCCATCAAAATGAGGCAGCTGGTTTATTAATTCTGTAGGCAGGGGTTGGAAGAAGAGAGGTAAAACCAGGGGCTTATATCTTTCTATGACCTTTGTAGGTGTGGGTTATGTAACAATAGGCTCATGGCTGCTTGAATCTTCTTGAAGAGTGGGAGATACAACATGAGCTTCTTGTTCCACCAGGTTTTTCACAGGAGTATAGGTCTACTCACGGTCTGAAGACTGAGGCTTGAGATCTTTCCCATATTCATCATGGGTTTCATCTTTGTACACTTGATTAGGCTTAAAGTAGGACAAAACATAGTGGTAGACAAAAACAATGAATTCTTTAAACCAAATCCAACCAGTATGTTCTACCCTTCCATGAGGTCTGGCCATATTTCAGGTTCTTCCTCCAGTGGAGTCTTCTAGGATTATGGAGTGTGGAGTCGCCAGGTGGATGAATTTGACTGTTTGGGGCAGGCTGCTGTCCACCATCAGCAATGAGAAGCCAATCTAAAGGCAAAGTGGTCCGTTCCCCAGTATGGTCGCCATTATGTTGGGGTTCCCATGTTTTGGCCAGATTGGCAAGACCAAAAGATGAGACAACATCAGAACCACTTTGGGGCCCTAGGATCTAGCCCTCCTGGACCCGGAGAGGGATCTCTCCAATAAACAAAGAATGATTTATCTTTGAAGCTCGAATTGAGATATTAGGCTAGTTATGAAGCACAGAGGGGGGTTTTAAATAATTTGGTTGAAGGGTTGCTGGGTTGGTCAGGAGATCATAGACTGGGAAAGTAATGAGAGAAAGGAAACAAAACAGTAGGAGGTTTCAGCAAAGAGAATGGGCCAAGACAGTGCCATCCATTGGGCTATGGAGTCATGAGAGGGAAATTACTTGCATCCACTAGCCAAGGCTTCCAAAGGGAAAGTCATCTATACTAAAGGATCTTTTTAGATAGATGATGGGATGGAACATTAAGGAGAGAAAATGGAAGAAGGAAAGACAACCAGTTTTCTGTCTATAGATCAGGTCAGAGGTCATTTAACTCCAGACCTGCTTGGACATACTCAAAGGTAGCTCTCAAAGAGACAAAGGGGCAGCTTATAGATCAGACCAGAGGTCATTTAACTCCAGATCTACTTTAGCAACTCCAAGGGAAAAACAGAGATAAGGTTTGACAAAGAAACATCTAAAAAGCAAACCCCCAAGTTCATACATCAGCCAGCAGGCAATAACATCCGCTGCACTGGTTAAACCCATGAACCCACTCTTAGACAGCACATAGGGTGGAAAACATAAAGGTAGGGAGAGCAGACAGCATAGGGCACCTAACAAGGGTGAATCCTATACCATTATTCTGATTCCTACCAGAAGAACATGAAACAATGTGAAAATGTAATAAACAGAGTAAGAAAACATCACCTATAGTAATAGACCAGGATCCTGTGAAATGTGCTTTGATTAATTGATGCAAAAGCAGTCATGTACAATAAGCTCAATGGCTGTTATAGTCCAGACTTCTCCTCCCAGCCTATTACATACAACTACTCTTCTACTCTCTCCCAAGACTGTTCTAACAGTCGAATGAATCCCTCTAACAGCAGATGCCCAACAAGGCAACAACAACAACAACCTTTACATTATGTTCTCGGGGATATTTTATAGGAGAAGGGGAAGAAATAGAGGTAGGATATACAATAAATGAATCTCATTAAGACAAAATCGGTGGAGTGTCTGCGCCCATGCTGCTTAATGGAAGAATGCAACGCTGTATGTACTCTATAGGCTGGCTAGGGAAGCCTCTGTCAGGTCGATTGACCTCGGATATTTATTTTAGAGTCCTTTCTGGAGCTTGGAGCTCTGCGCTGCCTTCTGAATAAATGGACTGGTGAAAGATCTGCAACTTCTCCATACCTCCATAACTTCTGACCAAACAGTCTTTAATGAAGCTCTGTCAGGGCAATTAATCGTTCCAGGGCTCGAGGGAGGCATGGAGAACGCTGTGGGAAGGTGTACATCTGGAGAGAATGTACTCTGCCAATATTAAACACAGATAAGACTTTGACAATGTGCTTGAATCTTCAAACTGTGCTTGAATCCTTTGAATGCGGGATTAGACGTTAATTATATCAATAATGTGCATTAATCCCCTTTGAATCCTGTTTCTGCTGCTTCTGCTGAGAGTGCTGAACTGGCCATCTCTGTGTTGTCTACGCTATGAAATAAACATATTATAGACCGGGCAGTGGTGGAGAAATGCTGGGGAGGATGAGAGATGGTGGAGCGATGGAGAAACAGTGGAAACAGCGGGGAGGAGCGGAGAAATGAACGCACAGTGTAAAAAACCAAAGTTTAGCGTTCGGGCGAATTACACAAGGAAACGTGAAAAAACAACACACGGAGGCGTGAATGTTGGACCCGGCAGAGGCGGAGGGCGATTGAACTCGAGCCGTCAGATATGGGAGGGAACGGACGGCCAAGATTCAATCGCGCAATCGCAATTGGGGGTCAGACGAAAGGACTTGCGATCAGCGATCGGGCGGGGGTGCGATTGAGCGCTGGCCGTCGGATCGCGGGAAGGATGGACGGTCAGGATTGAATCGGAGCGTCGGGAGAAGGACTTGTGATCAGCTATCAGAGCGCTGGAGTGATTGGCGCAGGACCGTTGGATCGACCGGGAAACGGACGTCTACGATTAAATCGGCGGATCGCAATCGGGGGTCGGACAAGAAGGCTTGCGATTGCGATTGGAGCGGCGGTGTGATTAAGCGCTAGCCGTTAGATCGGTGGACAGATCAACGGTCAGGATTGAATCGGGAGGGAGACGGAGGGACTTGCGATTAAGCGCTGGCCATTGGATCGGCTGGGAGATGGACGGCCAGGATATGATCGGAGGATCGCAATCGGAGCGCGATGCGATCAATCGGGGGGTGCACAATGAGTGTTGCGATTGCGATTGACGGGGGCTTGCGATTGGCGCTCCACCGTTGGATCTGCAGGGTAGATCAACGGCCTTGATTACATCGCGAGACTTGATTAATAAAACGTTCGCATCAGGGCTTTTTGCTGTTTACAAAGGAAATACGCACCCGCCCGACCTTCCGATTGCGATTAGCGCTTGGGACTTAAGCGCTTGGTCCCAGCGCACGGGCATGTGTGGGAAGTGGTTTGAAAGGGGCCGGCGGAAAGGGGCTAGGCCTTATAATAAGGTCGGAACATGGGTTTTTTGCCCATTTAAATGGATTTTAGGGCTGGGGAAGGGGAACGATAGAGGAAGAAAAGGGGAAAAAGGGAAAACCAAGGGTAGGGGAAGAAGTTAAATGGGATCTTGGGGGGATTTGAGGGGTAAAAGGGGAATAGAAGGGGAAGACAAGGGGGAGAGAAAACAAAGGCTTTGGGGGATGAAATAAGAGGGAAAAAGGGGCCTTTGGGCATTTCTTCACATAGCAGAGAGGCTTTATAAGGGGAATCAGCAGAGGGGATTTGATCAAAGGATAAAAGGCACATAGAGGCTTCAAGGAGACTGTGTTTTAAGAGGAAATGCATTCCTTGAAGACTCAACAATGATTTAGCCCCCTATTTGATTGTCAAAAATTTCATAGGGGGGCTAACAAGTCTCTCCTTCAAATGGTAATAAATATTTCTTATCCAAATTAAACATTCCAACGACTAGTTTTTGGTCCATCTGTGACAATGTCAACCTCCTAGCATAGCTGTTACAGGACAAATGACCTCCTCATCAGCTCAGAGGAGAAGGAAACATGGAAGGAATAAAATGAACTAGACAGAGACCCATTTTTCCAAGGTAACGCACCCCAGAGATAGATAGGTTGAGTTATAACACATCCTAGCCATTCAAAGGGAGCATTAGTGCCTAGGTTAACACTCTGTCTTGCCTAAGGGGTAGTTTTACCCCTATTTTCATTATGAAATGAACAGATCCCGCGGAAACTGACTAGCATTTCCTGATTTTTCTTAGAATGAGTCAGTTCAAAAGTAGAAACCTACGGTACAAACCTCTTATTGGATGTTTCCAAACACAACTGAACACCTATAGAAGGAAAAAGAAAGGAGAGGCAAGGAAACATCAATATTTTTCCCCATTCAAACTGATTGAAAGGATTGGCAAGGTTTGTCCTCCCCTATTCCTATAAATTGGAGGCTTGGGATCTTGGTCAAAGGTCGAAGGTTTTATCGTGTGTAGAGCAGAAATTCATTGTTGAATGTGAGGCCTAAGGATTGGGAAGGTTCATTTAGAATTCTTAGCCCAAGTATCATTACACTCATAGATAGAGGAGAGAGAGAGGAATCAGAATAATTAGGAAGGCTTGGTTCAACCAACGGGTGTAATATTCCTCCATATATATTAATATAACTGTATCTGTTTTTCCCATTTGATGTTTCAGTGTCACATTTATTGTTTATTTTTCTATGTAGCATGATATGAATGGCTCAGATTTTCATAGTTTAATGTTGATTATGTACTTGTTTAATTTCTAGTTAGTGATACCACTATGAAGATTACACATGTCCTTTGTTTTTTTGCGGGATCTAGACTTGGAGCTGGTGAGGAAGAACTTCAACCACACCACTTAGCGCTCTCTAAAGGATCTACTCTTTACAAAGAGGTAATCCTTCAATATCTCACTTCATCGATTATGCATTATTATAAACGTGTGTGCAATTTCTTTGTAACTATACAACTAATATAACTGTCTGCCTCAGGCACGGGAAGGCCTGAGAGGGATATACATCAACTACCACCCAAGAATTTTACCCCTTAACAGAATTGGTGACTCCACTAGGGATTTAATCCCAAGTTCCCAGATTATGTGTTCATGAGCCTTTGACTCTTCCTCTTTGTCATTTCCCACTCTGATCACATCTCCTTCTGATCAGTTTACATGCTTTGTAACCATCTCATTAGCTCACAGTGTCTAGAATAGACCCTACCTAGCCATTTTAAAACTTTACCTTGAGTAACGTACCCCTAGGTGTGTTCCAGTGTGTTATTATTAGCGTTGTTGATGATTAGGTACAATGCGTTAGTCCTGTCATTAACACTCTGTAGCCTCTGCTAGCCTCTGTTACCCAGTCAAAATTTTTTGTTTACACCCTTGTTGTGTTTCCATTGGTTGTGGAGTTGTTGGCTGCTAGATTAGCTTCTATTTTTTGGATCCCTGTGCTTGGTTGCCTGCTAGAATTTTCAGTTTTCTTATTGAAAAAGTTAGTATTAGTCGCATTTAACATTTGAAGAGGATTTTTTTTTGTTTTTCTGAACATAGTTGAATTCATTCTAAATTTTTTGGTTAAATTTTTTTAGTGAGGATAGATATATGTCTGAATATTTTTAGACTGAACTGTGTTATTTGAATTTATTTTTTTGCACAGATGTTTGAAAGATCTCTCCATGTAGAATAAAATCTTCATCGAATTGAATATTAAGAGATTTTTTCTGCATGGTTTTGAGTCAGAGTCTCATTACATTTCATACATCCACTCCCCCTCCGAAGACTAATAAGAAAGTACACTAAAAACTCAAGAAATAATAAAATTAATCACATAACTCTTTTTCTAAGCTCACACCAACAGTAGTTCAGGCAAGGATCTTGGGATAGGGTAAGTGAAAAAACTGCCCAAGACCACAAAACTTAAAACTAGAGTCATTAAAGAGGGAAAAATCTAGTTGCACTCATACTATCGAGACCGCTCCACTACTATCGGAGTTAAGCACGAGACAACACTGGGGTGCATGAGAAGGTAGCCCACCTTCGAGGGAATTACAGTGGGAATTTTGTATATTAGGGTTCCCCTCAGGGATGTTGTAACTAGATCAGGGATCTAGGTGTTCTGCCCATATAGCGTGTTGTCTACGACCATGACCCCCATGATAGTGTCTGTGATTTGAGGTATCTTTAGTTGCGATACTCTTAGGAACTTACACAAGGTGACTGGGGCGGGCTACCCTTGTACCTAACACAGACAAGCCTACTATGTATTCGGTCTTTGGGAGGGTACTTGTCTCCACGAGAGTGCTTACACCCATCGTATGAGGTTTGGGAAAAGCTCTAGAGTAATCGTAAGTGTACATTTCACCAGCTCTCTCTGTATGCTATTGTGATATTGGGTTTCATCTCTAGGAAATGGTGGTACTTAGATAGGGTCTTACCCCTTCTATATGCTTGATTGATTGATTTTAGAGGTTCTTTCTTCTTTCTTAGGTGTGTGGTTACTATCGCTGAGACTTCATAATACATCACAATAAAATTTGATAAAATTAACAAGTCATCGTGGTGTCCTTCGACCCTCGTCGTCTTTCTAGATGGCAGCAAGGTCTCCCACCATTGACACTGGCAGAGGATTCAAGTCCTGGTGACCCAGTTCCTTCTCTGGAAGAGCAGTCTCTAGTGACAACCCCTGACTTTCACATAGCTCCCTATCATACGGAGTTTCTAGAGGATCCTTTTACTAAAGGAGTCATACCTCCTAACAATCCTCCTCTCACTGACCCTTTGGGGCCATTGTTAGTTCAGTTAACACCAGTTCCAGTCATGTCTTCGGCTACACCTACATCCATTTCACAACGAGGGACCATAGGGTCGGTGTCGTTGGTGGCCAACTCAGTTCCACCACCATCTTCCATGTCAGTTGTCAGTTCTATGCAACTGATTAGCAACGCGAGTAGCCAGCCTATACTCGATCTTAGTAATCTGGTCATCACAACTACAAGCGGTCCTCTGAACCCTTCGAGATTTTCTCCTATAGTGACTACAGCTGGACTCACGGTTTCTACTCCCACTAGCGGGGCTACTTCAGTTCCTTTTAGAAACCCTTTTAGTTGGAACCCATTTCTGAGTTAAACCCCTTGGTTACTATGCCAGGGGATAGTGTCATCAATACATATATGCCAGGGGGAACTTTGGTACCCCTACATTCAATAGGACAAGCAGGATCGTCAATTTTTAACACCATTCCTTTAAGTGGTAAAAATTCCAGTTTAGGATCTATGACGATGGTCAACTATGTGAATAGCAGTATGCCACAAGCTAATTCTATCGTGTCCATATGGGCGGACCTTCCCTAAAAAATTGGGGCAAGGGGGAAACTATTACACGGGGGGCAACCAGTAGTTTTCCCCCCATTACAACATCCCCTATGGATAGAAACCATACATCCCTACACCCCCACTCACTGGAAACTTTTATTAAGAAATTCCTACTTATCCCATTGGTAACACATTGATGGCCAGACCCTACGGTTTGAATGGTCAGCCAACATCACCTTGGCTAAAATTGGGGGTAACCACACAATTTCCATTTCTGGCAGCATTAGACATCCCCAACCTGTATAAATTGACCAATGATCCTATCAACCACAACCTGCTTTGGCCTCCGGTACCGCACAAGATTCCGTCTGACATCCCTAAGTTCGAAGGGAAACAAGGGGAGGATTTGGCTACGCACATCACCACCTTTCATCTATGTTATGTTTCTAACTCCATGGTGGACGATAGTATTTGGCTCCAACTTTTCCCCCGCACTCTCACAGGAAACGCTACCAAATGGTTCATTGAGTTACCTTCTGCTCCAGTCAATAATTTTGGTGCCTTAGCAACATAATGTCTCAAGAACTTCCAATTACCTATATGATACTAAACTAGAAATGATATCTTAACCTCTCTATGCAAATACAAAACCACCCATATCTTCAATCACATTCATGAATGGAGACGTAGGAGGAGGCTAGTCAAAGCGCCAATCTCAGATCATCTGTTATCGAACTAGTTTTGTAAGTCAATCTTACTGCCTCTTCCTAAAGACCTTTTATTATCTAGTGTGGTCACAGAAGACCAATCCATCCATCGTGCACAACATCTAGATCTCATATATTCGCAATCTCGCACGCTATATGAGTTACTCCCCCATGCCCCCAGCAACCCGAATCCTTCCGTTACTCAGTTACCGGAGCGTACACTGATGGCCTCGTTGGTGCAACCTCTAGTGTAGGTTTAAAGCAGCTCAGTGGGCAAGCTTCCCAGCCATATTTAGCTACCACTTCCCCTACCCAATCAGTTGCTCTTCCCATATCTGAGGTGCACTCTGTGTAGTATACTCAAAAACCTAGTGGCAAGAAAAAGAAGAATAAGAAAAGTACTGCTCCTTCTAAAGAGCAACCACATACTCAGAATAATTCCAATTAGAGAAACGTTGCTAAAAATGACAAAGGAAAGGAAAAACCAATGATATTTCCTTGCAAAATTTGTGTGGAAGACCACTTGACATATAAATTTCCTCGGCTACAAGAATGCACATATTTTATTATGCAAAGGGACTCTAGAAGGCCACCTACTGTCCTTCACAATCCCTTCCCTAATCCACAACAGCAACAACAAAAAATGGATGCAAACCCCCCACAACCCCCCCAAATGGGCAACAGTGGTACTCACCCTTTCGATGAAGGATCGTCTACCATTTATGGCATGGAGACTATTGAACTCCAAACCTGAGCTAAACTCTATGGAAATCTAGTCATTAAGGCTCAAGAACCTGGTTCAAGTTCAAATACATCGCTGCCTAACGATTTGCATATCGAAAGGCCTGTTGCTGACCCTGTCATTCGTCCCCCAAAAAGGACCCTTCGACACACGACACATAACACCTCTTCACGTGTTTCCCAGAACTAAAAAATTGTATAAGACTTGGCGCAAGAACCCTCAGCTATGTTTGCACTCGAAGTGTTGCAAACTTGCCCAGTGCAAAGGAAAGATCTGCTTTCATCCATTGGTGGAATTTACCCCCAGGATTCTATGCTAGCCACCTTTGACACGAAAGAATGCACACCTTGCCTTTCAAGCCAGCTTTCCTTCCATATTAAAGTTGTGTCAAAAGGGATAACAATCCATTGCAATATCATAGAGAAAGGTGCTTTGACCTACATAATATCAACTGCATGTTGGCTCACTTTGGGTTCTCCCACTCTGTCTCCGCCATTGAATTCCCTCAAAGCTTTTGATGGCCACACCTTCCTCCCAAAATTCTACCTTGCTAGCTACCCCATTATCCTTAGTCTGAAAATGATAACTATGGACATAGAAGTCATAGATCTTCATCTTGACTATAACCTTTTGTTGGGTCGCAGTTGGTCTTATGCAATTACTACCATTGTCTCTTCAGTTTTCTGACTCATCCTTTTTCCATTGGATGGGAATATAGTTACAGTGGACCAAATATCCTTCTACACCACTAATTATTCCATATTACCTAGCAGCACCGTACCCTTAGTAGGAGGCATTCCTTACTCTTACGTCAGTGTCGGTACTGGTCTTCTGAAGGCATATTCCCTTATGGGTTGTTTTCTTCTCCCACCGCATGAGGTTCCGCACACTATTTCAATGATATCCACCATCTCGGATGGCTCTATTGATCCTTGGATCCTACTGGCACCTTTAAAAATTGATTCATATGGAGATCAGATGCCACTATCACCAGCTGAGTTGGCTTATCAAGCTGTCCAATCAGTATCTGAACCCTCCACTGCTCTGGTTTCGACCAATGGTACTACCCTCTTGCCCATCATAGTTCCTTCTAAGGATCTCCTTGATGAAGTCCTACCTATGGAGGAAGTTATTCGAGAGATCATGTCTCTAGAGGAACGACCTTGGTGAGAGTTTCATCATCGTGCTTTGATGTCTGATTCGGATGCGACCACTATCCAAATCCCATCTTTCGACCCACCTAAGATCGTTCCCTCCGCTTACAAGATTGTTAAAACTATCGACGTAGAAGGGAACATGGGAAATATTACCAAGACCATGCTCAGATATATATCGGTCAAAAAGGGTATCGTGGAAAATATACAGATTGGAGCCGATTACAGTCCCGAGGAAATTGCACGATTCACATCCCTTTTTAAATATTTTTGCGATGTTTTTGCCTGGTCTTACGACAAAATTCCTGGCATATATCCTTCTATAGTTGAGCATGAAATCAAGGTTTATGACAATTCCAAGCCTGTCCAGCAAAGGCTCCGACCTGTCCACCCTCGCAAAGCAGCAACTATCAAGACTGAAGTCAAAAAAATCTTACATGCTGGTTTCACCTATCCTGTTCCTCTGACGAAATGGGTATCCAATATAGTTCCTGTAGATAAAAAACAAGGCACCATCCAAGTCTGTGTTGATTATCGTGATATTAATGCCACTTGTGCAAAATACAATTATCCAACTCCATTCATAGATCAGATTCTCGATAATTGCGTTGGATGCAAATCTCTATCCTTTATGGATGGATTTGGGATATAACCAAATAGTGATTAAAAAATATGACAAGCACAAAACCACCTTCATTTGTCCTTGGGGCACATTCGCATATTGTAAACTCCCATTCCATTTGAAGAATGAAAGAGAAAATTTTCGAAGGGCCATGGACTATGCATTTCATGATATCAAACACATTGCACAAGGTTACTTGGATGACCTTCCAGCTCACTCCAAGAAATGAACCCATCACCTTGCACATCTTAAAGAAATATTTTCTCGGTGTAGGTTCTACAACATACGTCTGAATCCACACAAGTGCATATTTTTTGTCGAGTTTGGACATCTTATCAGCTTAATTTTTTCCAAGCATGGGATTAGGGTTGATCCTGATAAGGTTAAGGCGATAATTGAATTACTTGCACGATAATCCATCCTACAATTCCAACGTTTGCAAGGGAAGGAAAACTTCTTAAGTCATTTCATTGTAAACTATGATGAGAGAACGAAAGGCTTCATGCGCTTTCTCAAGAAAGGGGTACCATATCTAAGGGATGATCAAGATCAACTGTCGTTTGATGCCTTGAAATGAGCACTCGTTTCTGTCCCACTTCTTAGTGCCCTCAACTATTCACGCGACTTTATCCTCTACCTAGTAGCCTCCCCATCCTCTCTAGGCATGGTTTTGGTTCAAGTTCACGATGAATATAGTGAGCATGTGATATATTGTCTATCAAAGGGTCTCATTGGACTGGAATTATGATATTCACATGTGGAGAAACTATCTCTTGCAGTGGTCTTCATTGTCACCTGCCTCCAAAACTATATATTTCTATGGCAAACTATCGTAATTGCTTTTGAGAATCCCATGCGGCACATCTTGTCTCGTTAGATCATTGGAGGAAAATATTCCAAATGGATTGTAATCCTCCAACAGTTTTATTTTATTTTCGCTACTGCCAAAGAAAAGAAATCTCTAGTCTTCGCCGAATTATTGTCGGACCTTCCCAGAGTTGACCTAGAAGAAGTAGCTCATGATCCATTCCCTGATGAATCTGTCTATCTAGTCGATTCTTCTCATCCTTGGTATCGAGACATTTTGGTCTACCTCCAAACTCAATGGTTCCTCCCAACTCTCACGTTAGACAACCATCGTTGCATTCGTCACCAAGCGAAACAATATATCGTGTTGAATGAGCTAGAACATGTTTTAAATTAATGCCACGCTGGGGTGTGTAGCAGTCATCTTTATGGCATAGCTACTACCCAAAAAATCTTGCGTGCAGGATAATATTGGGCCACTTTGTTTAAAGACTACATCATAACATTCCAGAAGTGCCATCCGTGTTAGATTTTTATGAAGAAAATGCACACCCATCCTTCCCCTCTTCATCCGATTATCTCCATTTTTCCTTTCGCTAAATGGGGAATATACTTCATCACATGCAATCCCACTTCTGCTTATGGACACAACTACATCATAGTTGCGATTGAATACTTCACAAAATGGGTTGAAGACATTCCCACTTTTTGGGCCGAAGGAGAAAATGCCGCTCTCTTCATGTTCAATCAGGTCATCTACAGTTTCGGTGTACCCCGCTCAATCGTCACAGATCATGGTTCACACTTTCAGAACCAAATGATGATGGAGTTAAGTTCCATCCTAGGTTTTCGACAAGATCAGTCTTCATCCTACTATCTGCATGCTAATGGTAAATTTGAAGTCATAAATAGTGTTGTACATATTCATCCCCGCCGTAGCCTAAAATCCCATGACCCTGCTCGACGCTATGATCTCCGCCCGAAAATTTGCATCGCAATAGTTCAAAATTCAAGTTTAAGCAATCGGGCTGATCCTTTAAGATTTTAGCTCCCTCCCGCTTCAGCCTCCATATGACCCAGGTCAGAGAACCACACTTCAAAGCGAGAAGGGGCCTACTATTTTAACAATTGGACGCAATAATGGCCATCTGATCTAGCTCAAATCGACGGTGCGGCAGTTAACATATAGGGTGGGTCCGCGCGCATTCGATCGGCGATTTTCTTTGCTCCACCACTTCATTTCCCTCCGATGCAAGCACAGCCGTCGATCTTGTCTCGAGATCGTACGGTCCTGAGTTGATCGCAGCCCTGTTTTCAATCGCAATCGAAATATAAAAGACGTGCCACTCCTGCTCTACCCACTCTACCTTCCGATTCCGATTGCCGATTCGGGTCCCACCTCCTGTGGCCGCGTCATCATGTTTCAAAAGTGTACGCTTCAGTCTTTCTCCACCATTCGTGTGTCCTGATGACGTGTCTGTCGCCCCATTGTTCTCTGCCTTGTCACTCTCCGTTTCCTCATTGTGTTTATGTGCTTCCTGTCACCCTGCATCCTCTCAATGTTTCGCCTAAAATGCATTTCCGACTCCATGGCCGCTGTTCCAACCACACTCCATATCGCCGAGTCGTTTTTCTCTAATGATTTGTGGGTTTTGCAGGTCTTCATTTGGCTTTGTTGTCGCTTTAATTTTCCGCCTCAATGGAAAAATCTAGAGCATAACAAAGGACATATCATACTGGCAGCAATTAAAGGAAGGAGCCGAGAGTAGGTGGGAGAGGTGACCATCATTAAAGAAAACAGGGATATGAACTCTCAGAACTCTCTAGATGCGTCCGCCCTGCATTAAAGATCCAAGATTCAAATCCATAGCCGAAAGCCGAGAGTACAGTACTTAAATCCAGATTGTTCCAAATCTCTTACGGCAGCAGATTTTCTTTCAGCCGCGGGCGACAAATTGTATATATTTTATTACTCCCGTCTTGTATATAAGGAGATTTTATCTCCCAGCATTTATTTCTTAAACAGGCTGTTCAGTACCATCATTTATAGCCAGTCATTCATAAGAGAGGGCGCGAATGTTTTCCGCCATTGGGTTTCAAAATGAGTCATTAATTGTGCCTCGTTTTCCTCCTCCTCGGGAAGTTTCTGTCTTCTCTATAAATACTCAAAAATAAGACATTGTAGGGGTTCCAGATTTCTGTCAAAAAACTGTGCAGCGAGAAGACTACTATATTCGTCTTGTAACATTTCTGTATGAAGTTTCAGAGCCCGTGGGGTCTCAGTGAGGAGGGGTTATGACTGTATTGAGGATTCTGGTCTTTGGTATCTCACAGTATGTATTTTTTCTTATGTGTTAATATATCATCCCTTTTCATTGCAAATTTTCTTCTCGTATCATGTTCTAGAATGCGAGTGGCTCACTAGTTTGCAGTAAGGATTCATCTTAAGTGGTGCCCTTTCTGGAATTAGTCAAGCGCTTTAAATAGGCCTAGGAGTGGTATACTGTTCCATGTTCACTCTTTTTCATAATTTCTGCTATATTAGTGGCTTAAGGATTCGTAAATTGATGCGCCCTTCTGCCAGTATTATCTTCTCATGTTTCCTCACTGCTTGCACATCTTAATACTTGATCTCTGTGATATATTATTGAATCGGCCCTCTTTACAGTTAAGCGGTCTCTTAACTGTCTGATACTTTCGTGCTGAGGTCTTACTTGACGTCTTTACATTACTCCTATCCTTGTATCAGCCTCTGAGAGAGAATTTGGACCAATTCAATCTGATTCAATTTCCTTGTTTAGAACAAGAGATAGTAGGTGAGTCCCTTGGACTGACAACCCAAACTATAAAGGACTCCTTGCTATATTAAGATGTCCTAGGCACTGGTCTATAGCAACTCTAGGCTGTCTCTAGGAGGGTGACAAAAATCATCCACAACATCTTTCTGGCGTCGTTGCCGGGGAACGAATTCAAGAATATCTGTTTCCCTGGGTTCGACATCCTATATTCACTCTCTAATCAGGTGAGCACAGAGAGGTGAAGAGTTGTAGATTTCTCACCTTGGCGACTCCACTGGTCTTCATTTGATAAATTCTATTGGAAGTTCCGGCTTCCCGGAGGCCTCATCTGAGGTCGGATACTTCACCACCGAAAACACCCATGTCTGACCTAGAGAAAATCATTCATAGAAGGAGTTGGAAAGAGAAGAAGTCGGTTCGTCCCGAAAATACTGAATATTCTGTTGAAAATCACCCGCCTTCTTCCTCTCAAGAAGTTAGAACAGAAAAATCTGAGTTTCCCTCAGAAACTCCACGTAGAGGAAACACCTGGATTGAAGGGGGATCTCACCCTACTTTCGAGGCTGAAGAAATTAAAGATGTCATAGAAGTAGCTGCTGTTAACCGTGAGTTATTTCCTTCTACACCTCAAGCTTCTGTGCAATATATTCCCATTGTTATTCATACTTCACTTCCTCCTACTTCTCTCCCTTCATCTGTATCTCAAATTGTTGTGCAACCCCCACCTCCCCCAATGGCCAATGTTCCTGCTTTTCTGTTAAATAAATATGCTCCACTGGCTCTACCCCCAGTACTGCATGACATGCCACAAGATTACCTGAAGATCCTACCGAGGTTTAATGGTGAGAGTGATATTGATGCTCAGAAGCATCTCGAGACCTTCTTCTCTTTCGCAGAGAACTTAAATGTTGAACATCTGGATGTGGTTTTGAGGTTGTTTGTGCAGTCTTTAGAAGGTGAAGCCAGAAAATGGTTTAAGACATTGGGGAATAATTCCGTGACCACCTGGGACCAAATGGAAACTGCCTTTCTCAGGAAGTGGGGGGAAAAGAAAGATTATGGAATGTACCTTACTGAATTTAATACCATGAAGAAGAAACAGAATGAAGGGGTATCCGAGTTCATCAAGAGATTTAACAAGTTATACCTGAGCCTACCTCCCGAAATGAAGCCACATGAAGCTGTAGCAAAAGTTGTTTTCATAGCAGCTTTTGACTCCGATTTTGGTTTCTCGCTGCGGGAAAGAATGCCTGTCACCTTAGATGATGCTAAAACAGATGCTCTAGAATTGGAGGAAAATTTTGCCGCCACTGGTAAGTCAAAGGGAAAAGTTGAGCAAGATACTAGAAGGAGAGGTAAAGAAGAGGTTTCTACCTCCAATCAAGACAAAGACTCCAACAAAATGGATGAGATAAGCAAGATGATAAAGAAAATGGTCAAGCTAGAGCTGGAAGCTAAGAATGCAGCTCCCAAGAACTATTATAATGCTCCAAACAGAGGATATAATCCTCAGTACAGAAAGCCCCCGTTACAGATAATGCCAAGAGAACAACAAGACCAGGTACCCCATCCCTTGTACCTGGAGGGACCAGCAGATGATTCCATTAGAGATGCAGCTTATAGACTTGAAGATTCAAATCTGGCCTTCTCTAATAATGATGATATGGAATGTCCCCTACAAGAAGAAGACGAAGAAGCAAAGATTGACCATTACTGCAAGCAGTTTGTTGATTTCATGGAAGCAAAATTCAACGTCAAATATGATCTTAGATCCTCAAGGAAGAGGACCCGAACCCAGGAGCAAGAAGAAGAGCACCCTCGAGAGGAAACATCGGCTCAGAAGGAATCAGCAGCAAAGAGGTGTATAGAAAAAGGTAAGAATCTTCTGGATACCCCCCTGCAGTCTAATGATCAAGTTCCCTCCTCTTCTATACTAGTTGGCCCCCCTAATGCTGAGCCAGTGTCAAAAGAAGTCAAGTCTTCAGTTGAAAATAGGGAGTCCAAAGAAGTAGCACCAGAAAATCCCACATCTGCTTTCAATTTGCAAAAAGAGCTTGAGAAGATTAAGATTCCTGTCCCTCTGACTGAATTATTAAAACAGCCTGCATATCAGTCTCAAGTTACCTCTTTCATTCTTCCTCCTGAACAACCCATCACACCTGATAGTTTAAATCTGCAAGAAGAGAGACCAATGGTAGTATTTGGCCCACATGTCGAGGAGATAGACCCTTCTACTCCTCCCTTTTACATGTCCCTAGTCATCCATGATCTGCTGCTGCACAACTGTATGTTAGATTCTGGGGCCTCCCATAATCTTATGCCTTTGTCTGTCATGGAGCAACTAGGGCTGCAAATTACAAGACCATATAAATATTTATATTCATTTGATTCTAAAAGGGTTAAATGCCTGGGAATGATTAAAGATTTAGTGGTGAATCTGGCTCAAATCCCAGCAAAAAGTGTGGTCATGGACATCGTGGTTGCTGATATCCCAGCCCGCTTTGGCATGTTGTTGTCAAGGTCCTGGGGTACTAAGATTGGGGGGTCAATTAAATTGGACCTAACATATGCTACTGTTCCAGTCTTTGGAGGTCAAGAAAGGAGGTTATACAGGGAGACCAGATTTGTCAAAACGATAACCAGGGCTGACTGCTCAGATAATTCCCCAATTTATAACAAATAAGGGGACTTTTCATGTTTCATGTTGGAAGAAAATCAGGATTATGCACATGAAACCCTTTTTGGTCAGGTTCAGGCTGAGCAGCCTAAAGAAGAGCAGGAATCAGGAATATGGACTTTGCATTTTGATGGAGCTAATTCAAGGGAGGGTAATGGAGCAGGAGTGTTGTTGATTTCCCCTGCAGGAAAATGGGTGCCACTGTCTTTTAAATTGGAATATGAGGCTACGAACAATGTGGCTGAGTACGAGGCGTTATTGCTGGGGCTGCAGACAGCCAGAAACATGGGCATCCAATGTCTAAAAGTGTTTGGAGATTCTGAGTTAGTTGTAAGGCAGATTAAAAATGAATGTCAAACTAAGCACCCTCGGCTCAGAGCATATAGAAATGAAGTATGGGACATGATAGAAAATTTCTTTTCAGCATTTAACATACAGTTCATGCCTCGGGAGCAAAACAGAATAGCAGATTCTCTTGCGGTAGCTGCCAGTACTTTCCGACCTCCTCAGAACCCACTCCTAAGATATGAGGTGGAGGTATGCTATAGACCATCCATTCCAGACAATATAAAGCATTGGCAGGTATTCGAAGATGATGAACAGATGAAAATATTTATAGAGACTGTGGGAGAATTCTCCAACATGGAGATTGATGATAATGGAAAAGATGAAGTTGAAAATATTGCTGAAAATAAATTGGAAGAAAGAATAGCAGGTAGTAAAGTGCTGCAGCTAAAGGGTAATGTCATACCCAGAGGTTTGGTACCACTAGAGAAGTTGTTCAATAAAGATGACGTACCCGTGCAGCCAAATAAAATAGTGGAAGATAATCAAGTAGAAGATCTGAATCTGGGTACTTCCACTGATCCCAAAAT
Source organism: Pinus albicaulis (assembly GCA_034641835.2). NCBI lineage: Eukaryota > Viridiplantae > Streptophyta > Pinopsida > Pinales > Pinaceae > Pinus > Pinus albicaulis. The sequence continues at coordinate 112,983,384 of CM076577.1, read as the reverse complement.
TGTTAAACTGTCGAAGAAGGTCCCAGAAGGATACAAAGAAAAGTATTTGAAGTTGTTTCAATCTTACAGAGATGTTTTTGCTTGGTCCTATGAGGACCTAAAAACTTTTGATGTAAATATTATACAGCATAAAATTCCATTGAAGGAGGATGCAAAGCCATACAAACAGAAGCTCAGGCAAATAAATCCTTTGCTTCTTCCTTCTATTGAAAAAGAAATCAAGAAGTTGTTGAAAGCCAAGATAATCGTGCCACTAAGGTACTTAGAATGGATAGCGAACCTTGTTCCTGTTAGAAAAAAGAATGGAGAAATAAGGCTGTGTGTGGACTTTAGAAATTTGAATAGAGCATCTCTCAAAGATAATTATCCACTGCCTAAAATGGACCATATCCTGCAGAAAGTGGTGGGAGCATCCAGAATGTCAATGATGGATGGATTTTCAGGCTACAATCAGGTAGTTGTTTTCCCAGAAGACCAAAAGAAGACTGCGTTCACCACGCCGTGGGGAACCTTTATGTATGCAAGAATGCCATTTGGATTGATTAATGCAGGTGCTACTTTTCAAAGGGCAATGGACATAGCCTTTATTGGAGAACAGGACAAGTTCTTGGTGGTATATCTTGATGATATCACGGTATTCTCAAAGAGTGATGATGAGCATATTGTGCATTTGAGAAGAACTTTTGAAAAATGCAGAAGGTACGGCCTTTCTCTGAATCCCCAAAAATCCTTGTTTGCATTAGACAAAGGAAAACTCTTAGGACATATCGTAACTAAGGATGGTGTAAAAATCGATCCTAAGAGAGTTGAAGTGATAAACAACATTCCTTTGCCAAGAAATAAGAAAGAAGTACAGGTGTTTTTGGGGCGAATAAATTTTTTGAGAAGATTTATCCCTAACTATGCAAAGATAGTTAGGCACATTACCAATATGCTGAAAAAGGAAAATGAAGTAAAATGGTCTCAGGAGTCTAGAGACGCATTCACAAGGATAAAACAGGCATTTGCCGAAGCTCCTGTATTAGCAGGACCAGATTATAGTAAGCCATTTATGGTATTCTCATTTGCTTCACCTCATACCATTGCTGGAGTATTATTGCAGAAAAATGAAGAAGGATATGAACAGCCCATAGCATTCTTCAGTCAGGTGCTATACGATGCTGAATTGAAATATAACATACTGGAGAAGCAGGCATACGCCCTGGTAAAGTCCCTTAAAGCTTTTAGAGTTTATATTTTGCAATCTCATATTACTGCTTATGTTCCCACAGCAGCTGTAAAAGACATTCTAGTACAAGGGGATACTGAAGGTAGGAGGGGAAGATGGATTGCAAAAATTCAGGAGTATGATCTGGATATAAAGCCTACCAAACTGATCAAAGGACAGGGACTTGCCAAGATGCTATCTGAATCAAATCACCAAGCTCTGGGGATTAACCTGTCTGTGATAGCAAATGAAGAATCAGAAAAAGAAGAAGAGCAACATGGACTAGAGAAAGCTACACAAAAGATACATGTGAAATATCTGACTAGTCCTTGGTATAAGCAAATAGTTGAATATCTGTTAACACTCAGCTGTCCTCCAGGATGTGACAAGGCTAAGTACAGAGCTGTAAGGATGAAATCTCAGAAATACGCAATTGCTAATGGACAGCTCTACTGGAGAGATCCTCTAGGCATATTACTTTTATGCCTTACTGAAAATGAAGTGCAAAATGTATGACGGAATTTCATGAGGGGATATGTGGAGGACATTACAGCTGGAGGGCGACAACCCATAAAATCTTGAAGGCCGGTTTTTACTGGCCAAAATTGTATTAAGATACTTTTGCCTGGGTCAGATCGTGTGACAAATGCCAAAGGTTTGCAGAAAGACATAAATTAGCGGCATTGCCCTTGATCCCAATTCATGTAAATGAACCATTTCAGAAATGGGGATTAGATTTTATAGGAGAGATACATCCCCCATCAAGTGGCCAGCATAAATGGATATTGACAGCCACAGACTATTTTACGAAATGGGTGGAAGCCATACCTACTAGAAATGCGACAGATGCTGTGATAATGAATTTTATAGAAGATAATATCATATCCAGGTTTGGCTATCCGGCGAGAATTGTAACTGACAATGCACAAGCTTTCAAGTCTGCCAGGTTCGTAAAATTCTGCCAAAGGTACAATATCATCCTTACTCATTCTACAGCATATTATCCACAGGGAAACGGTCTGGCAGAGTCATCCAATAAAACCCTGGTAAGAGCCCTAAAGAAGACAATAGCTGAAAATCAGAAGAACTGGGATTCTAAATTAAAGTTTGCCTTATGGGAAAATAGGATAACCAGCAAAAGAGCCACCGGAAAGTCACCTTACGAGCTGGTGTATGGGCGGGCTGCAGTGTTTCCTTTGCAATCAGCATTGCCAGTAGCACGTTTCATGCAAGAGAACCAAGAAGAACCAGATGACATGATCCGAAGAATTAATCAGCTGGTAGAATTGGAGGAGACAAGGAACCAGGTGAATCAGAGACTAATAGAATACCAAGAAAAAATGAAGAATGTCTTCGATCAGCATGCGAAGGATAGAAATTTTTAAATTGGCGACCTGGTTCTTAGATGGGATGTTCGCAGAGCAGAAAAGGGAAAACATGCTAAATTTGATCCATTATGGTTTGGGCCGTTCAAAATAGTGGAGCTGGGGAGAAACAACACCTTTACTTTAGAAAATCTACAGGGTGATTTGTTGGATGCGCCCGTGAATGGCCAGTTCCTCAAGCCTTATTTTCAATTCTGATCTTGGCTAGGAACGCCTGGTTGTATATACTGTATATACTGTATATAATTTGCTTTTGTTCTTATTTCTTCTTTTTATAAAGGAAAAGAACGCTGATAATTTCTTGAAGTAAAGATGCAGGAGAATTCAAAGTAAGATGAAATAATTGATGGTCTGCATGTTCTCGACATGTCCGTGGACGAACATGCCGTCCCCAGATGGAGCCGATGTTGTACATATTCATCCCCGCCGTAGCCTAAAATCCCATGACCCTACTCGACGCTATGATATCTGCCCGAAAATTTGCATCGCAATAGTTCAAAATTCAAGTTTAAGCAATCGGGCCGATCCTTTAAGATTTTAGCTCCCTCCCGCTTCGGCCTCCATATGACCCAGGTCAGAGAACCACACTTCAAAGTGAGAAGGGGCCTACTGTTTTAACAATCGGACGCAATAATGGCCATCCGATCTAGCTCAAATCGACGGTGCGGCAGTTAACATATAGGGTGGGTCCGCGCGCATTCGATCGGCGATTTTCTTTGCTCCACCACTTCATTTCCCTCCGATGCAAGCACAACCGTCGATCTTGTCTCGAGATCGGACGGTCCTGAGTTGATCGCAGCCCTGTTTTCAATCGCAATCGGAATATAAAAGACGTGCCACTCCCTCTCTACCCACTCTACCTTCCGATTCCGATTGCCGATTCGGGTCCCACCTCCTGTGGCCGCGTCATCATGTTTCACAAGTGTACGCTTCAGTCTTTCTCCACCATTCGTGTGTCCTGATGACGTGTCTGTCGCCCCATTGTTATCTTCCTTGTCACTCTCCGTTTCCTCATTGTGTTTATGTGCTTCCTGTCACCCTGCATCCTCTCAATGTTTCGCCTAAAATGCATTTCCAACTCCATGGCCGCTGTTCCAACCACACTCCATATCGCCGAGTCGTTTTTCTCTAATGATTTGTGGGTTTTGCAGGTCTTCATTTGGCTTTGTTGTCGCTTTAATTTTCCGCCTCAATGGAAAAATCTAGAGCATAACAAAGGACATATCATACTGGCAGCAATTAAAGGAAGGAGCCGAGAGTAGGTGGGAGAGGTGACCATCATTAAAGAAGACAGGGATATGAACTCTCAGAACTCTCCAGATGCATCTGCCCTGCATTGAAGATCCAAGATTTAAATCCATAGCCGGAAGCTGAGAGTACAGTACTTAGATCCAGAGTGTTCCAAATCTCTTATGGCAGCAGATTTTCTTTCAGTCGCGGGCAACAAATTGTATATATATTTTATTTCTCCCATTTTGTATATAAGGAGATTTTATCTCCCAGCATTTATTTCTTGAGTAGGCTGTTCAGTACCATCATTTATGGCCATTCATTCATAAGAGATGGCGCGAATGTTTTCCGCCATTGGGTTTCAAGTTGAGTCATTAATTGTGCCTCGTTTTCCTCCTCCTCGGGAAGTTTCTGTCTTCTCTATAAATACTCAAAAATAAGACATTGTAGAGGTTCCAGATTTCTGTCAGCAAACTGTGCAGCGAGAAGACTACTGTATTCATCTTGTAACATTTCTGTATGAAGTTTCAGAGCCCGTAGGGTCTCAGTGAGGAGGGGTTATGACTGTATTGAGGATTCTGGTCTTTGGTATATCACAGTATGTAACTTTTCTCATGTGTTAATATATCATCCTTTTTCATGCAAACTTTCTTCTTGTATCATGTTCTAGAATGCGAGTGGCTCACTAGTTTGCAGTAAGGATTCATCTTAAGTGGTGCCCTTTTTGGAATTAGTCAAGCGCTTTAAATAGGCCTAGAAGTGATATGTTGTTCCATGTTCACTCTTTTCATAATTTCTGCTATATTAGTGGCTTAAGGATTCGTAAATTGGTGCGCCCTTCTGCCAGTAATATCTCCTTATGTTTCCTCACTGCTTGCACATCCTAATACTTGATTTCTGTGATATATTATTGAATCGGCCCTCTTTACAGCAGACGGTCTCTTAACTGTCTGATACTTTAATGCTGAAGTTTTACATGATGTCTTTACTTTACTCCTATCCTTGTATCAGCCTCTGAGAGAGAATTTGGACCAATTAAATCTAATTCAATTTCCTTGTTTAAAACAAGAGATAGTAGGTGAGTCCCTTGGACTGACAACCCAAACTATAAAGGACTCCTTGCTATATTAAGATGTCCTAGGCACTGGTCTATGGCAACTCTAGGCTGTCCCTAGGAGGGTGACAAAATCATCCACAACAAATAGCATCCTCAAGACCATGATTCGTCCTTTAGTCGGCAATCATAAAACCACATGCCATCAGAAACTATACTCTACGTTATGGGAAAACCGAACATCAGTAAAAACTTCTACAGGCTTCACACCATTCCAACTAGCATTCAGTCTGGAAGCAGTCCTTCCAATCAAGTGTGAGATTCCATCACTTAATCTAGTTGTTGAAATCCTACCTAGTACCACTACCGAAGAATAGTTCTTTCTCTCACTCTATCAATTGGATGAAACTCTTCGAGATGCCACACTAGCACTCGAAGCTTACAAGCACCGAGTAAAAGCTCAATACGACAAATCTGTCAAGCCTCATTCTTTCCAAGAGGGCGATCTTATTCTACTCTACGATCAAAGACATGACCTCTTGGGGAACACTTCAACCATTATTGCTTGGTCCTTACATCATCATGAAATTCCTTTCAAAATGATATTATGAACTTTGGGAATATAATGGGATTCCACTCGTTGAGCCCCACAACGAGCTCTATCTGAAGAATTATTTCACCTAGTCTTCCACTGGGCATATGATTTTTAATTTTATGTATATAAGTTTTGTCTTTTTTTAGTGTGTTTGGATATTTTTAATTTTGAGTGTTTTTTCTCATAAAGTCTCTTCTATTTTACACAGATGTCATCTTCATCCTTACCATACGTTGGATATGTGGATGGTGCCAGTCGTCACACATGACACATTGCATCAAATGCTTGGGTCCTCTATACATCTGACTCAAACTACTTGGTTCCAAGGGAAAATTTATTGGAAATTCCACCAACAATATTGTTGATTACATGTCGGTGATACAACTCCTCATGGAAGTTGCATCTCGTAGCATCTCCAATATGGTGGTCAGGTTAGATTCCCAACTAGTTGTTATGCATTTGAAAAATTGTTATCGCACCCGTCATCCAGCCTTATTATGTTATTACTTAAGGGTACGACTTCTATAACATCAATTTAAATTCATTACTTTTGAGGACATTCCTAGAGAATCTAATAAATTAGCTGATTCATTGGCGAATTATGTATTATATTGGCATTTGTCGCATTTATTATAGAAAGATTCATGCATGAGTGTATATTTTTCCATCATAAAAAATACATAAAAATTAAAAAACACAAAGATAAAAATTGCCAAAATATGTATATGTGTATATATATATATATATATATATATATATATATATGTCATTTCCAGTCAAGATACATCAAAAAACTCTCCAAAACTTGCATGTTTTACAAAAAATGGCGATGTTAAGCCTCACTCTAACATCTATACATCTATCAACTAATCCTCCTGAGCCTGATGCTCATGGTAGTAAATAACTGCTCTGGATAACCTCCTTGGAGGCACCAAGAACCTCTTTGGCACACCCACTATGTGTTGCTGTAGGTGAACAGGGATCTCCCTCATGGGAAGAGGTGACATGCCCGTGCTCAATCCATCGAGGTTCCTAGCAACCTCGTGAAAGACAAATGCATCATCAACCTCTTTGGTGGCTACCATGACCTCTGTTGTTGCTCCAGCCCCAGGTAGCTGCATTCCTCGACATGCATAGGGAGGGGCTCTGGCTGGATGGATTGGTGCCACATATGTTTCATGAAATAAGCTTCATGTCAAAATATTTTCACCCATTAAACAAAAAAATTGCATAAACATTCAAAAGATAAAAAATACTTAAAACTGATAATTTTCCTTCTTACCATCCGAACCCCACTAAGTGCGTGGTGGAAATATCAACTCTGGATCTCCTATGTAATTCATCCCTGCATATGGATAATCTTCGATCATTAGGATCTGGCCATATAGCCACTTGAAAAATGAATCATAAAAAAAGTGACGAATTGGACCCTCTCGAGTCTGCGGCATCAAAGTAGACCAGCGAACCTATCTAGGCTCTCTCGGTCCCATCACATTCATGATCATCCTCGGCCTCATCACGTGCACACACTCCAATATGAAGGAGACTATCAGTGTACCAAACCCAAACTCTCATTGGGACTGAGTCTTACATGCCATCAGTTCTTCTCTAACCCGGCGGACAACACCTTCACACTAGTAAAAAATATACGACTGCATACAATCCAACACCAATAATACATGGGCCTTGGTGGCCACGTGCTGACTCTTGGCTCCTGCCAAGCGAACTATCATCCAAAAGAGAGACCTCATCAATCTTGAGACCACCCTTTCTATAGGAACTCAGTTTCTTATCGGTGTAGTGTTATTTGTGTAGTGAGACTAGATCAAATCTACAGTAGTGTGGGGATAAGCTCTCAAACATTTTATATTGGGAATCACTCCCCTGCATGACAAGTCGGTCAAAAATTATATGTCATCTTTCTCAATCGAGAGTTCATGACTCCCAATGTGAAAGACATGCTGCTGATCATCCCACTACTGGGTTGTCCACTTTAGAAGGTATTCCCTCCCCCTCATCATCTCTAACTGGGTATAATTCAGTAAAATTCACCTTCGGAGAACAAGCAAAGTAGCCGGATCAGTGACCATTTTTCATTCTTCCCATTCGTGCTCTCTCTCACGCCAAATACTCATGGCAGCATCTTCACACCTACACAAAGCAAGTTTCTATTGGATTAGTTTCAGGCGGAAACACTTCCAGGTTGGGTAAACCATGTTTAAAATATGTTTGGGCTAGCTAACATAGGCTCTAGTGCAAAACAGAGCATGCTAATGCACCATCCCTTAATGGGAAGTGCATGTAACGTGACCCTAACATTGGGCATGCACGTTACCCACTTAAATTTTTTAGGGCCTGCTAAGAATCCATATTTTAGCCATTTAAGACAACTAAAATTCCAATGGAAAGATAGAATAAGGCTTAAGCTCTTACTTGGAACTCGCAGAATCGAAAATTATTGCCCATATCACCCACAATCAACAACAGAAGTTTCAACTCTTTTTTCGCTCAACAGCTCTTTCACAGCACTCAAACAATGAAAATGAAGGATTTTCTCCTTCTTATAGACATTTTGGAGGTATGACTGACTCAGATAGTCTATTAAAATTGGTAAATTTCCTCTATTTTTTGTTGCAAATATTGGTTTTTCAAAGTCATCGATGCTCTGATGAGCTATTAGTGGTTATGTGCGGATTTTACCATGTTTGACCCGAAACGAGAATTATTTGTAGGGACTTTTTCTAACTTGTAAAACCGAAAAAACCCTGAGTTTCCTTCGTCAAGCTCGTTAAAATACCGCGATGAAGAACTATGAGACATTCTTTTCCATCTTTTTCTAGATCATTAAAAAATAAAAAAAGTAACCTAGTTTTTCTCCATCGGACTCGTTAAAATTTCATGGAGAGAATCAATTTTTTCTTCATCTGACTCGTTAAAACTTCATGAAGAAAATTTATTTTACTCCATCTCCTTGTACTCATAAGAAAATGAGGCAAATGTCCATTTAACATAGTTTTATCACTTTATCCGGATTTAGTGGACTAACTTACAGAAAAGGAATTGTTCCAGACTTACTATTCTCCCTTTGTCGTGCCTGCTTATCAAACATGACAAAGGAACCCCCTGGAGTTGTCTTTTACAATTCTTTTCAGACTCCCTAATTATGAAAAGATCACCAATTTTACCCATCTAGACTAGTTAAACTTAATCAGATGGGGAAAATTTTTGACAAAGTGGATACTTATTCTGTTATGCTTTGAAGGTCGATTTGGCAGCAAAAAATCTTGAACATGGCACTTCCCATAAAATTAACTCACAATTTGTTGAACCCTACCATTCTATGAGTTTAGCCTTCATATAATGATGCCCATGCATTGGTGGATCCTGACACTCTTTGGTGTTCATAAGCCTAAGATGCAGGGTACCCTCTTACTGTGCCTTCTATTGTTCAAGAAGATCTCGCTATCTACTACTTCCTATATCAACCCAGCCATCATATGCCAGAAATCATTTGTCGTCATCAATTACTCCGATTTTCTCTTGAATTTCTTCAAAACAAAATCATATTTTACCGTTTTTTGTCGACTAATGTTGGATGCCTTAGTGCCTACCTTTCAATAGATCTCTTTCTATCGACTTCAACATCTTATCTAGGAAGTTGATCCAGAAACACATCAGTACCCGAGTACTTGCAGACCTCAGTGGCAAGTTACCTTGTGTTTGATTGGGGGTTCTCATTATTGGTTCCCAGTTGAATGATTATATGAGTGTTTGACATCAACACCTTTATCCACACTCGCTAGATTATACTGTGCATATTGGGGACCATAATCCTTATCATTGGACACCCTCACGTCTGCTAATAGTTTTCATCATTGACTGGTCATCAAACAATTTCCCACATGTTCGACTACAACTCCTTCTTTCACATGTGCATAAATATTCATTTTAGTTAAGCGACAACCAAGACCTTAGTTTGAGGATTACATCATTTCAGTTGTGTTTCCTCTCCCAAGTTGCAATACTGTTTTCAGAGACAGCTTATCAAATTGATCCTGTCATGACACAAGCTTCCACATTGTGCTTATCGGTAGACATACAGGTCATATCTCTTTCTAAGAGAAATAATTTTGATACAGCTACTGAGCATGGGAATTCCCGACTCAGGACAGATACTTATATTTTTTACATATGTTGTTATTTCAGGTTTTCCTCAATCCTCCAACTCCTCTCGCTCTACTACATATATTATAAATTATTTCAGCCATTTTCTTTGCCTCTAACCTCACACTTTAGGGGGCATCTGTTTCAGTACAAATGACCTCATCATCATATCAGAGGATAAGGAAAAATGGAAGGAAGAACATGACCCAGACAAAGACCAATTTTTCCAAGGTAACGCACCCTAGAGACAACCAGGTCAAGTTATAACGCATCCCAGCCATTCAAAGGGAGTGTTAGTGCCTAGGTTAACACTTTGTCTTGCCTAAGGGGCAGCATTACCCAAGTTTTCATGAATAAAGGGATGAATCTCATGGAAACTGGCTGACATTTCATGCTTTTTCTAAAAAAGAGTGAGTCTGAAAGTAGCAACCTGTGGTGCAGGCCTCTTATTGGACGTTACTAAACACAACTCAACATCTATAGTGGGAAAAAACAAGGAAAGGAAAAATCATGTTTTTTCCTCATTCAAACTGATTGAGAAGATTTGCAAGGTCTGTCCTCCCCAATAGCTATAAATTGGAGGCTTGGGCTCTTGGGAAAGGGTCGAAGGTTTGATCGTGTGCATAGCAGAGCCTTATTTTTTAGTGTGAGGCTTAAGGATTTCAAGGTTCATTGAGAACTCTTAGCCCAAGTATCATTACACTCGGAGATAGAGGAGAGATATATACGAGTCAGAAGACTGAGGAAGGCTTGGTTCAACCAATAGTTGTAATATTCCTTCTCATATATTAATAGAACTATACATGTTTTGTCCATTTGATATTTCAGTGTCACATTTTTTTTTTATTTGTATATGAAGCATAATATAAATGAATCAGATTTTCATAGTTTAATGTTGATTATATGCTTGTTTAATTGGTAGTAAGTGATACCACTGTGAAGATTACATGTGTGCTTTGTTTGTTTGCAAGATCTAGACTTGGAGCTGGTGAGGAAAGACTTCAGCCACCCCACTTAGGGCTTTTCAACAGATTTTCCATCTACAAAGAGGTAATCCTCAATATCTCACTTCGTCGATTATGCATTAGTATAAACATGTGTGCAATGTCTTTGAAACTATAAATATAATCTGACTATCTACTCGTGCACTAGGAAGCCTCGAGAGGGATTTACATTAGCTACCACCCATGCATTTTACCCCTAAGAAACAGGCACCAAAAATGCCAACACAATTTGAAGGCCGTGTAAAAACAAGTGGTAGAATATAGAAGAAGGAACTATGTGTGTACACATATTTCTTCTTTCAAATAATATGTCATTCTACTATAAGACATAACTATGGGCCACACCCATTGTATTCGCTCTTGAATGACAGAGACAACTATCACACATTTTCTCATCATTTTCAAGTGTATCTCTTATTGCATCAACCTTTGGAGCAAGTCTCAAGAGACTACACCTGCCACCAACAACAATGCCTTCCTTAACAGATGCCCGTATACAGTAATGGCTTTTATTTAACATGAAGCTTCCTCCAACATTTAAGCATAATAACATCCACAAGGTTATCAGATTAATCTTGTCATGACACAAGCTTCCATATTGTGCTTATCAGTGGACATACTGGTCATATCTCTTTCTAAGAGAAATCATTTTGATACAGCTACTGAGCATGGGAATTCCCGACTCAGGACAGATAGTTATACTTCTGACATATGTTGTTATTTCAGGTTTCCTCAATCCTCCAACTCCTCTCGCTCTACTACATATATTATAAATTATTTTGGCCATTGTATTTTCTTCTAACCTCACACTTTAGGGGGAATCTATTACAGGACAAATGACCTTCTCATCAGCTCAGAGGAGAAGGAAACATGGAAGGAAGAAAATGACCTAGACAAAGACCCATTTTTCCAAGGTAATGCACCCTAGAGATAGCTAGGTCGAGTTATAATGCATCCCATCCATTCAAAGTGAGTGTTAGTGCCTAGGTTAATGCTCTTTATTGCCTAAGGGGTAGCGTTACTTGTGTTTTCATGAAGAAAGGGACAAATCCCATGGAATTTGACTGGGATTTCCTTCTTTTTCTCAGAATGAGCTAGTTCAAAAGAAGAAACCTATGGTACAAACCTCTTATTGGATGTTTCCAAACACAACTGAACACCTGTAGAAGGAAAAATCAATGAAAGGAAAGGAAACATCAAGATTTTTCCCCATTCAAACTGATTAAAAGGATTAGCAAGGTCTGTCCTCCCCAATTCCTATAAGTTGGAGGCTTGGGCACTTGGTCAAAGGTCGAAGGTTTGATCATGTGTAGAGAATAACTTCATTGTTGAGTGTGAGGCTTATGGATTGGAAAGGTTAATTGATAAATCTTAACCCAAGTATCATTACACTCAGAGATAGAGGGGAGAGAGATATGATATGGAAGAATAAGGAAGGCTTGGTTCAAGCAACGGTTGTAATATTCCTCCTTATATATTAATAGAATGTATCTATTTTTTTCCATTTGATGTTTCAGTGACACATTTATTGTTTATTTTTCTATGAATAATTATATGAATGACTCATATTTTCATAGTTTAATGGTGATTATATACTTGTTTAATTGCTAGTAAGTGATACCACTGTGAATATTACACGTGTGATTTGTTTGTTTGAAGGATATAGACATGGAGCAGGTGAGGAAGGACTTCAGCCATGCCGCTTAGCGCTCTCCAAAGGATCTATTGTTTACAAAGAGGTAATCTTTCAATATCTCACTTCATCTATTATGCAATAGTATAAACATGTGTGCAATGCCTTTGTAACTATACAACTAATCTAACTGCCTCCCTTGGGCACCGGGAAGCCCTAAGAGGGATATACATCAACTACCACCCAGGAATTTTACCCTTTAGCAATAGCCCCTGCATGACTATCACAGATACCTTGGCTTCCTTAATATTCGTCGCACATGTATTCGTCACCAAAATATGACAGACTCCTTTATGGTCTTGTGCCCTCTTACAACTTTCCGGGGTACTAAGACACTTCTCTGACCATATAGTCATTTGGCGTGCACATGGATGGGATCATCCTTGTAAGGCTTCAACTGAATTTCATTCACATATCCAGGAAGCACTTAGCCCCTTAAGGTAACCATATGTACCACACTTCCTTCCACAATATCCTTGACAACATAAGGTCAATGCCAATGCATTTTGAATTTTCCTAGGCGGCACGCAAAATTGTTGTCATATAGAAAAAATAAATCATCTTCCTTGAAAATATTTTGTTTGATGTGCTAGTTATCCCAATATTTTTCACGCACTTTTTGCACCTGTTGATGGAAACCATCAATGAATATTTACTCCTCTACTGCAACTAGCTGCGACTCTCACTCTTCCATACTATCTTGATCATCCATGTTATTTATCATTGCAATGCGTAGACTAGGGACGATGTACTCCATTAGCATAACAACTTCCTGTCCATACACCAATCTGAAAGGGGTCTGTCTGGCCAATTTCTTGCATGTAGTTCTATATACCAACAAAAATGTAGGTACACGCACATCCCAATCACTCTGATTAGCATTGCTGACCTTTGTGAGTTCATTCTCCAAAATATTATTAAATGCTTCTACCGTGCCATTTTCTTGTGGGTGATACAGTGTACTCTTTTTGATGGTGCATTTTAAACTAAATTTTCAAGGCTTGAATGGTATCATTCAAAAAATTCATACCCTGATCACTCATCAAGATTTTAGGACACCAAAACCTTGTCAAGGTATTCTCAAAAATTAAGTGCACAACTATCTCTTAGCTACAATATTTTATAGGCTTAGCTTATTCCCATTTGGTCAAATAATCCATCGCAGTAATGATATAGTGCCCACCAGTCTTCTTCCCAGGAGGTTTGATTTGTCGTACAAATTCAATAGCCCATTTATTAAATGCATGAAAAGTTACTTGGAGTTGCAGTGGCATTTCATCTCTGTGCGAGGGTTTCCCCATTTGTTGACACACATCATAAGTGCGATAATACTCTTTTGCATCACTATGCACTGTAAGCCACCACAAACCAGCCATCAAAACTTTCTCTGGGTAGTTTTTTTCTTCATAGTGACCTCCTTCAACCCCTACATGTGCTTCGACTATGATGCTTTGTCTTTCAAACTCCGACACATAGCGTCTCAATACATCATCAACTCCAAACTTATACAACTAGTGAGCAATCAAAGTAAAGTCTATTGTCCGAAAGACCAGTTCTTTATTATTCTTAACTATATACTCCATAGGAACACTACCAGTGGTCAAAAAGTGGATAATATCGATGAAGTGGTCATCGAATACTTTAACAGAAAATAGTTGCACGTCTGGTAATCCGTCCTCCAAAATAGTTGGCTCCTCTCCACTTTCAATGTGCGATAGATGGTCTGGACCTACATTCAATATCCTTGGATTTAAAATCACCTCAAAACTATAATCCTGAAATAATAAGAGCCATCAAAAAATATTCCCCCCCCCAACACAGGCTTTTTGACCAGGTACTTCAAAGCAGAGTGATTAGCAAACATCTTAAAATTTCTTCCCAACAAATAGTGACGAAAATTTTGTAGCGCATAGACCATAACTAATCCTTTTCTCTCTATTATCGATTAGTTATGATCAACAATTGATAATTTCATTATTGCAAACGTAATTGGGTGATAAATATCTCCAGCTCCTTGCTGCACGAATACAACGCCTAACGCGATACACGAAGCATCCACGAGTACATGGAATTCCTTTGTCCAGTCTATAAATACCAATATAGGCACAAATACCATTTTATCCTTAAGCAGACCTAAAATCTACTAGCAGTCTCATCCCAACAAAAAGAGGCATTATTCTTCAACAACTTTTCCATTGGTGCAGTAATCAACACATATCCTTGAATAAATTTTCTATAATAGCCAGTATGCCCCAAAATTGAGCGCAACTGCTTCACATTTGCGAGTGCCTCCAGGTTGAAAATAATAGCAACCTTAGCTAGATTGACCACCAATCCCTATTGATAGACAATATGACCCAAAAAAATGCCAAGAGGGATAGAGAATATGCACTTCTTCAGATTCAACGAGATCTAATAATTCCGACAAGTATCCAACGTCAAGCACAAACTTAAAACATGCTTCTTCAATAAGCCAAATAGATTCCAATTATCAAAATATACTTCTATGAACTTATGTATATACTCCTTAAATGTGGCTACCACCATGCGTGAGAAATCGTTGCCACGTTATTCAGACTGAATGGGATTACTGTGTATTGGAATGATCCCCATTCTGTCACAAAGGTTGTCTTACTTCTATCTTTAGGTGAGATTCGTATCTGGCGGTATCCATAAAATCCATCAATGAATGAGTAAGCCTCCTGCCCTCCCACATTTTCCAATAATTCATCAGAAAATGGAGTTGGAAAAGGGTCATGCACATAGGCATCATTCAACTTGCGTAGATCCACACAAATCCAGATTTCCCCTTTGGTCTTATTTTCTTGGACCACCATGGAGCTTACCCAATATCATTCTTCTACTGGTTCAATAATCCCTACAACGAAAATTTTCTCCAACTCCTCCTTGAACTTCTATTTATACTTAGGATTCAATGTATAATGGTGCTGCTTGACAAGCCTAGAATCTGGCTTGAGATTGATTTTCATCACAGCAAGATCCCCCACAATACCTTTTAACTCTGAAAAATTCATGGGAAATAAGTCTTGATATTCAACGAGTAGCTCGACAACCTTAGCTACTATATCTTCATCCTAGTAATCCCCTATTTTTTCAAACTTAGGTGTCTCTTCTCTTCCAATGTTGACTTCCCTAATATTCATGGGTTCAATTACATCCGGAACTTCAACCATAGGCCCAAAAATTGCGCATTGACCTTCATAATTAATGATATTTATGTTTCTTAGGTCTTCCTCATTATCTTCAATAGTCTCATTCTAGCATTCAACTATATCCTTCATATGTGCATCCCATGCTGGTAGGGCTCATTCTTCTGGTTTCTCTGGCATGGAAAATACCACATCCTGAAATGTGTGTAAGGTAGTATTGATGCATGGGAATCCACTCTTATAACTGAAAGTTAAAACAAATATTTCCCGTAGCGCAACCCATTCCATCGTGCCTCATCGTAGCTCAACCTCCAAATACCAATTCATAGGTATCCAACGTAAAGTATGGATAAATGTATACACCCATCCTGGATGTAGTCCACCTAGCTAAATACATGTGAAAGTCTTCTTTTCCTACATAGGTTCCTTCCAATCGGGTATTTGGTTGTTCGAATCGTAGTTGTGTCATGTGGGTACATTCTTCCCAATCCGCCAAGTTTTCCTTCTAGGTCTCCCACCAGTGTGTTGGGGTTGAGAGTAGAGCTAAGTCAGTCGCATGGAACCGTTTGTGTCTCTGGAACAAAATTTTCTAATTCATCTAAAAAAAAATTGACACTACTAGAAAAATTATAATAAGGTAATTGTCACACCTCAGAGGATATATATCATAGATATTTGGTGACACGGTTGTAGCACAGTGTAAGGACTTCATGCAAATGGTTTTTCCTATTCTCCATCCTCATCTGAGTCTTAGTGGCATGAACTATCCCTATCCTTGCTAAGCTGACCATCTACTATGGGATTGATCCAATATTCATCTCTCGCGGATAGCTTGTAGATATGATCAATGTCCTCTTCTCCATTCACCGGTTCTGTGTATCTTTATCCTTATACAAGGTCTAGTGGGACCACAACCCTTGTTCCATTGTTTTCAAACACCATACTTATACACTTGAGGTTGATGATAGAATACATCTCAATAGCCCAATCTAGGCCCAACAATGCAGGGTACAGATCTGAATCATCAACAATTTGAATAACTTCAAAGTCAGCCAATTTCTTAATTCCTTCTACATCAACTATAACCCCAAAAATTCTACCCATTGGGATAATATTCTGTTGATTTTCCATGCACAACTATATTTCAAACCATTTCAAATTAGTCTCTCCCATTTTTTAACAAGTCTTCTTTGGTATGACATTTCACTAGCACATTTGGCCCAATTTGCGATGGCCAAAATTTCTCTCTTGCAACACATAGGCGTCCTAAGAGCAACACATTGAGGTGGGGTAAAACATTGTTTCTTGTCTCATCACAATTATCACACTTATAAAAATTTTCGGTAGAGCGACTCTAATTCAAACATTTTTTTGGTAGCGTCGCAACTCTAACGTTTCTAATTTTTCATCGATCTTCCGACATTTCCAAGTGGTCGTCGCTCTTTCGACATTTCCACTTGGGTGTCTCTTTTTCGATGTTTCCACTTGAGTGTCATTCTTCTGATGTTTCCACTTGAGCATCACTCTTTCGATGTGTCCACTAGGGCGTCGCTCTTCTGACGTTTTTTCTTGTCCATCGCTCCTCCAACATTTCTACTTGTGCGTCGCTATTTCAAAGTTTCTGACTTTTTTTAACTGACGCTTCATAGCATCGCAATTCCAACAATGCCTAGCACCACAACTGATGCTTCATAGAATCATAATTCTGACAATAAATAATACCATAATCGATTCTTCATAGCATCACAATTCCGACGATTCATAGAACCACAACTGACGCTTCATAGTGTCGCAATTCCGAAGATAAATAATACCACAACTGACACTTCATAGTGTCGCATTTTCGATGATGCTAAGAATCCCAATTTATGACAGCCAAAATGTCTCTCTTGCAACACATAGGCGTCCCAAGAGAGACACTTTAAAGTAGGGAAAAACTTTGTTTCCTATTTGTCACAATTCCGACACTTGTAATAACTGTCGGTAGAGTGACACTAATTCCGACATTTTTTTGGTAGTGTCGCAATTCCGACATTCCCAAGTTTTCATCACTATTCTGATGTTTCCAAGTGACTATCACTCTTCTGACATTTTCAACTTCATCACTATTCTAACATTTCCACTTGGGCGTCACAATTCCGACGTTTCCACTCTAGCATCATTGTTCCGACATTTCCACTTGGGCGTCGCTCTTCCGACGTGTCTGTTATCACTCTGTCAGATCTTCAAGGCTGAGAAGAGACCAACATAGGTAACTATAGACTAATATCTCACCAAGTAGCTAGCCCTACTAGGCAGAGTAGGGATCTCTCCAAGGGATCACAACCAAGAGGGCTGGATCAATTAGGTTTTAGGCTAGGTATAGTAGCACAAGGGTTTTGATTTGTTGATTTGGGTGTTGGATGAGTGAATTAGGTCAAAGAGGCAACTAGGTCAGGGAAAATAAGATCAAAATTGTAGATATCTGATGAGGCAAGGTAGGTAGGCACTCTAACACTTTAGGGATTTAAGGTGAGATGGATCATACTGGTGAGGTGCTAAAAAGAGCATGACAGTACATGAATTATTTTTAAGCTGAATAACTGAAACAAATTATGGTGATTCTCCCAAAAAAGAGCATAAAAGATGTATTCTGCTTATCAAACTTGAGAATAAAACCTATCATAGAACTGAAATGAACATGGAAAGTACAAAAAATCCATACATATGCAATAGAAGAAGAAACTATGCCAAAGTACAATACACATGAATCCCAAAAGAATAGCGGCAACTCATCCAATATATTCTTGCCAAAATATGAATACACTAATGTCTCTGATCAATACAACAACATCCAACCTCTCAAATGAATGAAGAGGTGAAAGATATAGGCAAGGAAAAAAATTCTCCCAACCTCAATGGTCGAATCCCTGAGTTGATAAGCTGACCCAAGAAAGGATGAACTGAAAATTCAAAGACTTGGGAGGTCAAACAAAATCTCCCCTAGTTTTGGTGAAACTGATTCATTCATCCATGAAAACAATTTTACCTAATGTATTTACCCTCTAGTAACTCAAAAGTATTAGAATAACATTTAAATCCATCATTTAAATTAGTAAAATTCAAATTTTCCATGGTTAAACTCAAAAAAGTAGGAAAAAAATCATAAAAATCAGACAATTGTCAAGAGCGCAGCGTTAGTGTCAAGAGCGCAACACCAGTGTCAGGAGCACAACACCAACTTCAAGCCAACTTTTGAGGGGGTTTCCTATGTACAAATTGAGCTCAGGATAGCTCATTAGAAAGCATGTCCTATCTAGCCTCCAAAACGGTACATTGTTTCCAAAAATGATGATTTTTAGCCCTCCAAAAGTTGAACCTCCCAATATTGTTCAGGAGTGCACCACCTGCCTAAAAATGAGGGCAAAAATGTCATTTTTGAGTTGTTTTTAGCCATTTCTCCCTGCCAGATTGTCCAAATTTGGATTGAAAAGTGTTAAAATTGCATGTTTGCTACCTTATAAATCCAATTTTGGTCTTCGTTTTTTATTTGGGGTCCCTATAAGAAGTGAATCGCCTATGCCAAGAGTGCATCTCCATGCCTAGGAGTGTAGCGCCAGAATGCCAGGAGCACAACGCCACCTTGAAACCTACTTTTGGATGACTTCCCGAAGTCTAAATTGGATGAATGATAGCTTGTTAGAAAAATATTTCTGTCGTCTACACAATGGACCCTTCAAGAACTCAAAATGATCAATTTTATCCTCTCAAAAATCAATTTGCCCAAGACTTGTCAAAAAGTGCAGAATAGGGGTGGAAAAAGCATAGCGTGCACTTGCAGGACACTTTTGATGGCCTTCCTGAACTCACAATTGATCTCATGATATCTCATTGAAAATATCTAGATGTCGAGTTATCATTTGACTCATCAAGAAAGTCATTTGTACATTCCATCAAGGAGAAAAAATTATTTTCCCAAGACTACTTCAGAAATGTAGGGAAAACAAGGGATTTAGGACTGTCTTGTAGAGGGAGGGAATGAAGGGGTTAGGGGTTGTCTAAATTATTGGGGGAATTTTGGGGATAGAGATAGATGTTGGAGAGTCTAGGGAGGTGGAATTTCTATAAATGAGTAATGGGAAGGCTTCCAAAAGGAAAAAATACAGCCCTAACCTAGGAAGGTGTCAAAAGTATAGCAATAGGCTAGGGTTTGTAGGAAAGTCAGGGAAATGAGAGAAATGGGCATGGGAAAAGGTTATGGGAGGTAGATGGAGTGTATTTTATGGTGTTAGGAGGATTAGGGAGGTGGAAAATGATAAAAAAGCGTATATATATTAGTGTATGGGAATTAAAAGACACTCCTAAACCCTAAAATGCCTAGAAACACAATGTAGGAGCTTGTGTTGACTTGTTGAGGGTATTTCTTGGATGTTGAAGTGTTTCAGATGCCTTGGTAAGTGATTAAGAGCTCTATTTCATTTGGATTGATGATTAAATGAAATGAATTGGTCTTATATACCTTGTTTGAATCATTTTTCTTCAATATAATGGGATGGTCCACATGTCTTTTCACTTTGGCTTTTGAAACCACGTAGCTTAGGAACCTTTCGAGTGCAGCTACTTGGAACTTTGAGAACTTACTACATATTGAAAAAAATAAAATTACATATTGAAATTTAAATTAGAATTTACATATTTAACCTTTACATGATAAATATGTGTTTATTCTCACTCTCTTACTTGCTGGTCTTTTATGTTTGCAATGGTAGTTTGATGGACCCTGAAAATCCTAAGACCTAGTGTAAACCATGATTGAATGAAATTCATGGTGAAATGACTGAAATGGTGATAAAAAATAATGATTGACGGACACTCAACAAAGTGATGAAATGAGCCAGCAAGTAATGAAATTTTTGAGAAGAGTGAGGTTTTCAGCTAGGACTACCTCCAGTGACTAAATTTTTTCATGATAACCTAATGGAATGACAAAAACTTCTGAATGGGACCCTAAAATGATGTGAAAAGAGAGATATTTTGATCATTGGTGGAATTATGCAAAACTGACACTAACAGTGTCCACTTGGGCATCGCTCTTCCAACATTTCTACTTGGTCATCACTCTTCCGACGTTTCCAGTGTTTTTTAACCAACACTTCATAGCGTCTCAATTCCGACGATGCATAGCACCACAACCGATGATTCATAACGTCACAATTCCGATGATAAATAATAGCATAATCGATGCTTCATAGATTTGAAATTTTGACGATATATAGGTCACAATTCTGAGGATGCATAACACCACAACCGATGCTTCATAGCGTCACAATTCTGATGATAAATAATACCAAAACTGACAATTCATAGCATTGCAATTTTGATGATGAAAAGCGTCGTTATTCCAACGCTAACGGAAGGTAGACAAAAAAAAAAAAAATCTTGCTCGTCTTATTTTTAGGAATGAGAAAGAGCTTTCCTTCCTCATCCTCTTTGTCCCCTATGTCTTTGACTGCTTCATGGAATTGTTTCTTTCTAAAAAAATGAAAATTTCAGAGGGACTAACCCAAATAAGGGACATTTCAGGGAAACATGCCCCACAATTTCAACCACCTCCATATGGCCATGCTCTAGCCCCTTTGACTACAAATTCAGATGCAAACTAGTTAAGGAGGTAGAGACCATCATAGCACAATTACCACTATTGGAATGACTCCCTCTATATTGATATGATGAACTTGGAGGAGCTTACCCAAAAAATTGGTAGAGATAAGAAATGGCTATAGGACCTAATCAACAAAGATGAATATCACATCCTTGATTTCGTGTGGAAAATTATCCTAGAAGGTGAGCACTAGAATCTATCAAACCATGTGATGGGTTTAAGTTTTCTTCCCATAATCTATCATTGTGGAAGACACCTCCTCATCTCTCGCACCCTTCACCATTATGGTGTCCATGTAGCAAATTGATTTTGGATGAGCCAAATTTCTTCTTGAGTCCTCAATTGCATGGGAGTTCCAATGATATGGTGCTATATATTTTCTCCTATATGGGTTTTTTTCGCATCCCTAACATTGAATCTATGAGGAAATATTGTAGTGTTTGTTGGCTCATTCCAACTTTTCTAATTTATGCTTGGGATAGACTAGAGAATTTGTTAATTTATGGACTTTATTGATTAGGGAAGTTATATATATGAGATTTTATGATATGGAATCATATAAAGTATTTCAATTTGTAATTTCATAGAAAATGGGTAGCTCAAAGCCCATTTAATAATGCCTACACAAATATGCAAGTGTTACAAGACAAATGACCTCCTCATTAGCTCAGAGGAGAAGGAAACATGGAAGGAAGAAAATGACCTAGATAGAGACCCAATTTTCCAAGGTAACGCACCCTAGAGACAGCCAGGTCGAGTTATAACGCATCCCCACCATTCAAAGGGAGCGTTACTACCTAGGTTAACACTCTGCCTTGCCTAAGGGGCAGCGTTACCCGTGTTTTCATGAAGAAAGGTACAAATCCTGCGGAAACTGACTAACATTTCCTGTTTTTTCTCAAAAATATTTAGTCCAAAAGTAGCAACCCGCGGTGTAGGCCTCTTATTCGACGTTACTAAACAAAACTAAGAATATATAAAGGTGAAAAGCAAGGAAAGGTAAGGAAACATCATGATTTTTCCTCATTCAAGCTGATTGAGAAGATTGGCAAGGTCCATCCTCCCAAATTCCTATAAATGGGAGGCTTGGGATCTTGGTCAAGGGTCAAAGGTTTGATCGTGTGCAGAGCAGAGCTTTATTGTTGAGTGTGAGGGTTAAGGATTGGCAAGGTTCATTGAGAACTCTTAGCCCAAGTATCATTACACTCGGTGATAGAGGAGAGAGAGAGAGGATTCAGAAGACAGAGGAAGGCTTGGTTCAACCAACGGTTGTAATATTCATTCGCATATATTAATAAAATTGTATCTGTTTTTTCCATTTGATGTTTCAGTGTCACATTTATTGTTTATTTTTCTATGAATCATGCTATAAATGGATCATATTTGCATAGTTTAATGTTGAATATATGCATGTTTAATTGGTATTAAGTGATACCACTGTTAATATTACACGTGTGCTTTATTTGTATGCGATATCTAGACTTGGAGCTGGTGAGGAGAGACTTTAGCCACACCGCTTAGCGCTCTCCAACGGATATGTCGTTGACAAAGAGGTAATCCTTAAACATCTCACTTCGTTGATTATGCATTAGTATAAACATATGTGCAATGTCTTTGTAACTATACAGCTAACCTAACTATCTGCCTTAGGCACCAGGAAGCCCCGAGAGGGATTTACATTAGCTACCACCCAAGCGTTTTACCCCTAAGAAGAAATTGTGACCATACTGGGGAGTTAATCCTTAGTTCCTGGATTGTTTGTTTCTGAGCCCTTGAATATTTCCCTCTGTAACTTCCCACTATGATCACATCCCATTCTGATCAATTCACATGCTATGTGACCATCTCAGAGCTCATAGTGTCAAAAACAGACCCTACCTAGCCATTTTTTACAACTTTACCTTGAGTAACGCAACCCCTGTGTGTTTTCTAGTGCGTTATAATGTTGTTGATGCTTAGATAAAGTGAATTAATCTTATTACTAATTCTTTGTAGCTTCTACTAGCCTACGTTACCGAGTCAAAAAAATTTGTTTATACCTTTGCTATGTTTCCCTTGGTTGTGGAGTTGTTAGGTGCTAGATTAGCTTCTGTATTTTGGATCCCTGTTCTTGGTTTCCTGATTGAAATTTTAGTTTTCTTGTTTAAAAAGTTAGTGTTAGTCGCATTCACTTTTTGAAGAGGAATTTTTTTTTATTTTAAGTTTTCCTTAACATAGCTGATTTCATTCTGAATTTTTTGGTTAAAAAGCTGTTAGTGGGGATAGATATATTTTTGAATCTTTTTAGGCTGAACTACGTTATTTGAATGTTTTTTGCTGCATGTTTGAAATATTTCTCCCTGTAGAATAAGCTCTTCATCGAATTGAATATTAAAAATATTTTCTGCATGGTTTTGAGTCAAATTCTCATTACATTTCATACATCCACTCCCCCTTTGAAGACTAATAAACAAGTACACTGAAAAATCAAGTGCTAATAAAATCAATCACATAAATATTTTTCTAAGCTCACACCAACAGTATTTTAGGCTAGGATCTTGGGATAGGAGAAGTGAGAAAACTGCCTAAGATCAAAAAACTTGAAACTAGAGTCATTAAAGAGTGAAAAATCCTACTACACTCATACTATCGGGGCCTCTCCAATACTACTGGAGTTAAGCGCAAGACAACACTAGGGTGCATGAGAAGGTAGCCCACCTTTGAGTGCATAATAGTGGCCATTCTATATATTTTGGTTCCCCTCGGGGATGTTGAAATTAGATTGGGGATATAGGTGTTTTGATGATATAACATGCTATCTATGACCATGACCCGCCTGATAGGGACTTACACAAGGTGAGTGGGGCGAGCTACCCTGGTACCTGACACAAATGGACCTACTCTATCTTTGGTCTTTGCGAGGGAAATTGTCTCCATGAGAGTGCTTACACCCATCATCTAAGATTCGGTCGAAGCTCAGGAGTAACCATAACTATAAATTTGACCAGCTCTATTTGTATGCTATTGTGATAATGGGTTTCATCTCCAGCAAACAGTAGTACTCAGACAGGGTCTTACCCCTTCTGGCTGATTGATGGATTGATTGTAGAGGTTATTTTTTTCTTTTTAGGTGTGTTGTTACTATCAGTGAGACTTCATAAATACATAACAATAAAATTTGATAAAATTAATAGGTCATCGTGGTGTCTTCAACCCTCGTTGTCTTTCTAGGTGACAACAAGGTCTCCCTCCATTGACACTGGGGGAGGAGTCGAGTCTCGGTGACCCAGTGCCTTCTTCGGAAGAGCAGCCTCCAGTGTTGACCACTAATTTTCACATTCATCCCTACCATATGGAGTTTCCAGAGGATCCTTTCACTGAAGGAGTAATACCTCCTTATAATCCTCCTCTCACTGACCTATTGGGGCCATTTTTAGTTCAGGTAACACCAGTGCCAGTCATGTCTTCGGCTGCACCTACATCCATTTCACAACCAGTGACCATTGGGTCGTCACCATTGGTGGCCAACTCGGTTCCACCACCATCTTCCACGCCATTTTTCAGTTATAAGAAATTGATTAGAAACCATAGTAGCTAGCCTATACCCAGTCCTAGTAATCCGGTCATCACAACTACAAGCAGACCTCCGAACCCTTCAAGATCTAGTCCTATAGTGACTACACCTGGACCCATGGTTTCCGCTCCCACTAGCAGGGCTACTTCGGTTCTTTTTAGCAACCCTTTCGGTTGGAATCCATTGTTGAGTTCAATCCCCTTGGCTACCATGCCACGGGGAAGTGTCAACAATACCTATATTCCAAGGGGCACTTTGGTACCCCTACATTCAATAGGACAAGTAGGGCTGTGAATTATTAATTCCATTGCTTTAAGTGGTCAAAATTCAAGTGTAGGGTCTATGTCGATGGTCAACTATGTGAATAATAGTATGCCACAAGCTAACTCTATTGCGTCCATATGGGCGACCCTTCCCCAAAACCAATTGGGGAAAGGGGGAAAGTACACAAGGGGAAATTAGCAGTTTCACCCCCTGTACAACATCCCCTATAGACAACAACCATACAATCCTAAACCTCCACTCACTATAAAATTTTATCAAAAAAGTCCTACTTATCCCATTGGTAACACATTAATGGGTGGACCCTACAATCCAAATGGTCAGCCAAACCCTCCTTGGCTAGACTTGGGGGCAGCCACACAATTGCCATTTTTGGCAGCATTAGACATCCCCGACCTCTAAAAATTAACCAATGATCCTATCAACCACAACTCGCTCTGGCCTCCAGTACCACACAAGATTCCTTCTAACATCCCTAAGTTCAAAGGGAAACTAGGGGAGGATCCGGCTACGCGCATCACCACCTTTAATATATAGTCTGTTTCTAACTCCATGGTGGACGATAGTATTTGGCCCAGAATTTTCCCCCACACTCTCATAGGCAATGTTTCCAAATGGTACATTGAGATACCACGTGCTGAATTCAATACTTTTAGTGCCTTAGCAATGAAATTTCTTCATAACTTCCAATTACCTATCCGATACGAAATCAGAACTGAACTGTTAACCTCACTGCGCCAAGACACCGTAACCCATATCTCCGATCACATTCATGAATGGAGATGTAGGTGAAGGTTAGTCAAAATGACAATCCCGGATCATCTCTTATCAAACTGGTTTTGTAAGTCACTCTTGCCACCCCTTGCTAAAGACGTTTTCTTTTCTAGTGTGATCACGAAATACTAATCCATCTGTCATGCAAAACATCTAGATATCATCTATTTTCAATTTGGCACGCTGTATGAGTTACTCCCCAATGCCCCTGGAAACTCGAATCCTCCTGCTACTCAGTTACCTAGAGCGCACACTCATGGCCTGGTTGGCGCAACCTCTGGTGTAGCTGTAAAATAGCTCAGTAGACAAGCTTCCTAGCCATATTTGGCTACCATATCCCCTACCCAAATATCCGCTCTTCCCACCAATGACGTATACTATGTGCAGTCTACACAAAAACCTAGTGGTAAGAACAAGAAGAATAAGAAAAATACCGCTCCTTCTGAAGAGCAACCCAATACTCGGAATAATCTCAATTAGAGGAACACTGCTAAGAACGACAAAGGAAAGGAGAAACCAATGAGATTCCTTTGAAAAATTTGTGAAGAGGACCACTTGACATATAAATGTCCTCGGTTGAAGGAATGCACAAGTTTTATTATGCAAAAGGACTTTTGAAGGACACCTTCTATATTTCATAATCCCTTCCCTAATCCACAATAGAAACAACAACACATGGTTTCAAACCCGCCACAACCCCCCCGAAGGGGAAATGGTGGTGCTCATCCTTCCAGTGAAGGATTATCTACCATTGATGGCATGGAGACTGTTGGACTCCAAACCAAAGCTAAAATATACAAAAATCTGGTCATTGAGTCTCAAGAACCTGGCTCAAGTTCAAATCCACCACTGACTATTTATTTTCATATTTAAAGGCCTGTTGATGACCCTGTTATTTGTCCCCCTAAAGGGACCCTTCGACGCACGAATCATAACACCTCTACACATGCTGCCCAAAACTACAACATTGTAGAAGAATTGGTGCAAGCACAGTCATCTATGTTTGCACTTGAAATTTTGCAAACCTGCCCAGCATAAAGGAAAGCCTTGCTTTTGGCCATTGGTGGAATTGACCCCCAGGATTCTATGCTAGCCGTATTTGACCTGGAAAAGTGCAAACCTCCCCTTTCACACTAGATTGCTTTCCAGGTTCAAGTTGTGTCAAAATGGAGACCAATCCATCGCATTGTCATAGACGAAGGTGCTTCGACCTGCGTAAGGTCAACTGCATGCTGGCTCACTTTAGGTTCTCCCACTTTGTCTTTGTCGTCGAATTCCCGCAAACCTTTTGATGAGCACACTTTCATCCCAAAAGGCTACCTTGCTAGCTACCCCATTACACTTAGTGGGAAAACAATAACTATGGAGATAGAAGTCGTATATCGTCATCCTGACTGTAATATTTTGTTGAGTCATAGTTGGTCTTATGGGAAGACTACCATCGTCTCTTCGGTTTTCTGACTTATCCTTTTTCCATTGGATGGTAAGATAGTTACAATGGACCAACTATCCTTTTTCACCCCTGATTATTCTTCATTACCTAGTGACACTCTACTCGTAGTAAGAGGTGTTCCTGACTCTTATGTCAGTGTCGGTACTGGTCTTCTGAAGGCATCTTACCTAATGGGTTGTTTTCCTCTCCCACCTCCTGAGGTTCCACACACGATTTCAATGATATCCACCATCTGGGATGGCTCTATCGATCCTTGGATCCTACCAGTGCCTTCAAAAATTGATTCCTATGGAGATCATATGCCACTATCACCAGTTGAGTTGGCTTATCAATCCATCCAATCATCATCTGAACTCTAGATTGCTTTGTTTTAGACCAATGGTACCACCCTCTCACCCACCATAGTTCCTTCTATGGATCTCCTCGATGAAATCCTTCGTACGAACAAATATATCTGAGAGATCATGTCTCTAGAAGAACAACCTTGGGGAGAGTTTCATCATCGTGCTTCGATGTCTGATTCGGATGTGACCACTATCCAAATCTCGTCTTTCGACCCACCTGAGATCATTCCCTCCGCTTACACGAGTGTTCAAAATATCGATGCAGAAGGGAACATGGGCAACCTTTCTAAGACTATGATGATAGATATCTCGATCAAAATGGGTATCGTGGAAAATATAAAGATTGGAGCAGATTGTAGTCCTAAGTAAATTTCACGCTTCACATCCCTTTTTAAGGAGTTCCACAATGTGTTCACTTGGTCTTACAAGAAAATTACTGGCATAGATCCTTCTATTGACGAGAAAGAGATAAAGAAATTTCGAGCATTATTTTTATGGTATTTTTCCCGCTCGTTAAATTGAAAAACCTTGAGTTCTCTTCTTCGGGCTTGTTAAACATACATGAAGAAGCAATGAGCCTTCTTTTTAGGGACTTTTTCTAGTTCGTAAAACTGAAAAAAGCTCAAGTTTCCTTCATTAGGCTCGTTAAACTACCATGATGAAGAAATATGAGCCACTCTTTTCTATATTTTTCTAGCTCGTTAAAAAACCGAAAAAGTAACCGATTTTTTCACTGTCAGACTCGTTAAAATTTCACGGAGAGGATTGAGTTTTTCTTCATCTGACTCATTAAAAATTCACAAATAATATTGAGTTTACTCTATCTCCTTGTACTCATAAAAAAATGAAGCAGATGTTCGTTGAACATAGGTTTATCACTTTATCTGGATTCAATGGAATAAATTACAGAAAAGGAACTGTCAGGCTTACTATTCTCCCCTTTTCGTGCCTAGTTATCAAA
Organism: Pinus albicaulis; assembly: GCA_034641835.2. Lineage (NCBI taxonomy): Eukaryota > Viridiplantae > Streptophyta > Pinopsida > Pinales > Pinaceae > Pinus > Pinus albicaulis. The sequence continues at coordinate 112,954,874 of CM076577.1, read as the reverse complement.
CATGACAAAGGTGCCCCCCTTGATTTGTCTTTTACAATGTTTTTCAGACTCCCTAAATATGAAAAAATCACCGAGTTTACCCGTCTAGACTTGTTAAACTTAATCAGATGGGGAAAATTTTGGACAAAGTGGACACTTATTTTGTTATGCTTTGAAATTCGATTTGGCAGAAAAAAATCTTGAACATGGCACTTCCCAGAAAATTCACTCACAATTTGCCGAACCCTACCATTCTATGAGTTTAGCCTTCGTATGTAGATGCCCCTACATTGGTGAATCCTGACACTCTTTGGTGTTCATAATCCTAAGCTTCCTGGTACCCTATTACTGTGCCTTATATTGTTCAAGAAGATCTCACTATCTACTTCTTCCTATATCAGCCAAGCCATCATATGCCAGAAATAATTTTTCGTCAGCAGTTACTACCATTTTCTCTTCACTATCTTAAAAAAAAAATCATATTTTCTTGTTTCGTGTTGATTGATGTAGGACGCTTCAGTTCCCACCTTTTGATAGATCTCTTCCTATCGACTTCAACATCTTATCGAGGAGGTTGATCCAGAAACACATCAGTAACGAGGTACTTATCGACGTCAATGGCAGGTCACCTTGTGCTTGATTGGGGTTTCTCATCATTGGCTCCCAGTTGAATGATTCTAGGAGTGTTCGACATCAACACCTTTTATTCACACTCACTTATCCTTATCGATGCCCACCCTCGCTTTTGTTAATAGTTTTCATCATTGACTGGTAATCAGAAAATTTCCTACATGTTCGACTACAATTCCTTCATTCACATGTGTTGAAATATGTATTTTAGTGAAGCGGCGACCAAGACCTTGGGTTGAGGCTTACATAATTTCATTTCAAAGACAACTTATTAGATTGATCCTATCATGACACAAGCTTCAACATTGTTCTTATCGCTGGACATACGGGTCATATATCTTTCTAGAGAAATCATTTTGATACAACTATTGAGCATGGGAATGCCCGACTCAGGACAGAGACTTATATTATGAAGAATTTTTTTGGTAATAATCACATTAAAATGAACATTGTCTAAATATGTTCATTTCTAACATATGTTGTTGTTTCAGGTTTTCCTCATTCCTCCAACTCCTCTCGCTCTACTACACATATTATAATTTATTTCGGCCATTGTCTTTGCCTCTGACCTCACACTTTAGGGGGAATCTGTTACAGGAAAAATGAACTCCTCATCAGATTAGAGGATAAGGAAACATGGAAGGAATAAAATGACCCAGACAGAGACCAATTTTTCTAAGGTAACGCACCCTAGAGACAGCCAGGTCGATTTACAATGCATCCCAACCATTCAAAGGGAGCGTTAGTGCCTAGGTTAACACTCTGTCTTGCCTAAGGGGCAGTGTTACTCGTGTTTTCATGAATAAAGGGAAAAATCTCACGAAAACAGACTAACATTTCATGCTTAAGGATTAGCAAGGTTCATTGAGAACTCTTAGCCCAAGTATCATTACACTCGGAGATAGAGGAGAGAGAGATACGAGTCGGAAGACTGAGGAAGGCTTGGTTCAACCAACGATTGTAATATTCCTTCTCATATATTAATAGAACTATATATGTTTTGTCCATTTGATGTTTCAGTGTCACATTTATTGTTTATTTGTCTATGAAGCATGATATAAATGACTCTGATTTGCATAGTTTAATGTTGATTATATGCTTGTTTAATTGGTAGTAAGTGATACCACTGTGAAGATTACATGTGTGTTTTGTTTTTTTGCAGGATCTAGACTTGGAGCCAGTGAGGAAGGACTTCAGCCACCCCACTTAGGGCTCTTCAACATATTTTCTGTCTACAAAGAGGCAATCCTTCAATATCTCACTTCGCCGATTATGCATTAGTATAAACATGTGTGCAATGTATTTGCAACTATACATATAATATGAATATGTACCTCAGGCACTGGGAAGCCTTGAGAGGATTTACATAAGCTACCACCCATGCATTTTACCCCTAAGAAACAGGCACCAAAAAGTCCAACACAATTTAAAGGCCATGTAAAAACAAGTGGCAGAAGATAGAAGAAGGAACTATGTGTGTACACATATTTCTGATTTCAAAGAATATGTCATTCTACTATAAGACATAGCTATGGGCCACACCCATTGTATTAACTGCTGAATGACAGAGACAACTATCATGCCTTTTTCTCATCATTTCAAGTGTATCTCTTATTGCATCAATCTTTGAAGAAAGTCTCAAGAGACTACACCCACCACCAAAAACAATGCCTTCCTCAACAGATGCCCATATATAGTAATGGATTTTAATTAACATGAAGCTTCCTCTAGCTTTTAAACAAAATAACATCCACAAGGCACTTCATTACTCTTGCCCATAGTATGAAATTCCTTATGTCACTTCTGAAACACCCTTTACTCCACCAACTAATCATCAGCTTGGAGATAGAAGTTATGCCATGGTGCTGCTTATACTTACCTACCTTTTTACACTCAAAACCTACCATTTTGGGCCAAGGGTGCATCATAGGTTTTTATCCGATATCTATGAGAGGGACCAGACCAGTGGTTTATTAATGCGGTGGAACAAACAAAGAGGGTGTTTCAACTTTTTCTAATTCTCTAAACTAGGACTCGTAAATCAATTGTCTTAAGACCAGTCCGAAGTCTACAACATGGATCTTACAACAACAACGGATAATTAGCTTAATAATGAAAATACACTTTCACAATAGTTCTCCACATACAAATCACAATAGCAGTTGGCTCACTATAACCCAGGCATACTAGTAGCATCTCAACAATGACTCAATACTCTTCCCTCATGAAAACACATCAAACTCTGATCTCATACTCAGGATGCTCTAAATACACCATCAGCATCTCAAATTCATTTATGAAATTACAACAATAGGTAGCAATACATATCATTATGACATTCTATCATTTAGCATTATCAACCTTGCAAACACAATGACATACATATGTTGACACTCTTAGCCATTCACCTCTAAAATAATAGAATGTTTATAAGCATATAAAAATACAAACACAACAAGTACATAAGTCTTGAACGTCTGATCTATGTGTAGCAATCAAATTGATTCATCACACCATTTTTTTTAATACACTCTACAGGTATCCAAAAATATTTTTATCGATCTCCGAAGTCTCAAAATCGATCTACTATAGGTGTAAAATTCATCTACAAGATATACAATTACAGTCTATTTGTACTAGTCACACAATCTCTCTATAGGCTACAAAACTCAGGAAAACATATGATCTCACTACAATTAGACTTCAGTACCAAGGCCACATGACATCCTACCTGCACACAGACTTCATCATTATGCTAACACACAACACTCTCCATAATTATTCACTCCATATATAGGTAGCATCATATAAATAATAAAGAAATGTGCGTTTACATAATACCATGTTCTCATACATACTCCATTCGCACTACAATCATCATATCACACTATTAAACATATGATCTCAATAAAATCTGAACTTGCCCATAAAGAGTAAATCCTCGTTTGTTTTCATTGTTGGAAAAACTCTTTGCACAACTCCTGACATCTCTAAAAACCATGAGTGTACATCCAATGAAAATTATCCTCACATCAATCTTCACTACCTCAAACTTTAATAGGAACTGTTATAACCTCCAGTGTTTCATCCACTACATCTATCCCAATGTGTACCTCATCCATTTCCTTTACAAAGTGTACTCAAGAACCTAATTATGTTTTTGTTGTCTCTTTATCAAGTCATGTTGGAAATTCCTTATCTGTTGTTGAAGGGTCATAAATTTTAAATCAATCGAGGATCTCGATGAATGATGTGAGTTGATTAAATGTGGGGACGTCAACATTACTAATAGAAAGGATCAATGGACCCTTAACACTTGTGTATGAGTTTGTAGGAGATAGATGTGAAGCGATTAATAAGCCTGCTGAAAATGTAAAGCCTATGGACAATGTAAGGTATGTGGACATTGGTCATGTCACTGAAAGTTTTAATAAATTAGAATTAAGTGTATCAATACTCAAAAAGCATATGCAGAATGAGATGTAGCTATCAGAAATTTCAAGATACAAATCACAACTAAAATCCCTTGTGGGGGTAATTTTTCTATGAAAAACTTAGATGTTGGCAACATTGTTTCTGTACCTCTAGATTCTTGATTGAGGAAGAATTTTTAGATTCTAATTTGGAAAATATGTTGGAAAAATAGTACACGTAATGGTTTGTACTTTCCAAAGAACTAGTGAGAGTATAGTTACTTTATTTTATCCCTTTTCAAATATTGTGCATTCTCTTGATCATCTTACAACAATCATAAACAATTCTCATGTAATTCAACATCTGAAAAATCTCTTCAACAACTTTGACATGCATTGTATTTCACACTGTTTCTTAATCAATTTGACTCACAACAACCATTTTTAGTAAGAAAAAGACACCAATTTTCCTTGGGTGTTGTTATTTATCAGAAGGGACAACTAGTTATTCATCATTCTGGATTTTTTTCTCTTGTGTAGTTGACAATTGAAGTTGACAAAATTTATCACTTAGAAAATAGAAAATTTACTCATACAGAATGGATGCTAATAAATCTCTTGTTGAATATCTTAGCCAGAAACCAATTCATGTCTTATTTAGTATTCTTGATGCTAGGTAAATATGTATGAGTGGAAAAACCACCAGTATTATCTATTTTGCAGTGAATAGCTTAGTCAACCTAAAGCCTTTCTTGGACTATCCTTTTAAATTTTAAACATTAGATAAGTTAGCTCACTTGATCCAAAATACTGCATGCCAATCATTTCAGAAAAATAAATACTTTTCTCGGGGAAATTTTGGTGATTACAAAATTCTCCATCATCTAAAAATTACTTTATTGGCCAGAAAAGTAGAAAATGTAAAAGACTATTATTAGGCATTTTATGTTTCCCTTGTCTAATATTTATCAGAACTCCCATTTTCTTAGCCACTCTAGGCAAGCTACAAAACGTTGGGTTGTCAACCATGAATCTCTTTGTTTCAGTCCAATACATATAGTCAAAGAAGTTGTTAAGACCCTTGTGCCTGCCTTCCAATTCATCATTAATGCAAGAAACAATGGGACTTGTATCTTAATACTGTCTAACACAGTTACAACATGACACCTCATGGATAGTCATTAGGTTCTATATCACTTACAAGCTATCAACCAAGTAAGAAATATTTGGACAGAAGAATTGAAGAAAGAACATCCTAAGCTTTTATGATATAGTACTTGAACCATCAAATAAGGTTGGATCAATTCCTTTTGGACTCCATATACTAGCCCAATAGTCATATGTGAAACTGGTCATTTCAAAAAAATCAGTCATTTTTAAAACTCATGCCTAGTTCCCCACTCTGAATGACACACACACACACACAAAGATATATATATATATATATAATGTTCCATAATGGATAATAAATGAAATACACATGCATGGAATTTATCTATGATGGGTTAAACCCAATTTACTAATGTGGATATCAATTTGTAGACATGAACTTTTATATAATTTTTCATATCGAAATGCAAACTCAATATGCGATATTTTCAAACATTAAAGATAAATTCAAGACAACTAGATTTTCAGCATGTTGCACTCACCTTCATTCGTAAGATCTTGATCCTTAATGAAAATTGCATCAATGCCTCACATTTCAAATTATTGCAAGATGGAACCTATAAAATAAAATTTAAAAAATAAGTTGTCACTGCTTTTATCTAGAAAAAATTAATAAATAAATGCTAGGTAATTTCTTTTAAGTATTGTTGTTCTTATTCCATCATTGTAGCATCTCAACAATGACTCAATACTCTGCCCTCATGAAAACTCATCAAAATCTGACCTCATAATCAGGATGCTCTAAATACACCATCAACATCTCAAATACATTTATGAAATTACAACAGTATGTAGCAATACATTTCATTATGACACTCTGTCATTTAGCATTATCAACCTTGCAAACAACAACACGCATAATTAGCTTAATAATGAAAATAAACTTTCACAATAGTTATTTGCATACAAATCACAATAGTAGTTAGCTCACTATAACCCAGAAATACTAGTAGCTTCTCAAAAATGACTCAATACTCTTCCCTCATGAAAACACATCAAACTCTAACCTCCTACTCAGAATTATCTAAATACACCATCAACATCTCAAATACATTTATGAAATTAAAAAATTCAAATGAGAGGGACTAAAAGCTTTCGGAAGCAAGTGTACTCATATGATGCTTCATCAACAACCCCTCTTCACATGTATACTCCAAGTAATGCAACTAAGGCCTAAAAAATTCAGAAAATCAATTTTGTTATGGCCAGTCTAAACTTTGCAACAGGAGTCTTACAAAAACAATGCATAATTAGCTTAATAATGAAAATACACTTTCACAATAGTTATCTGCATACAAATCACAATAGTGGTTGGTTCATTATAACCCAGACATACTAGTAGCATCTCAACAATGACTCAATACTATGCCCTCATGAAAACACACCAAAATATGACCTCATACTTAGGATTATCTAAATACATCATCAACATCTCAAATACATTTATGAAATTACGACAATAAGTAGAAATACATTTCATTATTACACTCTGTCATTTAGCATTAGAAACCTTGCAAACACAATGGCATACATATGTTGACACTCATAGCCATGAACCTATACAATAATAGCATTGTTATAAGCATATAAAAATACAAATACAACAAGTACACAAGTCTTGAACATCTGCCCTATATGTAGCAATCAAATCGATTCATCACACCCTTTTTTTTCAATACACTCTACAGGTATCCACAAATATTGTTATCGATCTCCAAAGTCTCCAAATTGATCTACCATAGGTGTAAAATTCATCTAAAAGATTCAAAATTGCAGTCTATTCAAACTAATCACACAATCTCTGTATAGGCTACACAACTCAGAAAACTTATGATCTCACTACAATCAAACTTTAGTACCAAGACCACATGACATCTAATCTCCACACAGACTTCATCATTATGCTAACACACAACGCTCTCCATTATTCACTCCATATATAGGTAGCATCATATCAATACTAAAGAAATGTGCCTTGACATACTACCATGATCTCATACATACCCCATTTATAGTACAATCATCAGATCACAATACTAAACATATGATCTCACTACAATTAGAAAACATATGATCTCACTAAAATTTGAACTTTCCATATATATTCTGACAACAGTTCCATATTGTTGTCTACAGACCTACCAACATGAACTATGAAAATAGTTCCATATCTATTATGGGCATGAAGTGACCAGTTTGATATCTCACCATATCTATCTACAGCAAGTTAAGGCACAAATGTAACATCCCCTGCATTGACCATTTATTTTGTAAACATTTTATGTGGTTAATACTCCAGCGTGGGAAAACCACAACCGATTTAAATGTTATTAAGCAGTTGTTAATTATTAATTAAGTTAATTAAATGTGTTGGAGGAAGGTACAACCAATGGATCAAAGTTTGAGGGGTGTTTCTTCTTGTGCTTGCATGTCCTGAATAACCATACCCTAGCTTGATTTCACCTCTAAACATTATTCAATAGAAAAAATAAGGCCACCCCTCTATAGTTTCATAATATATCTTCAAGATGGCCCTGAACTAAATTATGTACCTTTAACTTAAAACGTCAGCCTTCAATGGATCTTGGCTAAATAAAATAAACTAGTATACAAAATCCATCTCGTTCATGAAACATACATAATCATCAAACTATCAGATTTGGGTGTCAAAATATGAGGTACTTGTGATTAATTTTAGAGGGGTGATTAAGATATGACTCATGTGGTTAATTGACCATTATTCCAAAGATATCCCATTTTGAAACTTGTTTCCTTATTGGCTAATGAATTAATTTGGTGAATGTAATCAATTAGTACTTGATGCAAATAGGTTGTTTGGATTTTTTTAGCCTCAATTGGGCTTAAACTAGGATAGACGAAATTTTATAATCAATTGGAAATAATTTCTTGTCCATCAACTTGATAATTATATTTACTAGAGTATCCTGCTATTGTTAACGATTGAGTGTGTTCTTACACCACTAAACTCAACTCTTGTAGTGGTGAATAATCTTCTACTTGATTTTCACACAATAAAAAATATCCATATCATTCATGAAACATACAAACTCATCTAGCTATCATATTTGGGTGTCAAAATAGGGTTGATGTAATATTCAGGGTACATATGAAAGTTTTTGAAGTCACCCAAAACTTAACACAAAACATAGCAAAGGAATAATATGACATGTTGATGCATGATGAGGAAAGGAACTATGTTTGTGGGTTGTTACAGTTGAAAATGAAGAAATGGATGGTATGCTCATCAATTAGTATGTTACCCTCTTCTTTTATGACAAAAGAAAAAGATCCAGTCAACAGACATGGCAATAATAATTGTGCTAATTTCATAAGATTTTACAAAGGGCATGTTCTATGGGTGTTAAAGCTCATTATACAAGACACAGTATCAGGCATTTTTGTAGTAACTGACAATAATTTATTTATATTTTAATACAGGTCAAAATTAAGTGCCTTAATCCAAGAGCAAGATCCAGATGTGAAGTTGTTTAAAACTTTGGATGATCTAGAAACTGACATTTATTTGAGAAATTTTCATTATTAGTAAGTAGTAAATCTGAATTTCATTTGTTCTAATATTTGTAGAAAAAATTAAGAACAACGTAAATAAGGTACCATTGAATAGGATTGTCAGAATTTTTTTTCAGATGATACCTGTTGTTCAATATT